>CM052714.1:24325280-24357984 GCA_028551405.1 Uromys caudimaculatus | reverse complement strand
CATAGAGAAACCCTATCTTGGAAAAAATATCTGGAATATATATACAGTTGTTTCTCTCTTGACAGTCTCTAGGTTTGGAAAATGGCTGTTTGCTTTTTGTCATATGTGTGAATTATGCATATTCTAAAGCACTTTATACTGCATTAATTGTCAATTAAAATGAAAACCATTAAAATGTATTAAATGGGTGGAAATACATCAAAATATTAAACCTATAAATGATCTATAAATATATGAGTTCATTTTATGTACTGATTCTTTTTCTTTCTTTTTTGGGGGGACATATGGTATGTGTGCGTGTACATGTACGTACAGTTGTGTTGGGGCACGCATAAGTGTGAAGGTGTGTGTGGAGGGCACAGATTGGTATCCAGTGCCTTCAGTTGCTCTCCACCTTATTCATTGAATCAGAGTCTCTCGCTTGGACCCAGAGTTTACAAATTCAGCTCATCTGGCTCACCTGATTGTGCTTGGATTGCAAGTAGTCTGACACCTATCTAGCATCTATAGGGTGCTAGGGATCTGAACCTCAGTAACTCACACTTGCACGACAAGTGCTTTACCCACTGAGCCATCTCCTCAGATCTATTTTGTGTTTCTGTAAAACTTTCATTATCAGAGAAAGTGATTTTTGAAAACATATTTGTATTTAAGTGAAACTAAATCCAATCTATTTATTAAAATAAATTTATTTTATTTTATTATTTATTTATTAAAATAAATCTATGTATTAAACTAAATGCAATCTATTGAGTGGTTAAAAAGTCCAACTACTTTTTCTTTATTTTGGAGACAGAGTCTTGCTATGTAGTTGGGATATAAACTCAACATCCTACTGCCGTAGTCTCTCAAGTACTGACATTATAGGCCTGTACCACCCTGCCCATTTTACACCCAACTTGGATGTATTAATTTCTCTTTAAGAGCAATAGGCTGCAATTATCAATGTCTTCATCTCTTCATTACCTGTCATATGACTAGAACTTAAGTTTTCTTGTGTCATTTCAGAACAGGCTGGATTAAGCCTTGATTCCTTATTTTTCAATGGTGTTAGAGGAACGTTTTTTTCTTCTTCTTGAAGATGGCCCTTCACTCACTGCAAATTTGATCATTTACCAAACAAATATATATTTAGTATCTGTCACAAAATTTCAACATTCTATATAACCCCAACATTCAGGAGGTTGAGGCAGTAGGATTGTTAATTTGAGGCTAAGATTGGGCCACATATGAAATCACCTCTTCCAAAACGCACAAAGAAACTACCAACCTTACCCCAACTAACTCATTGAAACTCAGGAAGATTGGTGTGATGAGAATGATACTACCTTAGATCCAGTTTCACACAAGGAAGCTGATGCAGGGGCCAGGCAAGTGAGTTTCCCAAGGCCACAATGCTAGTGAGATTTGAAACCAGGATTTGATTGTACACTGTCTCACATATCACCAGTGTAGCACTCAGCACCATGATAAGGTCCCTGGCACTCAGCACCATGGTAAGGAGGGTACACACACACAGTAGGAAGTGAGTAAATGCCTGTTGTAGATTTGAGAGATAAAGACAATGTCTTTAGTTTAGATTGTGAGAAAGGTCCAAGAAAATAAGAATTTACCATTGTGCTGTAAGTTACTGTCGATGGGATGTTATAAATCTGAGCTCTGTGAACAGGCAGAGTTCTATGACCCACACCAGGATACCCTGACTTAAATCTTACCTCAAACCAGGCAGGCATAATCATGAATCCTCAACCAGGAGCGGAATGGGAAACCCCAATTTTAATTTTAAATTTATTTATGATTTTAAAAGAAGATTAAGGATAGAAGGCTGCACTTTATGTCTCCTGTTTTATTCAATTCTGTCCCTTTAAAATGCAGTTGTTCAAAATGAATCAAAAAAAAAAAAAAAGGTACATCACTATGGAAACTTCCCGAACTTACTTTTTAGAAAGGATAATGAAAAGAGGAAAATGCAATCCTGTTTATATTTAGATATTTGGCCATAGGTGGTTGTTTTTGTTTGTTTTAATATTTGGGACTGGTTTCAGAAGGGGAATGAGTTTTCTCAGTTCCAAGGGAAATTTGATTTCTGCTTAGCCAAGTGGACATTGTGCATAAGGCAAACAAATTAACAACTAATCTTTGTTCTAGAAGCCCCACAATTTGGACTGCTTGATGGCTGTGATGGCCAGTGTGTGCTTGTAAGGGAGCTTTGGGTGAGGACATAGAGAGGGGGGAAGTTAGGAGTAGATGGTTAATAGAATCAAATACTATCTTGGGTCTACTAAGAACTGAGTTCTCAGTAACCTTTGGCAAAGGACCGTCACTGAGATTAAACTTGGAGGTAAACAGATTATACAAGGTGCCACTGGCGGATGTGACACAGTCTCTCCATTTGTCTTCCCTAGCAGATCTGTGGCAGGACACCTCAGAATGCCCTGTAAATACCCACCCTTCCTGGGTGACTAACAATGTACATGTGGCAGCAGTAAAGAATGACGACCTCATTTATTTTACTGTTCCTTTGCTGAGAATTTTGAGGTAGTTAAAAAATAAAAGAAAATTGTGGGCTGCCAAACATTTAAGACTTACATATAAGCCTGATTTCAGGCATCCCTCTGGACATTACTACTGGCCTCCCGTCCAGAATATGGAAGACTTTAAAACAGACATATAAGGACAAATGCCAAGCCCATTGATTTTTAGTATCTATATAGCCCCTTTGGGAGAAGGAGGCCATTCATCAGTGTGTAGGCTGAAAAACTCCTGGTATTTACACACTCTTTTAAAGTTAAAGCAGGTTCCATGTCTAATACCACTAAGAATATGGGTTTAGCAAGACAATAGCTGAAGGATCAAAGAAATCGTGGTGGTAGAAAGCCATTTCCATCAAGGGTTAGTCTTGCTTCTAATCCTTTAGGAATAATAATGTCTCCAGCCCTTCAAAAAGGCAAACGATATCAGTCACTCTTTCAGAGAAGGCATAGATTCACAAGAAGGGTCAGGATGCCTTTGACTGACCTCCCTTTCATTGCTTGGCATTCCTTTTTTTGTGAAAGTTGAGGCGAATCAGAAGAGGGATTAACCTGCTGGCTCTGTGCCCTGCAGGCATGCTAGAGATAACTTTTTGCTTCCGACAGTGGAACACACTGGAATCATAAAGAAAGTCAATTCCAGAATCTGGTCGTTTTATTCTGGAAGGTCCCAAACCACTTCTATTTTGATAGTCTACTATAGCCATTCAAGAGTTCTTTGCTTTGTATCTGTTGACTCCAGTATAGAAGGGGACCAATGAGACACTAGAGGGTCTTTAGTGACGGGGCCACTATTGTTCTCTTGAAACATGGTGCATAATACTATAGCATGTACCAGCTTGTGAGTTATTTGGTATGTGATACTTTGTTGGTTTGGCTGGTTGAGGACTTTTTAGTTTATGTGCCATCAGAAAGTAAACTATTATTCATGAAGCAATTCTACAAAGAAAATGTCAGGGATTCTTTGCTTAGCTGTTTCCTCTGAAGCAACCTGTGCCTGTACTGGTATGCTTTAATTTCTTTTCCTTTTCTCCTAAGGGAGAGTTTTCATTTGATCTTACAGCTATCAACCTCATTTCCTTCTGTGTGTTTGTATGACTTTCCAATATTGACAAATGGTTGCACAGAATGGTGTCTGCTGGCCATCTAAATGTTTCTCTAGATACATAATCTAGTTTACTTTCTATTATGATAAACACTGTGACCAAAAACAACTTGTGGGGGAAATGGTTTAGTTTCTCTTCCAGCCTTCTACTCAGGGAACTCAAGGCAGAAACCTAGAGGCTGAAGCTGAAGCTGATCATAGAGGAACACTGCTTGCTGGATTGCTCCCCGTGGCTTGTGCAGCCCGTTTTCTTACACAATCTAGAACTACCTGCATAGCAGTGGTACTGTCCAAGTGGGCTGAGCCCTCTCACGTTCATCATTATTCAAGAAAATGCCCCCCCCACATGCTCACAATCAAATATGATGACTTTAGTTTGTGTCAAGTTGACAAAAATGTAACCAGCCCAATAAATGGCTTCTGTCTTGAGAATACAACAGTTGCTATAAATGGATCCAGACACCCAAGTATCCCAGTTTGTTTCCTAATTTTCTATATGACCTTAACCAATTCAGGAGGCCTGTTTCTTTTTGAAATATGAGCATCACAACTCGATCCTGGCCTCTTAGCATGGTGTTCATCAATTCAGAGGGCAGATAATCCCTGAGCTTCAATTCTGAGCTTCTGGTGAATGAGGGTGCCCCTATCTTTCTCTCCCTTCCTCTTCCTCTAAGGTCTTTTCCCTTCCAATTGTCTTCTTTTTTATTTGCCTCTCTCTTTTTTTCTTCCACCCCCACTTTGTCTCTCCTTCCTCTTTTGAGAGAAAAAAAGTTCATCATGTAGCCCAGGCTGGTCCTCAACTAGTAACTCTGTATCATCTTCTCAGCCTCATGCTGGGATTACCCTTGTACATCACCACACCCAGCCAAAGGTCACATTTTTCCAAAACACATGAGCTAGGAAGATATAACCTATGCACATACTTTGAAGAGTATGAAAATTATCCCGTAGAAGTAAACACAAACCACATTCATGAATATGACTCTAGATTAGAGTCTTTCATCCTCCTACCTTCCAGAACCATCTTATAGAAATGTTCCTGTGAGCTGCCTGGGGTCTCTTCTGATTTCAGTACCACTTGGAATGATGCTCACTTGGCATAGAAAGAATGATGATGATTTAGACGGTGAAGTGAGCAACGTAGCTATCTTCCTTACCTCATTAATTCTGAGCAGGGCTCACAGAGGCTCACAGAGACTGAAGCAGCAATCACAGAGCCTGCAAGACTCTGTGCTAGGCCCTCTGCATACATGCTGTGATTGTTTAGATTGGGGTTTTCTTTGGGCTCCTAACAGTGGGGGTGGAGATGTCTCTGACTCTTTGCCTGCTCATGAGACCCTTTTTCTCCTACTGGGTTGCCTCATCCAGTCTTGATATGAGGGTTTGTCTTAACTGTATCTTGGTATACTGTGTTGGTTGATATCATTGAGAGACCTAGTCTTTTCTGAGGGGAAACAGATGAGCAGTGGATCTGGGAGACAGGAGATGGGAGTTAGCTGGGAGGAGGCTGTGGTCAGGAAGTAGTGTATGAGAGAAGAATAAAAACAAAAAAAGAAAGAAAAGAAGAAAGGAGGAAGGAAAGAAGGAAAAGAAAGAAAGAAAGAAAGAAGGAAGGAAGGAAGGAAAGAAGGAAGGAAGGAAGGAAAGAAGGAAGGAAGGAAGGAAGGAAGGAAGGAAGGAAGGAAGGAAGGAAGGAAGGAAGGAAGGGAGGGAGGAAGGAAGGAAGGACTTTCTATAACCAAAGTAGCGTCTGAAGCCTCAGAGAACTGAAGCTATGTGCATGTTCCAGCACTTTGCCCACAGGTCCTGTTGCAATTGCCATGTAGAGTTAGACTTTATTTGTCCTTCCACAGGCCATAATCTGTGCCTGCTTTGTAGGTTTTTGAGTCTAGACAAACACAGCATTATAATATACTGAGAGCTGATTGGGTAACTGACATGCTATTGTGTGTTGGTATTCTCAGGGTTGAGTAAGGTACAAACCACTGATTGCTCTGTCTTCAGCTCCAACTTGGTCAGAGGACCCTGTTTTATGCTCTTGTCTGGCCATGACTTATTTTGGCACTATTTTTTTTTTTTTTTTACAATTGTAAATAGATTTTATTGACACCTCATATGTAAAATCCTGTTAGTATCTCAACAAGGGCAAAGTTCTGTCATTCTTAGTGCCTGTCCCTAGTGCTGAATTAAGCACTGAGCCCTTAATATCTGCAAATTAATAAGCAACATTGTTATTTCTTGCATAGGTTATTGTATTTCCATGGCCACAGGCAAGACATACTATCTTCATTGGTAGATTGATGGATAAATGGCTCTGGCCTGAATTCTGAATGTAGGCTCAAGGGTCTCTATGAGCAAGGGCTATTTGTCATTGTTCCTCTGAGAATCCCAGTCTGTTTTGTATCAAAGGGTCTTAATGACCATGTGCAATTATTAAGCAAATAGTTGAAAGGCAGATTTAATAATAAAATACAGGCTGGCCATATTTATTAATTTCTATCAAAAACAGACAATAAATGACAAGCATTACGTTCTTTACTTTAAATTGATTCAATTTACTTGCTTTAAAGGAAATGTAAATTTGTGGAATGAATAAGGCAAGAATCCTAGAAGTTAACTTGGTATTGGATACTGATAGAGAAATCTACATAAATATTATTCAGACATGCAGCTCACCCCCCATGTGTTTTTCTTTTTCTCTTTACAATATGGTAAGGTCTGAGATTACATTTATGTCTGATCTGTGGTGGTGATATGATTTGGTGAACCTACATCTGTTTACTTGGAGTTATTAAATAAAAGCTATAAACATTTATGAAGCATTAGCTATGCGTCCAGGCACTGTGTGGGATGCTGGGAATGTGAGGATAAATTAAATAAGGGAAAATCAGGGATGGGGACAAGTTGTCAAGAGGAGAGAACCCTCTGAAATGTACAGTCAATACACAAATACTGATATGGCCCAAATAGACACTAAATACTGACCCAGGGTGTTAGACAAAATCACTAGAAATCTAAATCTTTCAGAACTCACTCATTGATAGTAATGTCACAGTACTAAAATGGAACATTTGACATTTAAATAGTGAAATATGTTCAATAATTCATAGTTCCTCAGTGGTCAGACAAGATAAATTCACAATAAGTGCCCAACACACTCCTATTGCTTTTATGGGAACAGTTCTGAGTCCGACCCTCCAGGGAAGAGCTCCCTGTTAGAACAGACTTGAAGCTCTGTTAGCAACATTAACTTAAAGCACTATGCAGCAATTCTCCTTGCACTCACCCCTGGCCCTACCAGACTGCTGTTGCTATCGATCCCATTAATGATTTGGTGATTAAGTAGGATAAATTGCCTATGAATGTGAAGCAGCCTGAAGTGCCCCCAGGAGCACAGCTGAATATTTTCTCTCAAATGTGGCATGTGCTGGTGCAATTTTTCAACTCAGTGTAAATTGTCACATTAGTCACCTCCCTGCCACACTGGGAATGCCCTATTTCCAGCACCTTGCTCCACCTGACTCTGTTTCCACAGTTTTATCTTCTCAGTTATTTCTTTCCACTTATACCAAGGTCCATCCCTTTTATGACCCACTATCTAGGGTCTCGGTGAATCCCCTGTTAATGCATCAGCATCTATAAGCACGCAAGTGCCATGATCACCGATCCCTGAGATCCCTAGGCCACCTCTCTCAGACCCTTCACCACATTGTCCAATCCTGTCCAGGCTGATTTCTCTCTAGAGCCAGTGTTTCTCAACTATGGCTTCAGGAATCACTTGAAGATATTTGGGATTTAGGGCACAGGACACACTATCACTAAGCGACATTCTGACTGCAAGTATCTGGAAGCTCTTTATCATGCAGACAAGAGCAGACCAAGAGAGCAGTGAAGCAGTTAAAAATCACAAGGTCTCTACCTCCTGGATGGTTCCTCTGGAAAATCACTATATCAGGCTAAACCACGAGATTATTTTTTTCTCAAGAGGAGTGACCACATATTACATGGATGATATAATCCATAAAGCTGTGAACAAATTAAACTTGGATAAGTGGTGTCATTCTTCAAACATCCTGGGTAGTTACATGGAGCTCATGACTATCTTTTTACAGTTACAACCCCCTGATTAATTTTATAAATGTGGATTTTTAAAAATATGAATGTCTTAGCCCCTCTACATATTTCTTCATTTTCATTTATCTTTATCAGTTTCTCTGCTGGACTCTTAAATGTTGGCTATACTACTATACTATACTATACTATACTATACTATACTATACTATACTATACTATACTATACTATACTATACTATACTTCCTTTCCTCCCTTGACAGTGTGTCTTCTCTAGGTCTATATAACCCTCAAATGCACTCTGATTCTTCCTTTCTAGATTCACACACTTGCTGGTCATTTCTGCTATTATTTCCAATTCACTTTCAGCCCCTTGCTCAGCACCTCTGTTCCCCATTTCTGCAAATAGCATACCATGTACCAGCTGCAAAATACCTGATATATAATTGATGAGATTTCTATAAACAGGATTCCATCTTTGAGCTACACGTGGCCCAAATGACATCTCTGACTCTCATCAACCTTGAATATGGGTCTTGTATGTATAGATAAATTATTGTGTAGGTGATGATGAGACTTGGTGGGTGGGGGTGCAGGATCAGCTCAGTTCCATGTGCTAAGATCATTGGAAGAATTAAGCCAAAGGACAGAGATCTGGGTATATGTTTAACAGAAGTAGAAAACTCTGCTGCTCTGCTATTGTCTATAGCTACACCAGAAAATTCAGATCCAAAGTAATTTTCTCAAAGGGTTATACAAAATTAAAATAGCACAGATTCATGTTTAGAAGATGTTTGGAGAATAGTAAGTCCAACTCCAAGGGTCTGATAGGAGCACTCTCCTGCCTCAGCTTTTAGATATCAAACTGCCCCACTGCCACAGATCTAGCAATAAAATGCTCCTCCCTGTCCACATTGTGTATGAGAACAACAGGAGGCCTGGAATGGGAAAAATGAAGAAGGGGAGAAAATCTTGTGTGGTTTGAGGTTTTAAACTGACTTAATAGAGAGCTCACTGAACCCAACTGAGTAATGTCGATATAGCTAGGTTAAGTTTCAGCAGCATATGAAAATAATTCAAAATAACATTAGAGATTAAGCAATAGAATGTTAAAATATAGTTATAGTTATGTGTCTGTATTTGCAGGACAGTGTTTTGTAAAATGTAGACCTACCATGAGCATACACAATTATGTGGGGTCCTTTTAGACTTTCTGATCCTGAATTAGGATACTAGTTCTACTATTTACATAGTTGAAGGTTTGATTTTTTTTAAAGTAGAGTCTTGGGGTCTATTAGTTTTGAATGTTGAGTTTAATAAGTCAATTTTTTGCTTACAGAACAAATAATATACTGAGATGATACCACAGGTCCATAAGGAACTCACTCTGCAATTTTAGGCAATCTTTAATTAATTCCTAAGATAAGTGTGTAGCGGCATTCAGTTCATGTATACTGAGGATAAATTTTGCATCTTTCTCACTTTGAATCTTGAGAAAACAGTGTATTTCAGGGTGATTATTAATCCAACTTGACTGGATTTAGAATCATTAAGAGACATTTCCAGAGAAGTTTAACTCTACCCTAGATGAAGTGTCATTATCCCCTGGGGGAGATCCAAAACTGAATAAAGTGGCGAAAGAACTCCAACTCAACTGAGCACTAGGGTGCTTCTCTCTTTACTTCCTGACTGCGCAAGCACTATGCCTTGCTACTCTGCCTTCTCTGCTATGGGGGACTTTGTTCTCAGGCCATGAGCCCAGACAAAATCTTTCCTCCTCCAAGCTGCTTCTTGTCATGTATTTGGCCTCATAACACCAAAGTAACTAATAGTGTTAGAAAGAGACATGTTCTTTGGAAAAACCCTTTTACTCCTTCGTAGGAGATGCTTCGGAATTGTGGGAACTTTTTAAGATGAGAAAATGGAATATTTGCCCCTTACCTTCACACCAAGGATTGAAGAGAATATAAGTGTCTGTTTCTGGGTCTCTTGGAGTACGCAGGATGCCATATGGAGTCCAGACTGCAACATACATGCGGAATTTCCCCACAATGCATTCGGGGGAAGACTGGATGGAAAGCCGTACAGACCTGTCATCGTTCATGATAACCTTGGCCCCCCACTTTCCGCTTTGCAGCTCCGTCACTACAGGCACTGGGATGTAGGTGCCCTTGTTCTCCTGAGGGTAGCGACCTATCAGGCAAAGGAAGGAACAGGGATGAGAAGGTTTCTCATATCTCTACTCCAAGTCTAATCTTGTGGCAGAAGGAAGAAAATGCTATTAGACTTGTAGTTTTTGAGTGGCTATGAATTTCACCTCTGCTGCCAAGGGATGTAGCTGATTTTCCTAATTTCTTCAGGGCTCAGATTTACCATGACCACTAAAATATTTACAAAGATAACACTTCTTGGGAAGATTTTTTTTGTTGGTTCATAGTTCAGCCTGTTTTCTGTTGTTGATCATATAATAGTTTAGACTGAGTAATTTACTTCACAAAGAAAAGTTTTTTGGGGGTCACATCAATGACCTCTTGCTGCAGAATCTTGACACAGGTTGGGCCTTCACAAAGATGCTCTTTTTCTTTTGTTATGAAGTCATTAGTGTTTAATATTAAGGGTAGTCCTTGATGACTCTATCCAATCCTGACTGTTCCCAAAGCTTCCCACTCTCAGGTTGGGTTTCAACTCTTGTAGTATCTCATAAAGGAGATTAAATCTTAACATGTGTTTGGGAGAAGACAAATTATATTTAAATCACACCATTGGTTAGATGATGAATGCAATCAAGATGAAGAAATATCATTTTTAATGTAAAACACAGCTTATATAGTACCTTGTGCTATTAGGTCCTGAAATTTTACTGTAAAAATATTATAATAGTTTTTAATAAAACCTTCAAACTGGGAGTACTACTACTATACAGTGTTGTTTTTAGGGGACAGAGGTCAATATTTTTCGTTTATTTTGAATTCATTGTTATTTGGTTCGCTACCACCTGTAATGGGTTACGTATCCAGGCTGTTCATATGCAGACTTTTGTACATTCAATGCAAGCAAGTGTTCTCTGCCAGCCCACTGGTGCCACAGGCTACGATTCAGAGTTGAGGCTCTCTTGGGAAGTAAGCTAAGTTTGAATCTTAGCTCTGCTGCTTTTCACCCTGGCAACCTCCATGCTTACAAATTCTCTTTCTCTTGTCTTTACTCCATCTATAAGTGGGGGTAATAGCGATGATAATAATAATGAGTTCACAGGAAGACAAAATGAAATAATGCAATAAAATGCTTTATACTGAGTGACATCCCACTGGATTTCGCTTATTTTCTGTTTGTTTGTTTGTTTATATGTTTAGCTGGGTTTTGTTGTTGCTGTTGTTGTTGTTGTTTTGTTTTTTTGGTAGGATCTCACTAAGTCTCTTAGAATACTCTTGAATTTGATTTATAGCCCAGAATAGCCTTGAGCTTGCAAATAGTCTTGTCTTAATGTCTCTTGAGTAACTAGGATCCTGGGCTTATACAACCAGAAGCAGATCTATGTAAAATTCTTTGTGCATAATTAATCATGTATAGCAAATATCTTAAAATCTTAAACTGTTATTTTAACTAAAGATTAAATAGAGGTCATTCTGTAATATTTCTGGCCTCATGATTGTTTATGCATAAGCTATCTCAATGCATATGCTATTTTCTCTTATTACTTCCATTTTGGGTCAAATTCTTATTGCATAGTCGTTAACCTCAAAACTAAATTTCCTCTGATTTTCTAAGCTATAAATAGAAAGTTAATCTCACATAATTCTTTAACCCCTGGCCCTATAATTTAATTTACTGTATAATTTGCAGGAAAGATCGACTTCATAGCCATTTTAAAGTAGAACAGATCTTTCTTTTCTTGCCTTGTAAAGAGATGCAAATCTAAAGTTTGTAAATTATTTGGGTTGTAATCAGATAGAAATCTTCAAAAGCCAAGTTTATTCACTCTGATTGTATATAGGCTACATATAGGAAATTCCACAAAAACTGCTAACCTCGGCCTGTCTAGTAACCAGAGTCTGAACAGAGTCCTTAGATAGGAATATATGCAAGCACTCAAAAGGAAGTAGTTGCCTCGGTTACTGCTGTGTAATTCTATAAGGTTGCTTAATTTTACTGAAAACAATGATTTATTTAGGAGATGTTATACGAGGGAGAAGGGTTTCTGTGTCAGGAGTATCAGCTAATCACAGTTCAGTACAAGTAGCACATACACTGTTCATAATCCAGTAAAGACTCATACATGGTTCTTTGCCAAGAATACAATCTGAGCATTGCATATTTTTTCTAAACAGGGGGTGCTCTTGGGAATACACTGGCTCTGCCTCCAAGGAGTTCCTGTATCAACCTACCCTCAAGAGTGTGTTTATTCCAAGTCATTCTTGTCTGCCTCCTCTTGTTCCCCTCCTGCCTCTATTTTCCTGTGCAACCCTCTTCCCTGTGCATGCTAGGACTGTGGGGTGAAGGTCCCTCTTCTCCATAGGTCTTGCTGCTCTCCAGAGACACCATCACTGTCTCTGGACCTAGGGTAGACATTAAAGGCAATCTCTTCAGGTAGATGTGATTGGTAATTCAATTACTTCAGTACTTCCAGAAGCTGATGCCACCAAATTCCAGTCTAGATTTGAAATGTATGGCATTTTAAAGGGCTTTGATATCAATGATCTATGGGACAAACCTGCCAGGCAAGATGTACCCACTTCTGCAATAGTGGTACAACTATTATGAGGGTAACCAACTTCCTTCTGATTGAATTCAAGACGCACTCCATAGGAGGGAATATATGCTTATAAACCTGGTTGAAAACACATGGTGAGGAAATGACGAGCTGTAGTGGAGAACTGAGTGTTGTTGTAGATCTAAATTGCCAAAATGCCAGCCTTCTCTTTTAAATATTTATGCTTTTACTCATAGATATGTATTGCTCTCAGCCTTAATCAGAGAAGTCTCTCTTTTCAGTGAATACAGTGGTCAATACAGAGATTCATGAATGAACAAGGTAGGGGCTGAGAATAAGTGATAGATATATGCTTAATTTCAGACAAGTCATTTATATCACTTCCTCCAAGGTTCAGAGAACACTGTGCAAGAAAGGACAGAAAGAATTTGAGAGACAGAAAAAAGGAGAAAGTTTCAAAATGTCATTTTTGGGGAGTCCAAGACACAGCCATTTCAATCACTAAATCACAATAGCTATGAATACCTGCACCCGGTCTGTGCATCAGTGGGCCCATCCATAGTCAGGCATGGATGTCACTTCACCATGTAGGGGGAAATAAAGAATGGGCCACTGTCATTCACTGTAAAGACTGTTCTCATTGCTCTGCATTTCATGACCTTCACGGAACAGGTAGAAGATGCTGGAAGGAACTAGGGAATATGGAAGAAGCAAAAGGAATAACCAACCTGTGAAACCAGAAGGAGTATGAGGGAAAGGACAGAATGCCAATGTGTGGTGGTGGATAACAGATGTGTGAGTCAGAAGTATGAATCAAAGGGATGAGAAGGAAGAATTAGTAGAGAGCAAGGCTCCGGAGGTTTGAGGTGATGCAGATTTGGTTTGGGTTTGAAAGTAAGGTTAGGCACAGAAGGGAGAAGGTTGAGCAGCCCTGTTGACCTGGTAAGTCACATGGTTGCAAATCAACTTTTGAAAAAGAATCAGGAACAGGCAGTGATTACCTGACTTCCAAAGGGAGGCAAACAAACAACCCCCAATTTGCAGGTCTTTTCCTTTCCACTACACAGAAAAGCTGATTATTAATGTGAGACCTGGTATGTCAATAGGACCTCAGGGTCTTGTCAGCGGCTCCATTACACCATGTTTAATTCTGAGTGTAATGATTTCAGTGACAGCGCTGGGAAAGGATTTTCCATGATTGAATTGTGAGGGAGGAAGTTGTGGCAGAGTAGTATTTCATCGCACTAAATAGCCCTTCTCACCCTCAGGAGGAAGCACGTTCTAGAGACCACCATCAGGCCAAGCTTGGAACACCCATCCATCAACAGACATGGCTGTCAGTGGTCAGGCCTAGGTATGAAACAGTTCTACACAGGTGATTCCCACACATATGTCTCCTAGCAGTGTAGAGTGCCCACGTAGACACCCTTCTCTTTGGAACCACACAACTTTATGTTAACGGAAAATGAGAGCAAGAAAAAGAGAAACAAGAAACAGAGGATCCAGTAATAATCTTCATTTCGTATTTATCAATACTGTTTTGTTCTGTTTTGTTTTTACAGCTATCCTACTGAACAGAAGCAGGGGTTATAATTACCAATTGCACTCTTTCCCACCCACTTCGAATTGGTGCTATCTTTTCAAGACATCTAAAAATGAGCATCTGTTTTAAGTATTGGCTTCCTTTGTACATCATTATTTTGTTAGTATATATATATATTCATTGCCCACAAGGCAGAAAAGAATGGAGTTCATTACATTTCATATTACATTGTGTACTTTGTCCATACCCACCACCATATCCTATCTATCCAATCTAAATCATTGCCTACTCTTGATTTTTCTCCCATATCCCTCTGTTTTCTTCTAGCTCCAAATAAAATCCCCATTATACTTTTATATCACACATGAATTTTTTGTGCAGATTTTCACTAAGGCAAGAAAACACCTGTCAATCACTGGGCTCTCTAATGCTGGGAATGAAGTCAGCAACTCAGGGCACACACATTCTTGCTACCTCTCTGACATGCCACCACTAAGACTGCTCTATTATGCTGGATTTGGTGAATGTAAATGCTTAGCCATATGAGTCTTTTTTTTTTTTTTTTTACTTTTTTTTTGGTTTTTCGAGACAGGGTTTCTCTGTGTAGCCCTGGCTGTCCTGGAACTCACTCTGTAGACCAGGCTGGCCTCAAACTCAGAAATCTACCTGCCTCTGTCTCCCAAGTGCTGGGATTAAAGGCGTGCGCCACCACTGCCCAGCTCATATGAGTCTTTTTTAACTATGAGAAAAGTCCAAGACAAATCCTATTTCTTTGATGTCTACTTAACCATCCATTTCTCCTATGAAACTGAACTATGACGTGTTCTTACCATCTGTAGAAAACCCGTAAAATACCTCAAGGCTTCGCACTAAGTATGGCCCCATAAATGTCACTGGGACTTGGCTGGATCTCCCCCTTGAAGAACATTGCAGGGATTGTGGAAACTCTGGAATGTGGGGTCTGCCTCGAGCCAGCAATCCATTGCAAATAACCTGCACATGAACCACAGATTCATAGGCCCTTCTTTTCCCCTTTCAGACCTAGTTTCCATTCATATATAAGCATATTTCCTCCACCTCCCTGCAGACCCCATTTCTAAAAGGGGGTTCTCTAAAGAACTCAGGAACACATCCAGTCTATAGCTAGAAAGGTGAGTTTCATGAAGCTAATTCATTTTCCCATCAAATTTGTTTGTTTTGACCAAGACACATCTTTCACATTTTAAATAATAAATCTATCCTCAAACAGGCTCCAGAAGTCTTACTGTGACAGCATGACACCTGTGCCAGACTGGAAGTCTGAATACCGCAGCCTAGTAAAGGGAAGTGAACTGTGTTCTAACAGTCTCAAGACTGTGCAGGAGTTCCGAGGGACCAGGATGTTGTAGGTCTTTAAGTAGTAGTTAGATCCCAGGTTAACAATCATAAAGCCAAGACACTACTACCAGAAAATAATAATTAATAAGGTACAAAATCCATGGGTGGTAATAGCCAAGAGGAGAGAGTCACATTGTTCAAAGTTTGGGGTTTCATCTTGGTGTTAGGACACATGCTTAGCATAGACAAGCTTCCAGTTCTCTGCCCAGGACCAGATGAAGTTTAGATCAGTTGGCAAGGTGTATGTGATATGCACATGAGTTCAGTCCCCAGAACTCACTTAAAAACATACTTAAAACATGCAGAGTGGTGCATAATTGTCATCCCTGTACTGCGGAGATAAAGACAGGTGGACCCCCAGGGCTCACCGACCAGCCAACCTGGGCTACTTAGTGAGCTCCAGGCTGTGAGAGACCTTGCCTTAATATGAGGTAGAGGGCGGTTCCTTAACTATATTTTACTTTCTTTTCAAAGTCTTCTAAGTGACTGAGGCTTCTTTTGATGTAAGATATAATCTTGTGAAATGTCCCCTGAACCAGCATGGTTCCAAGACCCTGCTGGGATAATGAGATATGAGGAAGACAGGGATAACCCAGAAGAGACTAATGATGTCATGGACATCTAAGAAAAGTCCCCAGAGGAAATGGCGTGGGGCATAATAAAGGTAGATGTGATGGTAGAGTACTTAGTTTCTAAGATGTAGCACCAGCCTACCTGTATGTGTGTGGGTGCAAACACAGTTGTCCTCTGGCCTCCTCTTGCATGTACACACATGTGCCTGTACCCTCCAACAATACCCTCTCCACTGTGATGGGCAGAAACCACTGAAACCACTAGGCCACATATCCTTCTCCTTTCCAGCTGGTTATGTCAAATATTTTGCCAAGAAAGCAAACTCACACGGTAGACAAAGTGGGCAGAAGTATTCCTAGCCCATGGCAAAGGAAAATATGGTACATATGGGGGGAAGAAAAAGAAATGAAGATTCTATGGCAAAGGAGGCAGCTAACCTGAAAAGGTAAGAACTGTGGGGATCTTTGACCTTGTGCAAAGGTGATTGGGCTGTATCCTTTGGAGAGGCTGGAAATGGTCTAATTGAGGCTGGATAGAAAGTGGAGAGAATTGTAATGACATTGGAGGGGAGCCTGGGAGAAAAGAACAGCACTCTGAGTCCTGGTTTCTAATCTGTTCTTTCCCCTTGCAAAGGCCAGAAATTTCAGGCATCAGTGATGAAACAAAAAACTGCCTACCCAGGTAGTCTATTTTTCTACAGACATCTCAAACAAGGATGTCAAACATAGTAAATAAACTGTGCTTCTTGGGATCTGCAACCTGGAGTTCTCCACACTCCCCCTCATTTCTAAATCTGAACAATTCCCTTTGTAAATACTCCTTACAGCATTATTTACAAAAAAGAGAAATGTTCACAAAATGAAACCTGGACCTGCAGTGCCTGCAACTTGCTCACTCACCAGTCCCAGGGTTCCAGGGCCTGATTGCCTTCTCTATGGCTGTGTGCCTCGTACCTGTGAGCACTGGAACATTATAGGCACTTAAATAGGATGTGGAGCCCACATCCACACTTAGCTTTGCTTCCTTCTTCTTTCCCCAAGCATTCTTCTCTCTGTTAATTCCTGTGCTTAGGATTTATGTTAAAGATGTCTTTTAATAAACTCCCTTTCTAGAGCAACAGTGTCAACAGGCCAGACCTCCCAGAGCTCTCGGGGACTGGACCACCAACCAAGGAATACACATTGGGGGACCCATGGTGCTGGCTGCATATGCGGCAGAGGAGGGCCTTGTTGGACATCAGTGGGAGGAGAGGCCCTTGGGCCTGAGGGTGTTCTTTGCCCCAGTGTAGGGGAATGCAGGGTGGGAGGACGGGAGTGGGTAGGTGGTTGGGGGAGCACCCTCATAGAGGCAGGGGGAGGGTGATGGGATAGGGGGTTTCTGAAGGGGACACCTGGAAAGGGGAAAACATTTGAAATGTAAATACAGAAAATTAATAATAATAATAATAATAATAATAATAATAATAATAATAATAAACAAACAACTCCCTTTCTGATCCTTACTCGTTCATGCTGGAATTCTTCTCTCTGTTAAAGCTCTGTATGGACCTTAGTTTCAGCTGAATAAAGAGAACCCCATTCCTCTTTATTCTTTAGCCATATCTCATTATGTGGTTCTCAACCTGTGGGTTGTGACCCTTTATATGTCAAATGACCCTTTCACAGGGGTCCTCTAAGACCATTGGAAAACACAAATATTTACATTAGGATTCATAACAGTAGCAAAGTTACAGTTATGAAGTAGCAACAAAAATAGTTTTATGGTTGGGGTCACACAGCATGAGGAACTGTATTAAAGGGTCACAGCATTAGGAAGGTTGAGAACCATTGCTCAGGTGTCAGGAAGACAGAGGATAGGGAATGGAACTGTGCCTCTGTCCATATTGCTGGTGACACAGTGAGACTGTGTTTCAGACAGATTCCTGCAGGATGGAGTGACCAGAGGAGACAAGATTGTAGATGTGGAAGCAACATATAGGCGACACATGTCAATGTCTTCAGAGTGACCACAGCTGGCTCTGAAGGGAAGCAGAGCAGAGTGTGGGCACTTGATCTGAAATTGATGCTGGTATTAAGCAAGAACAACAAAGCTAAAGCTTACCCCTGGTCAGCATGTCGTTTTTAATCAAAGAGATTTTAAGTGCCTATAATGTTCCAGTGCTCACAGGTACTAAGCATACAGCCATAGAGAAGACAGTAAGGCCCTGGAACCCTGGAACTGGTGAGGGAGGGAGCTGCAAGCATTGACCTATACGTTGCATTGTAAGTCAGCTTCAAATACTTGGTGTGGTTAAATGAGGTGCAAAGTTACTAAATGAAAAGCTAGTTTTCTGGAAATTACCTTAAACATACCCATGTCTCATTTGAAAGAAAGCATGTTATTTTTGTTAAAAAAAATAAAAAAAGAAAAAGAAAAAGAAAAGCCTTACAGTTTAGACAAAGCTGCTTACGGAACAACAGAGTAGATTTGATCCTAAGGAACAAGGAGAGGTCTTGAACAATTTGAATTAGGAGTTCCTGCTGTCTATACAAGAACAGAAACTACTTGTCAGGTGTCACTCAGCTGCTCCCAGATCCATCCCCTGCACCCCCCACCTCTCTGCTTGGTTTCACAGGAAACCACATTCCCAGCCCCTTTTACTTCCTGCTCATACATCACATCTCTCCTTTCTCTGACTTTGGAGCAAGATGCTAAGTTTCCCTTATGTCTGTCTTACTTGCTGGCCCCATGGTGACTCCTGTTCCCACTGACAGCCCCAGAGTTTGACCAGACCTCCTTGTCCAGGAGCTCTAGTTCCAGATGTGAAGGCTGATTCTAGCTACTAATTCCTGGGTAAATTTGCTGTGTTTCATTTTGGATTTGATTGTTCCCTGACCTGTGTTCCACAAAGCTTCTGCTGCTGAAATCTAAAGAAGTTTCTGTTACACCCTCACCTCCCCTTAGATCTGCTTTAAGTGTTCTGTTCACTTTATATATGGTTAAGCGAGGGCCAGGAAACAGGTGAATAACTCTATGGAGACAGTTCCTCCATCCACCATCCTGGTTCAAACAGACTCAGATTAAAATTATGATCTGTGATCTGATAACTATCTGACTAGTCTCTTCTGTCTATAGAATGGCAATTATAGGTGACCACTGAGCTGTAACACATATTTATTGTGTGTCATGTGTTCTAGGTACACAATAAACCTCAGAAGGGTTCTAGGTGCTGAGAATAAGGTAACATCAACAGACAGGGCCATAGAGTGTGTAATATATACACAGTAAATAGGCAGTAAATAAGTGGAGGTATGCTATGTCAAAGATGAAAGAACAAAAAGTAAATAGAGTGGCTTATGGGACAAAGATTGACAGGGATCGTGGCACTAACTTGATAAAAGCGGGACATTTGAATAGAGGCATGGAAAGGGGGGGGGGGAAACAAGCCATATAAACATTGGGGAAAATAGTGTTGCTGTGAGTGCAATGGCTTGGATGAAAAAGGTACTCTGCACTAGAGGAGGCTGGTGTGTCTAGAGTAGAGGAAAATATGGGCAGTAAGGTCTGAGGACCTTCTACTTAGATTTTATTCTGATTGATAAAAGAAAAAAGTTACAAGAAAAAGATACCAGGTTGCCTTAAGTTGTTTAAAATGATCACTTAGACCACTGTGTGAAGATGGCAGGAAGGCAATAGAGATTGCTGTGAACATCACTTGACCTCCAATTGTATTCTGACGCTGCAGAATAGTAATGAAAGTTCTGCCAAAAGCAGAGACATTAGAGAGAACACTGAATGTTTATAGCCACAGGAAAGGCCATTTAGACACATTGGTTATACTATGAGATGAAAGCTGTTTCTCATAGTTGGGAGGGAAGCAGGCATTAGCAATATGGAAACTCACTTGGATGGTAAGGGGCATTAAAGTTGTGACCAGAGGCTCACCTACATTGCCAGTGTCTATAGAGGAGCCTGCAGCAATCCCCTGGTATGGGATCATGGAATGAGGTTCTGGATATCCATTAAATGTCACAATCTTTGAGGATGCAGAGATGTAGGAAAAAAAGAGGGTATTGGTGACACAGGTCTAATTTATTGTCTCTTATTGGATTCCATGAGCATGCATCAAACTGTATATGTAGACTTTCCTCTCATGTCATCCAAGCTGATAGGCAGGTATTTCAACCACCAAAACTTATTCTCATATTTCTTGCCTCCAGAAATCCAAGGAATACAAGAGACAGGGCAAACTTTGAATGGATATGCCCATCCCTGGCATATCCTAAACAGTCTACAGTCAGGCCATGCCTAAGAAATTTTCTCATACATGAATCATAAGAACTAAATTTTCCCCAAAAAGGCAGTCCTAGGGATCCAAAGGTCCACTTATTGGTGTGGAAGAGGACTCATTGCATCTACTGTATGAGCAGAATGTAGCTTGTAGGTCTCAAGAGTAAAGATCATTTAGTTTAAGTCATAATGGCTGAGTTAAAAGGTGAAGGAGCATTAGTTAGCAAGAATAACATCAAAGGCTTAGCAAATAAACTTGTCTGAATAAAGCAAGCCAAACTTATGGCATTTTAGCCAAAACAGTCAATTCTTGTTAATATTTTATGGCAACAGCAACAGGAACAGGAACAAATCACTGCCAATGCTGACAACAATTATTCATCTTTGGCATGCAATATGTATGTGCAATATACACAAGCAAGTGTTAAGTGAGTTTCCATTGCCACAGATTCAACCAATTATGGGCAGAACAAAAATAAACATTAAAAGGCCAAGAGATCCTTCTCCAGGGTCTAGTCCAGGCCCACTTTGCCTGTCCCCAACTCATTGGACCCTCTCATGCCACAATCACCTCTCCACCCAGTCAGATCTTGCACTTCCTTTTCCAGGTTCCATCCCAGTGAGATTGCCTGATCATTCCCTTTTTGAACCTTCCTCAACCACCTAGATCTAGTGTGGGTCACACATCCAGTGCCAACCCTAGTCTGGCCACCTCTGACTGCACCACAACCTACTTCTAGGCTTCTACCTACCCTCAGTCCAAAGGCCCCTCCCACATCACATCCAACCTCCGTACTTAAGAAGACCCTGTACATTCTTCTGGATCTAGCCAGGCAAGACTGCCTTATCTTTCTTTCCACACATCCTCTCCAGTTCTCAAATACACCCCCTTTACTCCGTGCTTGGACCAGAACACACATCTTTCCCACTAGCCCTGTCCTTTGTGTTCCTGACTTTCTTCTACCTAAGCCATTTCCAACCAGTAATTTTGCTACTGTTATTAATCATAATATAAATATCAGATATGCAGGATATATAACATGAGGCCCCTATGAAAGGGTTGCTAGCATATTCTCAATTCTGGTCCAAAGCTTCTCTTTCCACAGCAGACCCAGAACTAAGAAAATTACGTGGCTAGATCTCATTGCAAAAATACAAACAATATGAAAGATCAAGCCATTGTCTCCTCTTTAAAACCTATCAGTCCTATAGAAATCCTTGCCATGGCACGGCAAGAATGCAGTGGTGACATGAATACCTTGGCAATAACTAACAACTCTCCAAATGCAATTAAAACACACCCCATAAGCAGGAAAACATGTCCGGTGCTGGAAACCTAGCCAACTACACAAAGCTAGTGAAGTCATTGATCTTGGAGAAGAACCCACAACCACCACTTTACTAAACCACCATAATCCCTGATATTCTAAATATTTGCCCTTATACCCAGAGGTAAGTGTAGTCCTCATCCTTCACCAAGGAAGTGTCTCCTTGCGGCAGACAAAGACCATTACCAAAACCCATAACCAAACAAAAAAGCAGTGCTGTGGAGCCCAAATGCGAGTGAAACATTTACAACACAATTCCTGCACCTAAAGCTCAGGGATCATTATGGAAGAGGGCATGGAAGTACTGTAAGAGGCAAAGGAACATGGAGTTTGCTGTGAAATTGTGTCTTCTTAGGAATGTCAGAAGCTACACAAATAAAGTCTCAACAACATGATAACCTAAACAAGTTAACAGCATGATAACTTAAACAACATGAGCTAAACAAGGATGACATCAACAGACATGCTAATGTGGACAGGGGAAAGCTCACAGGCCTCAGTCTTACTCAAAGAACTACAAGCAACTAAGGAATGTTGTGAGCTACAGAAATAGTCTTCTTGGGGTCTTAGGGTTTTATAGCTGTGAAGAGACACCATGACCCTAGCAACGCTTATAAAGGAAAGCATTTAATTGGAGCTGGCTTACAATGTCAGAGGTTTAGCCCATGATCATCATGGTGGTAAACATGGCAGGGTGCAGGCAAATGTAGTCCTGGAGAAGGAGCTGAGAGTTCTACATCCAGATCAGCAGACAACTGTCTTGAGTTTTTAAGACCTCAAAGCTCGCCTTCCAGTCATAGCCTCTTAAAACAATGCCACGCCGACCCTAAGGCCATACCTCCTAATAGTACCATTCTCTATGGTCCTATAGAGGCCATTTTCTTCCAAACCATCATACCCAGGAAAGAGCATACCAACTGGTTTCTTAATACATAATAGTCAAAAATATTTCAGACTGAAGAGAAGAATGAGCATGTACACATAAGTAATATTATACAGACTCAATATATTTATGTATTTAGAAATATACACATACATACATATATGTAACAACAATTGATGAAAAAGGAGGGCATGATTTTGAAAGTAGCAAGGAGGAGTAGATGGGAAGTTTTTTGAAAGAGAAAAGGAAGACGAAAATTATGTTGTATTATAGTCTCAAAAAATAAAAGAAAAATGATGGAAGTTCAAGAATTAGGAACCAAGATGTAGTCCATCACTGAATAGCTCATCAACCTTCTGTTTCTTTTTTAAAAGGTTTTACTTAATTTTTAATTTTAATTAAATTGTATTTGTATGTGCATGTGAGTACACGTTTGTACATGGATGTGTGTATGCTACATGAGTGGAACTGCCAGCAGAAGCCAGGAAAAGGTGCCAGACCCTCTGAAGTTGGGGTTTCAGGTGACTGTGCACTGCCTAATGTAGGTGCTGGAAACCAAAGTTTGCTCCTATGGAAGAGCAGCAAGTGCTCTTAATTTCTGAGTCATTTCTTTAGCCCCAAACATTCTGTTTCTTTAGTAATGGACCTTGGACCTCATGGACAATGAAGCTGCTGGATGAAAGTGTGGCTGGTGGAGGAGACAGAAAATTTGATGTCACCTTCTTAGGAGGTTTCTTGGGTACTGTAGTCCTCATGCACTGTTTATTTCAGGGAGGGCATTTATCTGATGCTAGAGATGATATTGACAAGATCCTCACATCACTTCACAGCAGCTCTCAGACTCTCTATCTCAGTTTGTACAACTATCACCAGCTGGGGGAAGAATCAGCCATGAGACACAACTCCAATGACTGCTCCCTAGGCATGAAGACAGCAGCAATGGCTCTGGAGATCCCTGGCATTTGAGGATGCTGACATCATAATTGAAGTCCTTTCTTTAGAGAGCACTCAGATGTTTTTTGAGTGAGTATTTATGGATACTTTATTGCTTACTATGGATGTTCAGAGATACTTCAAGAGTTGTTCATTGCTTATTTTTAAGTACATCATACAAGGAACAATGTTTAACACTGGTCTTTGTAAATAACACAGCTACAGGAGAGCTCATTACCATGCATATCAGCAGTGGCATCTTACACTGGACCAGTAGAACTTTATGGAGGGATGCCTTGGGAAGGCTACAATTGTTCTGAATATCATCCTAAAACCTTAATTTCCTTTGGTCTCTTTTTACCTAATGATTTGCCCAAGGTCTGCTTGAATAAAAGTCGTTGATGAGTATTTTTTTTATGTCAAGAAGAGGATGATTTGATAGTCCATGAATGACATGTCTGCTCATCCACTCACTTAACAAAAATGCTACAATAAGGGAATTTTGTCTAAACTCCCACCACCATGTTTAGTTCATAGGTAATAATGCCTTAATATCTTCAGGGAATAATGCACCTTAGCAGAATCCTGCTCACCACATTAAATGAAGAAAAAGCAACAAGTTGCCTATATTCCCATCATGTGGACTCTGCGTTTCCAAGACATTTCCAGATTCGAGGCCCAGTGTCCTGACTAGAATACAGCAATCATTACAGATTGCTATAGTTCCTTTCCAAGGGGAAAAGACTAGCTATGAGGGAATCAGTACAATTCTTTACACATACAAATATTGCGCTGGTTGGTTTATTAGTCAATTTGACACAAACCTAGTCATACCTAAGAAGAGGGAACCTGAATCGAGAAAGTGCCTCTACCAGTTTGTCTGTAGGCAAGTCTGTAGAGCATATTCTTGATTATGATTGATGTGAGAGGGCCCAGCCCACTGTGGGCGGTGCCATTCTTGAGCAGGTATATAAAGAAGCAAATTGAACAAGACAGGAGGATTGAGCCACTACACCACATTCCTTCATGGCTTCTGTTTCAGTTCTTACCTCCAGATTCCTGCTGGAGTTTGTGCCCCGACATTTCCCCAAAATGGACTGTGACAGAAAATGTAAAACAAACAATCCCCCTCTTTCCCATGTTGTTTTTGGTTATGGTGCTTTATCAGCAATAGAAAGCACAATTAGCATGATTATTATACCTCACATGAAAACAATATATTCTTGCTGTTTTGAGTCCGATGCTTCTGATAATTTGGGACAATAACAACAACAGAATGATAACACGAGCATAAAGAGCAATTGGACCACTGTGAAGACCTAAAATACTCTCAGGTGGTACTATTATTGAATGTTATCCATAGTAAGTCTTTCTGACTATGAATTAGGAAAAGCTTTAAGGATGAAAAGTATTATGGAGGTTAAGAAACAGGACTTGTCACAAGCATAGCACAGAAGTAAAAACCACAGAAGTAGCCTGTGATATATTGGGAAATTCTGGAAAGAGGTAAACTACTAGTCAGTACATGTAGGGCTCATATATTGGTCTCTCTATACTGCTTTCTACTATAAAGAAATGGAACTCTGGGAGTAGGGCAGGGGAAACACAAAACAAGCCTGAAATACTGTGTGTCATGAAATAAGGAAGTAAGGATATTGAGGCCAGTTAGAACTCTTTCTAACTGGCAGCATCTAGGATTGAATATCAACTTAAGAAAGATAATAACAGATGTAAGTAACTCAGTAAAATGGAAATATCAAGAATTCATACTGATGCCCATTCGTTGTTCTATTATTAGACATTTTCTTGATAAAGTAATTGAAATAATTTGCTTTCTGGTATAGTACTTTTTAATTATGTAAGGAACAAAGAGTCACTTAAATGATTAGCTCACCGGCTACCACTGTGCTGGACCCTGTGATCTGTGCCTAGAATTCACTTCAGGAATGACCAAGGCTTACCCCCTCTGAGAGTAAAGACAGAAAATGGTCATAGGTGGACCAATTGAAGTTGATGAGAATTGTCTCATCTTGGCAATTTTATTCTAAGCAAAACTCACCTCCAATAACTCATCAACATATGCACAGAGTCCAGTCCTGTTGTGCTTGTCTTAGGGAATTACAAAAACTCATTTCTGAAAATACACATGGAATTAGCCACTGCCTGGCAACCCAACTTCCCCCTTGATCCTTCTTCTTTCCCATGAAGCTGATAATAATAGTACTCTTTAGTGAACTTCTAATGGATCTAGTAGATGCTAATTTCTAAGTCTCTTTCCTGAGTTGAAGTACCCGACCTGTACTAATGCCTTAATAAAATGATGAAAACTCACATCACATTGGTGGGACTTGTAAAAAAAATAATTGTGTATAACCAGGCAGGATGCTTTTATAATTAGAAACTACACACATATTCATGCACGCACTCACGCACGCATGCACGCACATGCACACTATGTTAAATTTTAGTTCTCACTGTGAGGCATTAAAATATGGGAGCAGTGGGACCTTCAAGTAGTGATTAGACTCATGAGGGCTCTGCCACCATAAATGATTTGATCCACTCACATGTTATCCCAAGAGTAGGTTTGTTATAAAAGCCAGATTGGCTCTTGTCATGCAGGCATATCTCTCATCCTAAGATGTCATGTGCTGCCTCAAGGATCTGTGGAGGCTTCAACAATTAGGTGGACTTCATCAGATATAGCTGCTTTATCTTGAATTTCTCAACCTTCAGTACTATAAGCCAAATACACATATTTTCTTGGTACAAGGTTTTCTCTTAAAGCAATAGAAAATGATCTGAGATGATGACCAGAGAATACAGAGTTATTTCTGTGATCATCCTAAGGAAAGTGTATGACCTGATTTTAATCATGAGGCAATATCATTCAAAATCGCAAAGTGAGAGGCAAGAGGCATACTAAAACTTTCCACTTTGTAATCCTCACAGGTATCAAGTCATGAATGTCTCAGGAAGACTGCACAGCTTATATTAGCAACTTTTTTGTTGCTGGGGTAAAACATTTGACCAAAGGCAACTTAAAGAAGAGAGAGTTTATCTGGCTCATGGTTCTAGAGAGATAAGAGTCCATCATGGCAGGATGGAGGCATTGCAGCCAGCAGAAAGCATGATATTAAGAAGAAGAAGCTGAAAGATCACATCTTTAACAACATAACAGCAAACATGAAACAGAGAGAACAAACTAGAAATAGTGTGAGGCTTTAAGCTCTCAAAGCTCATTCCAGTGACATATTTTCTCCAACAAGCTTGCATCCCCTGCCCCAATAACCTTCCCAAATAGCTCCACCCCTTGGAGACTGAGTGTCCAATGTCTGGACCTATGAGGGACATTTCTCATTCAAACCACAATATACCTATTCTGAATTGGTTTCAAACTGAAGACAAATAAACTAGACACAAAGCATGGCATAAATGTCTTATGTGGATTTGATCAGGTCTCCGTGCTGTAAAGGACATTATTAAACAATGGTGAAACTCAAATGGGTTTTGAAACTAATGAAATTACATGACACCCATGGTAATGTCATTATCTCCATGCTTATGTAGGAGAATGTCTTTGTCTGAAACAAAACAAAAACCAAGCAAACAAACAAAATGCTAAAATCCAGGGATGGCAGGATAAGAGGTTAATGGCTCTGATGGTTCTAGAATAAAAACAGAACTTCACATTGTTCTTACAAATTTTCTGCAAAATGAAATTTGTCTCAAAATTAACAAAATGTTGTGCAACAAAACAGTTACATATGTGCATGCATATTCATTGTTCAATTATTCTACACATTCATGTCCTTCATTGTTTTCACTGTCAGGGATACGACTCTAAATTTCTTAGGATAAATAACATTTCTTGAACTCTATCTAGTACATGAGTTCTAGTCTTTCAGAAGAACAGTTTGGAAGGATACCTTCCATATATCTGACCTAGGGATCACCATGTCTCTACCAGGAGATATGGGGAGACTCTTTCCTTAAGAGACATCATCTCTGAGAGAACACTGGCTGACTAATAGGAGTGAGGTACTTAGCCTGAGAACACAGACCATACCCAGGGGCTGAGGAATCAATGTGCAAGTGATAACTTATTAATTCCCCCAATCAGAGATAACTGATCACCCACAATGCAGGGTCATCATTAAATCTAGCAGAAATAAGGTATGAGGGGAATTCCTTTCTAATTTCTAAGGGTTATTACCTTGTGCCCACACCCTAAACAATCTGGCTGTGGTTTTTGTCTTTTCAAAATTTTATCTTGAAGTCTACAAACACAAGTGCTGTCTTTGTGAATCATCTTTATTTTTAAAATTTGGCTAACACTCAACTCAAGTGTCTTTGACATGTTTAAAGCAATTTGTTTCACAAATATAAGAGTTGGGGAAGATTGAGATGGTTGAGATGAGATCCTGGAGGCAATGTGTCACTTCCTCTCCCTCGGGAGTACACTGCACAAATAAGAAAGCTGTTGGATGGAAAATGCCATCCTTGCTGTCCCCACCACCTCGTTCCTGTCACTTTAGTCACAGAAACATTTTTCATCTCTTTTGCAAAATTAATTGCTTCAGAATATTAGAGTCTCTTGTCTATATGACCACTAACTTTCTGCTCAAGAGGGTACTGTCAACTTAATTTTAAGGCGTGGAGTATCAAGTGTGACTTTTGCTGTAGGGAGCCAGTTATAAGACTGGGAGAGAAAGGTGTGCTTCTTTTCTATTTTTCCCAGACAAGGAAACGGAACTTAAAATAGCATCAGTTCTTATGATGGTGCAACAGAAAGCCCAGTGCCTCTATTGCAGGGAGCTGAGAGCTTTGTGAAGATGAATGTACCCTCTCCCCACAAATAAAGTCCTGCTGATGTATTTCTCTGCAGGCCACTCACTTCCACAGTGAGAAATGTCATACACTTTGCTACCAGACTGCAGGAAGGGTCCGACATCTCATTCCTTGATGCTTATCTTCATCAGCATGGCTACTGTAGCAAAATACTATAGCCTGGGTGACTTAAACTACGGAAGAACATTTCTCATACTTCTGGAAGCTGAGATCTTGAAGATTAAGGTGCTGGGACACTTAGTTCCCACTGAGGGTCAACTTCCTGATTCATGGCATTTTTTCTTTATGTTCTTGTTTGATTGGCAAAGAAATAAAGTATGAGTATCTGGTCTTGTCCTTTTCTGGGCAGGGCACTAACCTCATTCATGAGTGTTCCACCCTCATGATACAATCATCTTCAAAAGCTCCATCTCCAAATACCATCACACTGGGGGATAGAATATCAATAGGAGAGTTGGAGGGGACACGTACATTTAGTCCGTAACCTATCTCATCTTGCTTCTTCAAACCCTCTCTCACTCTCACACTGAAGATCTCCAGTTTGTTCCCTTCCCTGTACTATACTTAGTCTGAGCTCATCACATCTATGTTCTCCCTTTGGTGAGGAACAATGGGAAATCAGATAGTGATTATTGGCTTATCACATAATTCATGGCTGGACCATGGGGCTGCCATCTGAAAAGACCCTTGAAGAAGGCAGTGTCTACAGAATGTGAAGAACCCTGTGCTCTCCTTACATCTTATGTAGTGAATACAACCACACTATGGCAGGTTAGGAGCTCAAAGCATTCTTGCCTACAAAGTATAAACATGATGTGAGACTCAGTACAATTACTCTCATAGATATTAAATATCAAACTCTTGTCACTACTGTCAGATGACACCAACTTTCTTGGAATGAGTTGTAATATGGCTGTTTAGGGGGATGACATGTGGAAGGGAAGGCTGGGCCAGATGAAGTTTGTGGCTTGAACTGCTCAGCAAGCTTCATGCAATTCTTTAAAGTAGTGGTTTTCCATCTGTGAGTTGAGACCCCCCACAGGGGTTGCATTTCAGATATCCTGTATAACAGATATTTACATTCTGATTTATAACAGTAGCAAAATTATAGTTATGAAGTAACAATAAAATAATTTTATCGTTGGGGGGTCACCATAACATGAGGAACTATATTACAGGGTCATAGCATTAGGAAGGGTGAGGACCACTGTTTAGAAGCTTGGACAATAGTGTCCAGGATTCTGGATAGCCATATGCCATTGCACATGCCTCCTGTGGCTGGGCTACACACAGAGCGTTAGAGCCTCAGAGGCATGTGACTGGGCTCATTTATCCCCTTGTTGCTCTAAGTTTCTGGTAGTTCCTACTAGTGAGGCCTATTTCTCCTGTAGATTATCTTTTTACATTTTCTACTAACTCAACCAACCAACCCCCACCCAGAACCTTGCGTGTATATAGCAACCTGCATCCCCTGCATATCTTAGACAGGTGTTGAGACAGGCTTGGCTCTTTACTAGCAGAAGGCAGACGTGGCTGGGGCTTGAGCCTCTTGTCCCCACAGTGAAGAGGTGGAAAAGGATCCAGATTTTGTCTCCAGGGTTTGCTGGATTTGTTTCCTAGCTCCATTCCTGTTTGCTCAGAGAAACAGTCCTTCTAGGCAGGTGTTCTTTTCCCTCTATGTTTTTATCTTGAATGAGCATCTTAGCTTTACCTAACCTTTGATGAATGTAGCCACCATATAATTCTAAGGCTAGCCAATGATATGCTCTATCCAATCAAATGTTCCTGGCTCCTGATGCTTTTTCTCATAGAAATGGAGTTTCCATACCATTTGGGAATGTGCCCACATTTGTCACTATCATAAGATTCTCTCACCCCTGCCACATTCCTCTAGATTTCTACTAACTTCTCTGATTTCATACTCATATATCCTAGGGTTGTTAAGGACAATTCTTCTAATTCTTCTATATGCCAGTATTTCCATCACCCATCCAAGACTCCCTCTCTTCGTGTCCTAGATTATGGCCCACTCAGTTCTGTCAGACCCTGGCTAGCCCTATGTCTGTGTGGAAGGGTATCTAAACTCCTCACTGGGTGTGGACAACTTCTAGATATGCAAAGTAAGTATAGTGGGGAAAGTAACTATAATTTTGTGTAGCCCCAAAAAGTATGTTGTTATTTCATGAAATATACTTTGTGATGGACATCACCTTTACCTATGAGCAGAGATTGGTGTGAAAGTATTTATAGAAACATGCTTATCAGAACGGCCAATCCTAGAATTTCATCAGACAGTTGACTCTGGACACGTCTCCTCTTTCAAATCCTCCTTTCTGCCTTGACTACAGATTCAACCCTCAGTATTATCTTTCTAGACACCACTGACTCATGGTGCCCAGCCCTTCCTGCTCTTTGTGCCAGCTCTCTACACTTTTTACTTTGTCTCTACACATTTCTTCATCAAGAGCTCATGCGTTTTTAGGATGCTGCTCTCTCCAAACTAGCAACCAGTCATCTGAAAAAGCCAGTTTGTGTAAACATATGAGCAAGAGCTGTCAGAAAAGGACTAGCTACTTTTATAGGACGTTCTCTTTGAATTATAGAAACTGCCGTCAATATATCTCCATCCAGAAGCATATTCACAATGGATGAACTCAGCCTGCTGTTCTGGGAGTACTTCCTGTTTCATCATACACAGAGCTAAATCTCTACCTGAGCACAGACTAGGCAGATGACAACAGTTGCTCAAGTTAAGGCTCATGAACATAATTCCTTATTTCCATTTAAATGAGTGCTTGAGATTAAATACTTGATTTTATTATAACCCATCTTATTATCATTTTACATATCTCCTCCAGAAACCTCTATTTTGAAAAATAGGTTTTCTTTCACAGCTCCAAGCACGAAATTATGATATTTCTAGATGAGCTGTCTCTCTCTCCCTTCTAAAGCCTTCCCACAGGCACTTTGGTGAATCTGTAGAAGAAGTAGGTCCCAGTAAAATCTCTTTAGCTCCTGTCTCCACAGAGGCCTGCACATTTTCTTGAGCTGATTTGAAATGCTCTTGGAAACTAATGGTGACTTAATTGAATTTGATCATGTCAATAAGGTTCTGATCATTTAATAAAAGAGTTTTTCTAGGTTTGCATTGGACTCTAATACAATGAAGTGGGTGTTTTGGGAGGATGATATGCTGTGTGGAGAATCCAGATGTCCCAGCCCATCACCAAGAATCAGAAAATAAGTTACCAACCAAGTAATGACAGCAGACTAGCTCCATTATGGAGACTCGTTTCTCACAGGCTATCCAGACTTGACCTCCATCTCTGTGCCTGGAGAGAGAGTGGTGCCCAAGCGCTGAATATAGAAAGGGGCTTTAGTCCATGAAGGAAGTCTTTTCTATTAGAAGCTGGTGAGCATCAGAGAACAAGCCCTTTGGCTTTCATAGACAAACCCCTTCACACTTAGAGGCCAACCATGACTCTTACCCTCAAAAAATACTCTCAATTCCCCAGCTTTCTTCTGTAGACCTACCTGCCTTGTCCGAGACTTTACTCTTCACCTCTTGCCTACAGTCTCTTTCCAGACTGCTAACCTGTTAACTGTTGAGTAAGTGTTTCCAGAATTCCTATTATTCTAGCTGGAACTGACTCTAAAGCAGTGGCTCTCAACTTTCCTAATGCTGTGACCCTTTAATACAGTTCTTTATGTTGTGGTGACTTCCAACCATAAAATTATTTGTGTCATAAATGTAAATTTACTGCTGCTATGAATCATAATGTAAATATCTGTGTTTTCAGATGGTAACCCCTATGAAAGAGTCATTCTACCCAAGTGTTGTTATAATGACCCACAACTTGAGAACCATTGGTCCAAAGACAGGCTTAGAACACCGATGTGCACCCAAGGACATGAGATCGGTATGCACAACAACTGTTTGCACCTTTCCAGCAGCGTTCACAACACTGTTGGTGAAAGGAAAAATTAAAATAATTCACATGTACAATGGAATACTATTTAGTAATGAAAGAGTGAAACCTAGGCATTTCCAAAACACCAATGGGCTTAGATTTACAATTTTAAATAAATGATCCAGATATAGAAATTCAGATAAGACATGAGATCACTCAGATAGAATAGAAAAATCTAATCTCACAGAAGTAGATTATAATCCTGGTTACTGGGGTCTAGGGAGGGGTGGAAAAAGGAGAAATATGGGGACTGATTAATGAGGACAAAGATACAGATAAATAGGTGGAATACTTTGGATGGTATTATAGCCAATGTCAATGTATTGTGAAAATGAAATTGGTCAAAGAGGGGATTTGGCTGTTGCCATCACAAAGAAATGAGTTTGAAAGGACATATGTTTTTTGTTTTTTAGGTTTTTCGAGACAGGGTTTCGCCCTGTCTGTCCTGGAACTCACTCTGTAGACCAGGCTGGCCTCGAACTCAGCATGTAACAAAGATACATGCTCCACTATGTTCATAGCAGCCATATTTATAATAGCCAGAAGCTGGAAACAACCCA
>CM052714.1:24307010-24324780 GCA_028551405.1 Uromys caudimaculatus | reverse complement strand
GGGGACACGGGGTTTCCAAAGAAAAGGGGAATCATCGGAAATGTAAATAAAAAATAAAAAAAATTAAAAAAATTAAAAAAAAAAGAGCAAAATGAAAAAAAAAAAAAAGAAAGGACATATGATCTGTGTATAAAGCTGATATTAAACAATGTGTACATTACCCTAACATTATCTCATCCCCTAGGAAAATATGCAATTCTTACCTGTCAGTTAAAGGTAAATTAATTTCAATCAAGCTAAATAAAGATAGTATGGCTTGCTAAACTTCTTTTATACATACATGCACACTATGAGCTGTCAGAATGCATGCAGAACACAGTAGGACTTTGTGTCACACAAATTCACTGAACTGTACATTAGCTGTGATCTTATAAAGGCTGGTAAACAGCAATAGAAGGGAAGTAAATTGTGAGACTGAAGGAACTACCACAAGCTCTCCTGCAGTTCAGCTAAGAAACTTACAAATAGCTAATCAAGGGCTGGAGATGGAACTCACAGAAGAGTGCTTGCCTGGTAGACACAAAGCCCCGCATTTAACCTTTAGCATGCTAAATAAAAGAGAAGTGGCCAAGGCAATGTTTAGTTGTGGTAGAGAAGCAGGTCCAGAGCCCTAACCCTGGATGCCTGGAAGGCTAAAGAAATCCTTATGAACAGATAGGAGAGTTCAACCCAGCACCATGCAGTGACTCATTCCTCCCCTATTCGGTAGATAAATTCATAACCATTTATGCCTGGCACACATGTCTATGTGCATGAGAGTGACAGGAAAGAGTGAGGAGACAGAGATGGAGAGTAACTCCTTACAGAAAGAGGAGGAAAGACAAGACAGGGGGCTGAGATCCTGAGAGGTGAGGCTAGCCAAAGAAATGCCCAGCTATTTATAGCTCTCGAGCAGCCAGTCTGGCTGCAACTATAGTGGCACTTTATGTGGGTTATCCTCCTGTAAGAAACACCATGGAGATGCAGCTGCCTATGCACTTGCAATATTCAGACTAAGGCTGGTAATTGGGTCATCTTATTAGCAAGCAAGTATCACTAAGCGGTTGAAAGAGCTTCACATTATCCCCCATCAATCCTTGCAGTGCGCTCAGGGAGGAACCAGAGGGCAAGGGTGATGAATAATTAGTCCACTTAGTGCCTTTCTTTAGTGAGTTTTCTATCCACTTACATGACGCTTCCTTTCAGATGGGAGCTGTAAGACCAAGGTGTGACGGTTGGCACATTAGTTTTCATTAGGTATCTTTTGCCACTTTTCTCAGCCCTAACTTCATATTGGCAAGACGCCTTAGAATTATAGGGAACATCCAACAGTGCCTGTACCACATTACGCCTCAGTTCAGATTACAACTTTTTAGCCAAGTACAGTTTCAATTCTGTGGGTACTAATGAGCCACACTTATTAATTCACAAGTACAGAGGATCACAGTGACACTGGAGCTTAGAGATGGAGAGAGGGGCAAGGGTGAGGTCAGATTAGAGGATCAGAAAGGAGAGGGGGAAATAAGAAGGATGGAGGGAGGCACAGGTAAAATCTCATTCTAACCCCCACAGTCCTTCCTGCATGTGCTATACATAGAGCACATGGGATGTGGAACTCACTGGTGACTGATACCCTGGGACCTTAACTTTGCTTAGAAACTTGTGTTTATTGGCTGAGATGCATAGACATGTATGCCTACAGGGTGTGTGTGTGTGTGTGTGTGTGTGTGTGTGTGTGTGTGTGTGTGTGTGTGTGAGGAGAGCCAAAGGTGTGGATAGCAAGAGCCATTTCTAACTCTTCTTAAAGTGGATGAGAAGACATGTGGTGGGGCCTTGGACACTAAGATGTGGATGCTGCTTGCCTTAGTTTCAATTGCCAAGATGTAACACCATGACCCAAAAGCAAATTTGGGAGGGAAGAGTTTATTTGGCTTGCACTTCCATATTGGTGTTCAACACTAAAGGGTCAAGATAGGAACTCAAACAGGGACAGATTCTAGAGGCAGGAGATGATGCAGAGGCTATAGAGGGGTGCTGCTTACTGGCTTGCTTCCCATGGCTTGCTCAGCCTGCCTTCTTATAGCGCCAAGGACCACCATCCCAGGGATGGCACCACCCACCACTCCCCCCTTGATCACTAGCTGAGAAAATGCCTTACAGCTGGATCCCATGGAGGCATTTTTTCAACTGCAGCTCCTTCCTCTCTGATGATGCTAAGGTGTATCATGTTAGCACACAAAACCAGCCAGTACACTGGGCCCTCCTACTTTAACCTCAGTTTCCACGACTCAAGCTACAACTGTAGAGAAGTTATTCCAGGAAAAAGTTGGTTGTGGGTTGTCATGGCTCCTACCTGGACTAATTAAGTCATCAGCATGAACACGGCATGGATACTGGGTATTTTTGTAAAGACTCAGGGCTACTGTCTTTGCCTCAGGAAAGAAAAGACAGGACAGCAGTAGTTTGTGTTTGCTTTTTGAAAGTATTTTCTTCTTCATAGGTGAATTTCCTTTGAATTAATAAATAGTAATTGTAGATATTTGGAAGGACACAGTATGATATTTTGATATACATTTGCATCCTAAATATAGTTAATCTAGCTAATTAACATACTCACCACTTTGCCAATTTATACTTCTTGTGATGAAAATATCAAGAATACTTTTTAAGCATTTTTGAAAGATGCAAGTTATTGACTGGGGTCCACTGTGCAGTGAAGCTGGTCACCGTACCCTTTCTCCCATGTGACAAACTGTCTTCCTCCCTGATGAACAGCTTCCCTCTCCTTACACCGGTTCCTATTCTAGCCTCTACTAACAACCCGCTCACTCTTGGTTTCTATGAAACTGACCCTTTAATACTCAACATGTAGGACTGGAAAGACAGCCCAGTGGCTAAGGGTATTTGCTGCTCTTGCAGAAGACTTGAGTTTGCCTCCTACCAACTATATTGGTATGGATGGCTCACAACCACTGATAATTCCAGTTCCAGGAGTTCTAATGGTCTCTTCTGGCCTCTTTGTCTACCCATAAGTACATATGCACATAACTAAAAATAAAAATTTTGTATAAAAGATTCAAGCTGTAGATGGGAGAAACTATTGTTTGTCTATGATAGAATTATCTCACTTAGAACAATGACCTCCAGTTGTACCCATGTTTTTACAAAGGATCTCGTTACATACATGTACCATGTGTTTTGGTGAGCACTTAGGTGGGTTCTATATCTTAGCAATCATGAATAATGTAAAATGTACATGTGACTAGACATTTCACTTTAGCATATTTATTTTATCCTGTGGCTAAACATCTAGAATTCAGGTCCAGGGATCATATAACTTTGGCTTTGTTTTTGTGAAAAATGACCATACTATTTTCAACCATGGCCTATTAATTTACATCCCAACCAGAAGGAATGGCCAATCAATAATGAGCCCAACTTGAGACCCAACCCATGGGCAATCACCAATACCTGACACTATTAATGATATTCTGTTATGCTTGCAGACAGGAGTCTAGAATGGCTGACTTCTGAGAGGCTCCAACCAGCAGCTGAGTCAGACAGATGTAGAGACCCACAGACAAACTGTGGCTAGAACTTGATGACTCTTCTGCATGAGTTAGGGGAAGAATTGTGGGCCCCGAAGGGGATAGGAATTCTACAGGAAGACCAACATAGTCAACTAACTTGGACCCGTGGGGCTCTCAGAGACTGAAACACCAACCAAAGAGCATACACGGGCTGGACCTAGTCCCCCCACCCCCATCCTACACTTATGTAGAGATGTGCAGCTTGGTCCCAAACCACTGGAACAGAGGGCTATCCCAAAAGCTGTTGCCTGTCTATAAGATATGTTCTTCTAGCTGGGCTGCCTTGTCTGACCTCAGTGCGAGAGGATGTGCCTAGTCTCACAGAGATTTGATATACCGGGGGGGGGATACCCAGGGGGTTCTCCACCCATTCAGAGGAGAAGGAGAGGGGGGAAATTGTGGGAGGGGGTCACCAGGAGTGGGAGCAGAGAGCAGAATGTGAAGTGAATAAAGAAAAATAAATAAAATGTTAAGAAAAGAAAAAAATCTCCATTCCAACCAACATATGCAAGGATTCCCTTCTCTCAGTATCCACACCAGCACTAGCCATTGGTCAATTTTTGATAATCCCCATTCTAACAAGTGACAGATACAGACTGTTCTTTTAAATCACATTGTGTTGGTAATTAGAAATAAAGAATATATCACATGTCTGTTAGCCATTCATATCTCTTCTGAGAAATGTCTATAGAAATCTTCTGCCTATTCCCTCTTATAAATAAGTTACTAAATCCCTGGGAACTTTGGTTCCCAGATTTCAGTGGCAATTATTATTGCCCTTCCTGGTTCCAGTTTTCTCATTTCCAGTTTTGTTATTAACATGAAAGGCCATTTCATATAAATATATTCTTTAATTCTTAATCAGTTGGTTTAGTTAGCTTCATACTCTGCAACAAAACATCTGAGAGAATTAACTTACAAAGAAAAGGGAGGGGGTAATTTTACTGGAAGTTTGGATGTTGTAGTCCAGGGTCAAGTTTGCCCTACTGCTTTGGCCTCTCTGCCTTGGCCTCTCCATAGTGACCTCCTGCCAAGATTAGTTAAACTCACCTCTTTATTCATCTGTATACAATAAACCAACCTCCCCAATTCCAACATAAGACGAATATCCTGAGTTTTGCTGAGTTTTGTAGTGGGGTGCCTCCATCAGAGTGAGTACATCCCATGTGATGCCAGCTTTTCTGTGTATATCCACCCCTTCTTCATCTCTTCATCACTCCAGTTAATTTAGTACCCAAGTCTGTGCAGAAACCAACATCTTTTTTTCCCCTTCAGAATTGATCCCACTCTAGACCAGGCTAGCCTCACACTTGCAGCAATCCTCCTGCCTCAGCCACTGCTCTTGGCTTCAGATCTTCTTAACGGTTTACTTAAAACCCTCTCTACAAAGGCTTCTGATTATTTATAGAACAGCATGGAAACTTCTTAAACAAGTGGCACAAAACAATTTATCTGTTCCAGTTTTCATGCCCCACTGACCTTCGCACCCTGTGTCCCAGAATAGCTGCTACCACCCACTTCAGACCCATCTTCAAAAACTCTTTCTGGGGGATTCCCTGAGTTGTGCTCAGCACGACACTGCCTTCAAAATAACTCTAAGCAGCTTCCTCAAGAAGCTGGCACCAAACTCCACCTCTGTTTCTCAGGCTGTCCCGCTGACTTTTGATCTGCCCCTTGGAGGCAGGAAATGAGCATCTTACTTCTCACACTGTCCCCCTGGTGACAGGGTCCCCCAAAGGCAGGGAGTGAGCATCTTAATGCTCATAATGTTGTCACCCATGACCACATTTGCTGTGAAGACAGAGGATCTCTTTCTGCTCTGATCCCAATCTGGGGCTTTCTCATGCAAAGTGCTCAATAAGTGTTCACTAAACATATACCAAAGGAATAAAAACTAAGCATTACAACAAAAGAAGCCAAACAAAAATATGGACAATAAAAATATGACTATAAAGAGGATATTTAAAAATCATTTTTTGAAAAGAAAGTTGCTGAATATGAATGCCAACTCAACATTTATTGTAATGCTCACATAAAATCTTAAATTGTCATACTGGAAAGAGGGATATTATATTAAGCATTATCTGCAAACTACAGACCCACTCAAGAGCACCCTGCTCAGTGCTCTATAGAGTGAAGATAATAGCCAGCTGGAATCTCACACTTCCAGGGATGAGTTCTGAGTTTTATTAAAGGGTACTATAACAATAAAAACATACTAGGGTAGCCTTTGCAGTAAAGCAATTTAGTAAATATTCCACTAAACTAGACCTGTGTTTTGACTGCATGCCTACGTGAAGCCTCTAATATGCAGATGTCTGTGGTGACTGAAGAGGCACAAACCACAGCAAGAGATAAATGCATTTGACCACAGAACTCTTTTCTTTTCCCAGGGAGCATCTCGTGACAGTTGTCCATAGGGAAGGCAGGCTGGCAAACACTGCCCTACTTTCTCAGATGCCATTATTTGATGCTTCACACAGATGCTTAGGAACAAGCACTCCTATTGTCAATGCAGAAACCCACAGGGGCAAAGATTTGAAATGACACCCCATGGAAGTGCTCCTTCGAGATGCTGAAATAGCTCCTTTTCAGGAAATGAAGCATAAAGTGTAGACACAACATGGCCTCTGACTTATTTCTCTATGAGATTTGGGGAAGGAAATTTCTCTGCAGGGAAACCATGTTATATGTGTGAAAAGCACACATCAATGTGATAATTTTATCTGGAATTTCTGAATGATAAAAAAAAGGAAACACTAATAAAAGATTTGGCTTTCCGACTTTAATGGTTCGAATGGGGTAGGTGTTAATGTGTTCCCCAAAGAATGTGCTAGAAGCTTAGTACTCAGTGTGATGGTGTCAGGATGAGGTGGAATCATTGCAAAATGCCTAGTGCCAGGTGATTAGGTTCTTGAGGACTTGGCCTTGGAAGGGCCAAATGATGAGTCTGATTCTTGCTGGTCTCTAGCTTTCTTCCCAGAGTCCTCTCCCTCTTGCATATGCTACCTCCATGATGCCATCCTCCAATGATGAGATACAGTGAATGGATCTCTCACCAGATGCTGATCAATCAACCTGATGTTAGACATCCAAAATAGTGACCTAAATAACTCTCTTTTTTTCCTTATGACATACCTAGCCTTGGGTGTTGTGTTTGATGTAAAATGCACTGGCACATAGATTTGAGAAAGATCACTTGCTTCCCTAAGCCCCTGCAGTGCCTGTTCACCTCCAAAGGCTTTGACTCTCTTGGAGTCATGGGCACAGTACCAGGCAACCTCATATGCTACCTCTACCTAACTATCCCTGTATCCTGTGAGCACAAAAGATTCTGTGCTCTACTCATCCCTCACCTGCAGGAACCCAGAGCTTCTCTGACTCCTTGGGCCTTTTCCCTGACTTCTCCCCCCTCTACCTACTGCACCAAAGTCCCTCCTCATCCTGAAACGAATACCAAACCAAAACTCCCTCCCTCTAACAAGTGTCTCTAGTCACCATTAAGACTTTACTCTCCTACTCTTGATCCATCTATTACTTCACACCTCAGTTACTTTCAGATCACTACAGTCGCTTCTGTCATCCAAGTGATCAACGTCTCCCTAACTGTTGAGTCCAGAGGGAAAATCTAACGTTGGCCACTCTTGTCCCCTTAAGGCACTTAACTCTGTCTTAGTGCACCCCCTGATTTCCTCCTGCTTCTCAGATTATTTGGCCTTTGCTTCCCCCTCAAGGACTCCAGTTTCTGGCATCTTCCTTTAAAGTTGTTTCCTCTCAAGATTTGAGTTCCTGTCCTCCACTTATGCTTGACTTTTGCTGTGTGAACTTGTCTATCCAGATGTGTATGCTATCCAAATTTCCTTCTGTCCAACCCATACGCCACCCTTATATTCAGACTGTCTTTGAACACAGTCACAAAAGTCACTCAAAACTCCAAAGAGCAGCCCCCATACTTTTTGAGTCCATTTGGGCATGCTGGTTTAATCATTTCAATCTTGATGTCATCTAAAAAGCGGTGGCCATAGTGCAATGTCCAGAAAGGTAGAAGTATGTGGGAAATATGCAACAGGCTATGCTGAAGTACCTCATGCCAGTGAGTCACCAATGGGAAGCCCCGTCATTGTCATCACACACACACACACACACACACACACACACACACACACACACACACACACCACGTTTCTCTTCTGTTTCTCTGTTATCACAGCGAGAAGAACATGGGGGATACACTTGACTCATCCTTTCTCTTACCTCACGCTAGTCTTCTTCACTTTGCCTCCTCAATAGTTCTTGAATCCCAGAATGCAGAAACAAACTCCTTTGTATCTGCAATTGTTGCCCTGATCCGGGCTCTCTTCCTCTGTCCCCTGAGCACCTCTCCTCTGGTTTTGATGCTCTACACCCACATGATGTGTGCTGGAGCAAACCATCATGAACAAGACATCTCTATGTCATTTCCATCTCAGAACCCGATACCCAGCTGACTCTTAGTAAATGCTACTTAAGAATGAGAGAAATAGACATTGAAATGTTGAAAATATTTTGATGTACTGTAGGGCTAAAGATATATATAGAATGAGCGCATTTGACCTAGGCCTTAAAAATGCTTGGGCACTTGATGGCTGCAGTCACACTTGTGATACTTGCACTTGTGGTACTGTCATGAAGGGCTGCCCCTCTTTGTTCACAGGATGACAGAGATGGAGGGGAATCCAGCCTACATTACATCCATTCTTAGCCTTCCCATGACACTCCTCTGAAGACACCTGATGTTATGGCTTGAATCTGCAATGTCCCCACAGGCTCATGTATTGACCACTTGGTTTCTAGGTGGTGGTACTATTTTGGAATGTTCTTGATAGGTGAGGGGGTAGGTTCTAGTTGGATGGAGTAGAGCACTAGATAGGAATCTACCTTCAAAGGTTATGTACCTGGTCCTCAGTCCCTTCTTGTCTGCTTTCTGTTTACAATAGGTGAGTTAAACTGCCACCTTCTCCACACATTCTGCTCTATCACGGGCTCAAAGTCAGCAGAGAAAAGGGGCCTGAACGAAATCTCTGCATGGTCGATCAGAAGACAATTTCCCCCCTGTAAGTGTCTTCTTGGGTGTTTGGGTGGCAGCCATGTAAGAGTGACTGATATAACCAGGGAGAGACATGTTCACAGATTTACCCTCCCAGGAAGGAGCAAATGAGGCACAAATGCTTTCTTGGAAACTTCTAAGAAGTGCTTGTTTTTTTCTAGTAAGAGGCTCTGATTTTGCTAATGTCTTTCTCCCTACTTTTCTTTCAGCTGAAAAGAAAGTAAGAAGCATGGGGCTGTAGGTGCCGTGATTTGAGACTGAGGAAAAGGCCAAGAGAGGCTCTGAAGTTTCTGGCTTCAACTCTCTGGGGCCCTGTGATTTAACACAGGGAGGAGGACTTTGCTCAAGGCTCAGAGCATTACTCCAGAGGGCTGTGTAAGTGCCCTCTCCTGTATCACCAGAGCTGGTGAAGACATAACTGCAAGTTCTTGCCTTGGAGTAACCTTGTCATCTCAGCTGAAATAGTTATCACCAAAACCAAACCAAAGAAAAACAACAACAGATACTGGACAGGATGTGAGGAAGGGAAGGCAAGTCTATTGGTGGATAAACATTAACACAGCCCATGCAGAAAGTGTTGGCAGGTTACAAAAATTAAAACTAGAGTAGGTTTATGATCTGGTTATCCAACTCCCAGGAACATACCTGAAGGAATCCAAGTCAGGGCGCCATAGGAAAATCTGCATATCTGCATGTACTGCAATGCTATTTACTACAGCGAAGATATGAAAGTAGACCGAGGTGCCGTCGCAGAAGACTTGATAAAAAAAAAAGTGTGTGTGTGTGTTATTCAGCTCTAAAGATACATGGACTCAGGTAACATGCAGGAAAACCAGTGGGGCTATAGGCGTCCATGTTAAAAATAAGCCACATATAAAAAGATGAGTGTCATGTTGTCTGTCATATATGGAAACAACAACAACAACAAAAAAGAAAAAAATGACTTGAAAGTAGAATGGGAAGGGGTTGAGGGGGAGAGTAGGGGCTAGCAGAGGAGAGTGACTGCGCCACAGTATATACATGTGTGGCACTATCACAACAGAACCTATTAATTTGTACAATTAATATGTGTTAATAATAGCAATTGATTTTTAAAAAAGGATACATTTTTCTTTCTCAACTAGATATGAAGAAGGGGAGGCCTGTTAAAGTAACAGCAAATTAACACCACCAGCTGCTCTCAAGTCCCAGCTGCAGCCACAGGTTAGCAAAGCCACAATTAATGCCCTGTTCCAGCTTTCAGGATTTCTCATTGCAGCAGGCTGAGGTGGAGAGAGAGAGAGAGAGAGAGAGAGAGAGAGAGAGAGAGAGAGAGAGAGAGAGAGAGAGAGAGAGAAGACCACACCTGCCTCTTCAAATTCATTTACACCTCCTACCTAATGCTGCATCTGGCTGTGTCTGCATACAGCTAATGAATGCAGTTGTCAAATACAAGCTTGTGAAACGCTGGCAGAGGAAATGCCCGAACTCTCCCGTGCACGTTCCTGGACACGTTCCTCTTGGAAAACCCAATGCACGTAGGCTCATCTGGGACCATCGTGTTCAAATATTTTAAAAGGAATCACTTAAATATTAAGTGTGTATTTAAATAAGGAAGACAGGAAGGAAGAAAGGAGATGGAAGAGAAACGAGAGGAAAGGAAGGAAGGGGGGAAGGAAATAATAATATAATAATTCCTAACTAAGCCCTAGGTTCTGAGGACAGCAACAAAGTGACACTCCCTAGTATTAACCTGTTCCACTGTAGACAAAAGCCCTAGAGAGGAAGGAAACAATAACAAAAAGTACTAATTGTGGACTGGAAACAAATCAGAAGGGAGGTAGGTGTGTGTGTGTGTGTGTGTGTGTGTGTGTGTGTGTGTGTGTGTGTGTTAGGGTTTGTATTCCTGCACAAAACATTATGACCAAGATGCAAGTTGGGGAGGAAAGGGTTTATTCAGCTTACACTTCCAAATTGCTGTTCATCACCAAAGGAAGTCAGGACTGGAACTCAAGCAGGTCAGGAAGCAGGAGCTGATGCAGAGGCCATGGAGGGATGTTTCTTACTGGCTTGCTTCTCCTGGCTTGCTCATCTTGCTTTCTTATAGAACCCAGGACTACCAGCTCAGGGATGGCACCATCCACAGTGGGCCCTCCCCCCCTTAATCACTAAGTGAAAACACGCCTTACAGCTGGATCTCATGGAGACATTTTCTCACCTGAAGCCTCTTTTTCTGTGGTAACTCCAGCTTGTGTCAAGTTGACACACAAAACCAGTCAGTACAGTGCGTGTGTGTAATTTTAACATAGTAATAACATTCTGCAACTAGTAGATATGCTCTTTAAAATGAGTACTTCAGCTAACGTTGTTGATATATTTAATTGTGCACAACCCTCTATTTTTGAGAGATTAATTTCAGTTTTAATTATGTGCACTTGTGCGTGCCTGTGAATGTGAGCGCAGGTGGGTGTAGAGGTTAGAAGAGGGTGTCAGATTCCCTGGAGCTGGAGTTACAGGTGTTTGGGAGTCTACTGAGACGGGAGCTGAAGTTGAACCCAGGATGTCTACAAGAACAACACTCTGAGCCATTTCTTCAGCCCTTGTCATTTTTTAAAATAACTTAAGCATTTTCACATGCAATTTTGTGTGGGGAGGGCAGCTTGTGAGAGCCACTTATCTCCTTCCACCATGTGAAGTCTGAATATCTAACTCAGCTCACCAGGCTTGGCAATACGTGCCTTTGCCTGCTGAGCCTTCTCACCAGCCCCTAAGCCTTCTAAAAGAAGACATTCTCTTCCTTCCAGATGAAAAATGATAAGGGCTGGAGAACTTCCAGCCTATCCCAGTCTTAGTGCTACTGCTGCAATGGCCCTGTGACATTTCAAATGACAGCAATTAGAAAAAGAACAGGAGACAAATACCCCATCCCTGGCTCTTTAATTGTCTCCTTTATGTGTGGGTGATTTCTCAACTACTAAACAGTAGAGAGTTGAATTCCGTTGCTTTCTTTTCTTGTACTGATGTTAAATTTGGAATCAGAAAAATATACTAATGTAATAAATTCTCAGAAGGGCCACAATGGAACAGATTTTAATGCTAAAAAATAGAAAGAGGCTAACCAGGATTTCAAATACATGTTAGTTTGATTATATATAGGGTTTTATCTTAAAGGTAAGATGAGCTATATGTTTTCTCCTTTTATACTGAAGAAATAAAATCAATACTGCTTCTCTTTTGTTTGATTTTTATTTGTTTGAAGGCTTCAGTTTTCAGTGTAGTAGTGTGGTATGCTGCCCAAACTTCTTTGTTTCTATGAGGGTGTAGTGGCTGACAGCTCTCCATAACTGATTCACTCTTAGAGCCTTGCTGACCAACACAGGAAACGTACTGTGTTAAGATCACAGCTGTTCCCTATGGGCAATCAAGAACCAAGAACCAAGTATGCCCAGGGAAGAAGGCCTCACACCCTTCCTTGCAATGAGGCAGCTCTGCAGATCCTAGTGCAGCTACCCAGCTTGGAGGCCACTGAGCCTCGGTGACATTGTTACTTAACTCTTCCCTCGCCTATCACTGACTCTTGTATCCCAAGAGCAGTCCAAATAAACCTTAGCAAGACTACATAGAAAAACCTATCTGAAAACACCAAATAAAAACAGAGTGTCTCTTCATAGCAGTTCAAAGCCTGGAATTCATTACCATGAGCTATGGCTACCACGCTACATAGTTAGACACAAAACTTACGCTTTAGTTTAGCTGGGGTGTTGCAGCTTTTGACCAGCATCTTGGAAGACTATTAGAAGCATACCGAAACTTCTCATTTAAGAATATGTTTGGCTTTTTCATTGATTTCTCATGGTGTTTATGTCACAATATAGATTTGTATCATTTTTTAAGATTTAGTTGTTTCTTACAAAATTGCAGTTACCATTATATAGGAAACACGTATTTCTAAGTGCTTAATCCTAGAGGAGTAACGGGTGTGATTGGCAAGTATTTGTCTCTGTCTAGCCAGCTAAAGACCTTTTAGTACTGTCTCTTCCTTCCTTTGACCTTGTTATGTTTCCTAAATGTACGTTCATAACAGCATCAAAATTATATAGCTTAATTTCTTATTCTGCATTGTTTATAGAAGATATCCCTCTTGCATGGTTTCTTTCTGCAAAATATACAGCAACGCTTTTTGTTTAGTAAACAAACAGTGATAGCAGGTATTTCTGTCTTATTTCTGATTATAAGTGAAGTTTTAGACTCTTTCTCTCTTAAGCGCTATTTTGGGGGCAAACCTGATCTCTTCTGAAAAGGCCAGCTGATTTTTAGTTTGCTTTTTCACCCGCTATCAATACGATTGCCTGGCTTTCTCCTCAGCTTGTATGAGTATATGGACATATTTCCTTACTTCAAGTCACCCTTGCTTTTTTTGTGCCTGCATTTCTTCAGTATCCATAAATGCTCAGGGAATGTCTATTAAAATATGTCACATAATAGTGACTTTGTAAAAGAGAAATAAAATCAAATAAATTTGAGAATCAACGGAACAATCAAAGCTAAATGGTACTTTCCAGAACCTTGGAAATGTACACTGTCAGTCATCAAGAATAGAGTACAGCCGGGCAGTGGTGGCACAAGCCTTTAATCCCAGCACTTGGGAGGCAGAGGCAGGTGGATTTCTGAGTTTGAGGCCAGCCTGGTCTACAGAGTGAGTTCCAGGACAGCCAGGGCTACACAGAGAAACCCTGTCTCAAACAAACAAACAAACAAACAAACAAAACAAAACAAAACAAAAAAAGAATACAGTACAAAGTGGTCAGTGGGTTTTCCTGCTCCATGCTGTTCTCATGGACTGTCAAAGGCTGCTTTCATGTAGAACTCTTGGGGTCCCATAAGTGGAGATCAGATGCTGAGGTTTGCAAATGCTCCTAGACACCATCTAAATCATTCTAAAGTCAAGTCACAACTGTAAGATGCCAAAAGCATTTGAGAAAAGCAAAACACCCAGTTAAATAACTTTTTCACTAAACATGCTTCTCTGCTAGATTTTCAAATTATTGGTGTTTGGCCAATTTAACCACTCCTCCAATCAATCTTAAATATGGTGCTAGGAAAGAGTTTAATCGAGCCAGTGCCCACCTCTCTGTGCAGTGTGACCCCTAGTATCATGGTTAAGGCAGGCAGCACTCACCAATGACATATTCCACTCTGAAGAGATCCTTCATGGGGTCATATGGGCGATTGAAGTCAATCTGGATGTAGAAATTCTGCCCTCTGCGGACAATCAACTTAGTGTTGTCATATTTGTCTGTGTGGTGATCAATCTTGTTGCTGTCCCATCTCTCCTTGAACAGGTGAACAGCTGTGACATTCAGGTAATCTGTCCACACAGAAAGCAAAGTAAAAAACAAAACAAAACAAAACATTAAATATGTTTAGCCTAAATACATACTCGCAAACCTAGCTTATTTTTTTCTAGAAGAAAGTATGCTGGTTGAAACTGCAAGGGATATGAGGGGGCAGCAGATTCGAGAATCAGCCTTTTGTTTTGGAAGACAGAGTCTTTTAAAACCTCTCCCCACCTGTGAGTTTTTTTCAGAGCACAGGATCCTCATTTTAGGAGAGAAGGATGCCCAGTTTAAAGATCTAGACACAGAGAAGCGGGGGTCAGAGTTCAAGTCTTCAGATTCTCTGTCTCATGCTGGGTGTTGTTAAGTCAGGCTCTTCCTGTTATGATTGTCCCTCCCTATGTGAGACTGCCACTTCAATTTCCCCATCTTTCCAAAAGGAGGGATCAAATCTGACAAAGCTTCAAAGGGACAAAGCCAGCCATTAATCCAAACTTCCCTCCTACCCCAGGAAGGGTCAAATGTCCTCCTACTGTAATTCTAAAAGTAGATCTGATTGCTCAAAGGCAGGGAGGGGGAGGAGGACTGTGCTCTAGGAAGGGAGGCAGCATTTCTGTGTGACAACATGTGACCACATCCACTGGCATAAGCAGAATCAGATTCACACATCTTTGGCTCCTAAATGAGCCATCTAGGTGTCAAGACTCTGATCTTTTTGATGCTAAAATGTCCAAGTTTTCCCTGACTTTTGGAGTCAGCAATATACATGTCCACTATATGTTTGCTACTCATATAGTTTTGCATATTTTGCATATACTCACTTATTTTAGAGAATCATGTATTAGGTTACAACATTACCCAGAGGCTTACTATATGATGGTGACAGGAGATTCCACAAGTGACAGGAACTCACAGATTGTCTGACACATACTAGCACCAGAGAAAGGTGAGCTCCCCTCCTGCATTTCTTCATTCCCTTCTGCACATGATCACACACAGGAAAGTCTACAGTGTAGTTTAGGAGACTGACTGGGGGGATTGGTTTCTGTGCATATCTTTGGAGTTCCATGTAAGGTAAGTTGAGTCAGGTAGCCTGGCCTCATTTTTCCAAGCTGCCTGGCTACTTGATGCACGCTTTACTCCTATGGCTGGAGACATTGCATTCAGAAAGCATAACTGTGACCTTGAATACATATGCAGACATCTCCTTGCAAGACTCCCCAAACCCCTTTGCTTTCAATAGGAATTCTAGATAGGACTCCCAGTCCCCTTAGGCTTCATTTTTCCCTTGCAGAGAAAAAAGCAAAAAGGTGGGCACATGAAGATTCCCTCAAACTCTTAAGTTCAACAGTCTCTGAGACACTCTTGATAAAGTCAAAGTTTGGGTAAAAACCAAGTTGAAATTCAAGTCTCAAAATTCCTTGTATATAATAATTTTCCTTCTAGATTTGAGTTCTCCCCTCCTTTTAAATGAGGATATTGGTACCCAGAAATTTTCTAGGAAGATTATAGTTATAGTGGTTGGGTCTGATACTGTACCTGGCACAGAGTGGGACCATTAACCTAAAGTGGTTCACAGACCATGAATTCTGATGGAACCTGTCTGTCATGACAGAGTACTACATAGGTTTCTCTGACTCTGCTGCTAGATAGGCAAAGTGCAAGACATGGTTTTACTTTTGTCTCATCTCAAAGACTTATCAACATACTGGAGCCCCTGAAGACCATGTTTCCTTTAAACTGGAAGCTGCAGATGTGTAATTTTAGGTAGAGCCTCTTTTCCATGCTGCCTTTTCTTCTAACCTCTATGGCTTCATTAAAGTCACAATTCCAGTGTTAAAGCAACTTAAGGAAGAGCTGGGAATAGACAACTGTGGAAGTAGGCAGCTCCCTGGGGTTTGCTGGCTAGCTAATCTAGCTCCAGCTTCAGTGAGAGACCATGTCTCAGAAGGTAATGGTTCAAGAGGATGCTTGATGTTGACCTCTGACCTCCACATGCACATGTACATGCACTAGTGTGTATGCATATACATGAGCACACACATACACACACCTTTGTCTCTATTTCTCTCTGTCTCATACATGTATATATACAAACACACATACACATACACACACATCAAAAAGGAAAACCCTCTCCAAAATGACTTTGTGAATCAACTCTTCTGCTCCTTTTTCATAGCATAGTGACTTTTAAACATCATCTAAAAACAAAAATCTCAGAATGATTTTATCAGCTCCCTGTTCCTGTACAGCAATGGAAGGAAAGCCCTCATTATCACAACTTCACTGAATATCAGAGGCAAAGGCACCTTCTGGACTATTTGGTAGACCTTCTAGGTATGGCTGAGCCATCTCTATGCATGAAATCTGGTCTCTGAGTGAACAGGGCACTCTTCACCTCACAGAACATACAGTCCACTGTTATACAACTCTAGTATTCTCAAGATGGTTTGACATATGCATCCCTGTGAATTTTCTGTCTGCCAAGTCCTGCATAGTCATGGAAGGAATGATGTGACATGGTTTCCACCCCTGGAATAGACCCATCAGAGTGTGGGCCTCCATGAGTGTTGATGGTTGCTGTAAGTGAGGCTTGTTTGTTAAAAGAATTATATATATAAAATTTTACTTCATGCTCCTCCTTCAGGAAATATTCTCCCTGCCAAGGTTATTAGGGAATGTCCTCTCTGTGAAGGTTAATGACTTCCTGATAATCAGAGACAGCACAAAACTGGGAGGCAATGTCTAAAACTGGATGTCTATGTCCTTAGCAAAAAAAATGGTAAATGCTGTGACCTTCAGGACATCCCTTAAGGCTGTGTGCAAGAACTCTGAAAACATGAGTTCAAAAATATATAATTGCTCAACTATTGCAAAATATAATGATGCAATATGTATTGTATAGGGAGCTTCACATACCTAAAAGAACAAAGGCAGCTGTATTATGAGCCAGATTGTCAGAAAGATACTAAGGAAGCAGATAGATTTAGGGAGTGGTGATCTCAGGGCAAGATCTCATGCAGCTAGATTTATTGTTTTTGCTTAAAAATGCAGGCCGATTCCTGAGTTCAAGGTCAGCCTGGGACAGAATGAGTTTAGGTCGAGGCCCAGGTGTGGTGGGAATGGTAATTTCAGGATGGGATCCCACCCAGCTAAACTTATTGTCTGTGCTTACAAAGACAGGCATATCTCTGAATTCATTTTCAGTGAAAAACAAAGATGTTCTTGCTGTCTTTTTTTTAAATAAGAATCAGGGAGCTGGGTTCATGGAATGCTGATTTGTGGGATAATCAAAAGGGAACTTGGAGTAAATGACTAAATGTAAATAAAAGACTGGGCTTTGGTCTGTAAGAGCTGAGCTATCTGGATGTGCTGTCTGGAGAAACCTGTCTTTTTTTTTTTTTTTTGCCAGTTGACCCTGTTGCTCCCTTCTTATCTTATGCAATATATCCTGATTGCAGTTTCCCTTCACTCCTTCTTCCACCAGGTTCTCTACTCTTCACTTCCCATCCCTCCAGATCTACTTTCTTTTTGTCTCTCATTAGGAAAGGTAGCATCTACTTCATTTTGGAGTAAGGTACCAGATGGAGGGGTTGGAGAAAAGTCTGAAGGAGCGGAGGGAATCGGCAGCCCCATGGAGGGAGCAAGAGCGTCAATGGGCCTGACCCTCCCCCTGGTCGTCCTCTAGTTCAGACCACTAACCAAAGAATACACATCTATTGACCCATGATTTGAACTACATATGAGGCAGAAGAATCACCTCGATGGCCACCAGGGAGAAAAGAGAGGACTTTGGG
>CM052714.1:24279952-24306510 GCA_028551405.1 Uromys caudimaculatus | reverse complement strand
AGAGAAGAGGAGGAGGGGGAGGAGGGGGAGGAGAGGGTGGAGAGGGAGGAAAGTGAGGAGAGGGGAGGTGAAGAAGGAAAGGGAGGAGAGGGAAGGAGAAGGGGAGGAAAGAGGAGAGGAGGAGAGGACAGGAGAGGGGAGGGGAGGAGAGAGAGGCAGGGGAGAGAAGAGGGGAGGAGACAGAGGGGAGGGGAGGGGAGGAGAGGGGAAGAGAGGAGAAGAGAGAGAAAAAGAGAAGAGAGAAGAAAGAAGTTGGATGCTAGCAGTTTAAACCACATATTCTGTCTCTGGTGAGGGACCTGAACAACACCTCATGGTGTGTGGCACATGGCATCATAAAGGCAGAAGCTTGACAAAAGAGAAAGAGATCTTATGGCCAGGCCCACAGCGAGTGATTTATGGCCAGGCTCTACCTCTTGTAAAAACCCGCTTTGATGAAAACTAGCTCAGGGTCACATAAGAAGGACTTTCCCACCCCCCCCACCCCACCCCCACCCACAGATAGTGACATAAGGACCTTCCAGTAGGCCCTGCCTCTCAGTTCACCACACAGAGACCAAATTTTAGCATATGAACCTCTGAGAACAAACTACATTCCAAATCATAGCACTGAAAGTCAGTGTTAGGGAAGGAAGTGAGGTCTCCAATGTCACCAAATGGATAACATTTCTTTGGTTGATCATGGATAGTCACACACAAAGCAAGACAGAAACAGAATCCTTATAACAAGGAGTCCATTTGGTTACCAAGAAACATGGACATAGGTATAAAGATGGCATAAGGAATTCTAGTACTCCTTTGCCTGTTTATGCCCCTCCCCATGTGTATGGTACTCAGAAAGCATCTGTTAAGCTGGTAGGTGGATTGTACTTTGCTTATTGGCCTAACAAGACATAACTTAAATAGAAAGAGCCTTCTTAATGTTTAGGCTTCATTCACCACAAGCGGCAAATGAATTCACATCTCCCTGTCCAAGCCCAGCTCCTAGGAAAATGGAACAGCTCGCTGGGAAGTCACTTCTTCTTCTTCTTCTTTTTAAAGTTATATTATGGCTAGGGACTTGGCAGCTTGCCCTTTCAAAGAGACAGCTTTCAAAAAGTCTACCTAACACAATTTAGTCTAATTCCAAACACATCAGAAAATGGGCTGTTAAAGAGAGAATGTTTCTCCTCAAGAGTCAGCTGCTTCCCTGTCCTCCTACTCTCTCCCTAATAGGAAAAAAAGTGAATTATCTTCTCCCTGGGTTGCAAAAATATTCTTCAGAGAATGATTATACCTGTCACAGATGGAATCTTGAAATAAGTTAAATGTTTAGGTTCATATTCTAGGAATTCCCCGGTGAGCTGAGTTCTCCCTGCAATCTTTGGTAACAGTATTACTAAGCTCTAGGCATTAACGCTATGCATGAGGAAGTAGGTCTGTTTATGGTGGAAAGAGCCACAGGAAGGCTTTTTCTCACACATCTTTCAGAGACTCAGGAGGAGAAAGTATAATTAGAACAATTAAAGACATTTTTCTTCAGCAGCTATTATTTAAACTGTTGCTACTAAAATGTCCTATAGCCTTAAATGCTTCAGAAATCTTAGAACAATAGAAATGAGACTCACATCTTCTCCAGGGCTGAATGCCTTCTGGTCTACCTCTCCTCTAGCCTGAAATATCTTCTCGCTATTTTTCCCTTCACTATGAAAATTACTCTTATAAAACATAAATCTGCCATTGAGAGTACACAGCAAGTCTCCTGTGTTCTTAGGATGGAAGGAAAGAAGGGTCTTCAGTGTTTATATAGCGTGACCCCTACCAAGTTTCGAAGGCTTATCCTTTGTCCTTCAGCCAATTCTTACCACTTTTGAAAATGATCTTCCATGTACTCTTCATCCTTTCTTCCTTCATCTGTGTTTAATCTTTTCCCTGCCAAGTGGTGTGGGGATGTGGGAGGGTGGGGGTGGTATGTATTCCTGTGCATATATTTTAAGGCAGAGTCTCTCCCTGAACCAGAAGTTCATGTTTTCTCAGTTAGGTCGGAAACAGACAAACTCAGCAACTCTCCTGTCTCCTCTCACCTTAAGATCTGGAATTATATGAGTAGGATGCCTAATTAGTTACATGGGCTCTAGATCTAGTACCCATAATTGTCCATCACGCTCTCTTACCCAGGAAGTTATCTCTAGCACACAGCTTCTTCTTCATTTGACATGTGGTCTACATCATCTGTATGTAGTACAGACAGATCAGAAAATCATGATCCCAGCATCCCATGTACAGAGATTACAAGCTTGCACTACTATGCTTGGCTTGGCTCTTGCAAAATTTTATTCATTACTTTTTATTTTATTGAGTGAAAGAGTCTACAATTTCCCCAGACTAGCCTTGAACTCATCATGTAGCAGAGGATGATGTTGATTTGTTTATCTTTTCACTGCCATCTCCCAAGCACTAGGATTAAAACTTTTTACTGCCATGCTCAGCAGGGCATATCTGGAACATTCTTTGTCATCGTACAAGACACAGCTGAAAGCCGGGCAGTGGTGGCGCACACCTTTAATCTCAACACTTGGCAGGCAGAGGCAGGTGGATTTCTGAGTTCCAGGCCAGTCTGGTCTACAGAGTGAGTTCCAGGATAGCCAGGGCTACACTGAGAAATCCTGTCTTGAAAAACAAACAAACAAACAAACAAACAAACAAAAACAAAAAACAAGACACAGCTGAAATAGATGTCTTTGTTATCCGGAAGCCTTCTTCATCCTCTTCCCGGCTCTACCACAAAATCTGTATCTCTGTCATTTTACTGTAGTTCCCCTAAATTTCAATTACAGTATTTATTAGACTGAATTGCAGTGATCTTTGTGAAGTTTTGGTTTGGTTAGTTTTTTGGGATTTTTTTTTTTTTGGTTGTTTTTAAGATGAAAGCCACTTGAGGTGAGAGATTGACTTTCTCTTTCTGTTCCCAAATAGAGTCCTGACATGTAATGACAACAAATATAGTTTATTGAACTATGTGAGTGGTGAACTTCACATAACAACTTCATTTCTCCGTCATGTATTGTATGTTCTCTCATTCTTTCAATAACCCTAAATTCAGAGTGACTCCTTGGCACCAAGGAGTTTATTACTAACTGATTAAGAGATTGGTTTAATTCTGACAAAGAATGATAGGAAGGAAGAAATTCTCAGAAAAACTCCTAGACTCCACTATCCTAAAAACTCTTGGATCTGCCTCCATTTGAATGTGTATCAGGCCATTCTTGCTTCCTTGTTTGACTCCAACACAGTAGTCCTGCCATGTAAATATTCTAATTACTGCTATAAATAGCCACTCTGTAGCAGAGTCTCATAGCCCAGGAGGATGAAGTGGTATTATGCATGATTACATTTCTAGCCACACACAACTTGAGACCTGGAAGACTATGGAGAGATTTTGCAGAAATACAAACTGGATATGTTAAACACATCATTTAGAAATGAATGCCAGTATGAGGCTGGAAAGATGGCTCATCTGGTAAAAGCATTGCCACATAAGAATGAGGACCAGAGTTTGAATTCTAGTTCTTAATTCAGAGTTGGAACCAGGGGATCCCTAGAGCAAGCTGGCTTGCTAAGAATAGCCAAAATAATGAGGTAGGTTTAAGGAGAGACTGAGCCCCAATATTTAAGGTGGAAAGTAATCAAGGAATATAGTCAATAGCCAACATTAACCTCTGACCTCCATATACATCCGTACACACACATACAGACACACACATTTAAATAATATGAGCAGATACTCATGATAATTTTACAATTATGGGACACACAAGGGGACACTAAGGAACTCTAAAAGTATGTGATGACACTAGGCACATTTACAACTTGCTCCTACCTCTGAGGACCCATTATAATGTCAGATATTTCTGATTCTCTTAAATACTATAGTATGCACTTGGAGACATTTTGTGAGTTTATATAGCTTGATTTGTTTTGTTTTTAACCTTACTAAAACAATATTTTGAGAAGGACCCTTGTTATGTTGCCCAGGCTAGCCGTGAAGTGAGTCTCTGGTTCAGCCTTTCAAGTGGTTGGGAATATGGCATGGTTCACTCAAATAAAAGAATTCTTAAGCAAGTATGCCCAATCGTGGTGAAAGGCTATTATACACATCAGCCACATTCTGGACATGTGGATATCTATCTGGAGACTCATGAATACTTCCCAGTAACAGTCAGTATTCATGGTGATGGAGCTAATTAAAGTGAAAGAGCTGGTGTGGGGTTTTTTTTTTTTCTTTTCCTCTCCTTGCTTTTCCGATCTGCTCAGTTAGCTTTACATGGAGAGGTTTCAAAATGAAAAAGCTACCATTGAAGGCAGTGGGGATGGAGAACTGGGCATAAGGTTCTGGGATCCTGGAGTCAGAGCCATCCTAAGTGGAGATAAAAGTGCTCCCAGGTCTACTAGTGGCCAATGGGTGAAGTGCAAGAAGATTACTTGAACCAATGCCACCGCCTGCCTTCTCTGGCATTCATTAGTCCTTTTATAAAGGTGATTTTGGGGTGTGGGTGTGGGTGGGGAGGTTTGATATATTTAGTGCCAAACCCACTCTGTGCTTTTCAGACAAATAAACAGAAATTCTAAGTCTGCAGAATAATAGCCTGGTTCAGACAGTATATCTGCTGATTTTTTTTTCTTTGTTTTATTTTTTTTCCTGTCCAGCTCTCTTGAGACTCCCCAGCTATGATTCTCAGTTCAGAGATTGCATCCTTACAGCACACAGTGAAAAAACACTGAACAAACACACACTGAAATGAGTCATTAATGAGTTAGAATGATTTGGCATGTGAGCCATTCAGTTTGTGAGTTACAAATCCATTCAGATTAAGCCACAGTCACTTACCCCTCACTTTCCTATGTAGGGCTTCTTGGCCACAACTCTCTCATGTCATGTGGGCTGTGGACATGTGACTTCAAAGTAAATAAAGGCTGCCTTTTCAAAATAGATGAAGTATCCCCCCATCTCTATTTCCAAAGGAAGATTTACAGAAAACCAGTTGTCTCAGGTAGAAGGGGAAAAAAATTAACTGACCTCTTCACGTGCTCTGGTGAACTTTTATGTGCTATTGGCAACATTTGGCTCAGATTTATAATTTCCTTAGATGCTCCATCAGTGATGTTCTGGTGGAGAAGGATCATCTGCATATTCCAGCCAATAGAACATCACTGGTCATGTAGCATGGGTCAGATGCTGTAATGGGCAATATTTACCCAATTCTTAGGAACACCCTGCACAGTAGGCATTGCCTCTCTATTTTGTTGATGGGAAAATTAAGGCTTGAGGACTTAGATGATGTTTTCTGAGATGGGAAGCTGGGTTTTCTGTCTTCAAGAGCAGTAATTCTTTGTGCCCTTTACCACATGCACAGAGGTTCATATGTCTCCTCCTGAATCCTGGTGGGGGTGCCTGAACCCCTTCCTCTTTCTTTTCCTATGGATGCCTTCTTCCAGAGCCAATGCACGCTCTCCCAGAGTGCATTGTCTTCTCTGCCAGAGGGGAATTTTACAAGAAAACTGAATACCCTAAGGTGACCCATGGGATAGTTTGATGTCTGCAGGCTTTCCAATTTTATTTGCATTCTTAAAAATAAAAGCTTCTAGTCTTGGCAGCAAAAGGTAAAGAATATCAACTCATTGCTTTAGGCCAACTTCCTAACCTGTAACAAAAGAAACTGAGGCCAGCCAGTTGTATACCCATGTCCTGTGGCTTTAATGTCAGGGTTTAGAATGTAACACTTTGTTGGGAGAGTTAGTACTTGGGCACTAAGAGTGACTGAGAGACTGTCTGTACCTACCTCAGCAAGTAGATGTTTATCCCCCATGAAATACAGCACTGAGGGCCCACAGGAGCAAAACTGGGTTTTGGTGCATAAATGATATTTCGCAATGTACTGCCAGCCAAATGCTATTCAGGGACAAGAGTCTGAATGTCCCTGCTCATTCCCCAAGGGAATGATTTGTATATCACCAAGCCAGTGCTAGTACCTGGATCCTGTCATAGTTGACAGGGTCAAAAGGAGGTCATCTGGTGGCCACTGCACCCAGAGTGGGTCCCTCAGGAGGGAGCAGAGGAAGGCTTGCCTCACCTGCTCCCCCCAGCTGCTCAGGAGACACATTGAGGGCTTCCATCTCTATTACTGTCAGAATCTGGCACCTCTCACCAGCTCTGAAACTCAGAGTCATGGATGGAGGAGGGAGAAGGAAGGAGTTGCAGCCAGACAGTCAGACACAGTGACAATATTATAGAAGTGGAATCTTCCAGCAAGAGAATATTCTCCAAAGTAAAGAACATCAGGGGTGGAAGAGGCCCTCGGTGAATCCAGCACCATGTTGTGTAAAAGGAATGCCTGAGAAGCAGAAAGAGGAAGTGCCTTCCCTATGTGACAAGATCAGTAAATGCCCAAACTAGGATCATCTTTCAGCTTCCTGGTATTTCTATAGCCTGAGTTTGTGAACCTTTCTTGAGTGGGCATCAGAGACTGAGGGTGGACACCAGAGACTGTGAGGGGACATATTTTTGTAAATCTTTGTGAAGGAGGGTCTTCAGATAGATTCCTCATGGGAAATGGGGTCTGGATCTACTAGACACAGTTGTGTGCTCCTCCTACCTCTCAGGTTGACGCCCCTGGGCACCAGGCTCTGCAGCTCCTGGGTCGGGAGGTCCACTTCTGCTGCATTAGAGTTGTTTGGTGGAACTGCTCGCCTCCCCCCAAAGGTAGTTGCTGTAGTATCCGACATTGTCAGCTTTACTGGATCCTTGGGAAGGGAGAAGAGAGTTCATGGGACAGGAACGTGAAATGGGTACCACTTGTGGCTAGGATTCTAAAATAGAGGCAGAGATGCAACCGTGCATGGCAGCTCCCAGACAATACATTGTAAGCCACACACAAATGATAACTGGGAGGTGGCAGTCAGGATTACCCATGGAGTGTGTCCCCTGAGAATCTCAGGGAGAGTCTTCATTTGTCAAAATGTATAGAAAGCAAGAGAGTGTTTGCTTGAAGAAAAAAAAAAAGTCATTAAAGATTTCAGACAGCATAATTTTTCTTTCCTCAGCACCACAAAACCTGTATGTTTGCAGGTACATGCAACTATTCATCTCAGGGAGACTCACCAAACCTAAGTCACTGTGAGGATTAGACTCATGAAAACATGTGCAGATTGGGATGGTCCCTTAAAGTCATCACACCAGCCATTTAATTTGGTCACTATTTACTGAGGGATTCTTATGAGCTGGGATGTGATCTTAGTACTTAGGTAGCTTGACCAGACATGAAAACAGCATCTCTTTCCTGAGAGCTTACAGTATAGTGGGGTTAGAGGTGATCCTGAGAAGAGTCATACATGAATCTGCTAAAGTATGTGGAATGGAGACCATGATTATGTCCAGTTGAAATTGTTAGTAGGCTGTGCTCTAACTTGGTCTGGCCTGCTTCCTCTTCCCTTGGAATTTGTGTAGGCAACCAGCCAGTCTAAATACTACACACCTTACCTTCAGGGCCCAATAAGGACTTGTTGACGAACTGGTCAAAATGAAGGGGGACTTTGTCTCTTCACCTAGCTCATCATGCAGTGACTCCTGGCAACCTGGCTGTTTGCAAAACCCAGGCACACCCTTGCAAGATGAAGCATTGCTATTATAGAATCAACTTGATTAGACTCTTCTAGAAATGAGAGGAGCCCTGGAAGCAAGGCTGAGCACAGGACCATTTGGTAAGGTATTTGGTCTTTGGAGGAGAAAGGGATTCTTGGAAGAATGAGATAACAATGGGTATCTATAGATGCCTTTGAGGATTTACAGATAATCTCTGGTGATCTAACGTGGGAGAGGAGTTTAAATATGAAGGTTTGGTGAAAGAGAAGATAAGAAAACTCAACGCTCTGGTGTCAAATAGCAAAGACATCCTGACTGGTCATTAGATGGGGTTGAGGAGCAGTGCTGGGCAGTCAGACAGTGTTCTAGTAGAGAGCAAGTAGAAAGCAGAGAACATTCCAGGTACTGGTCAAGAAAGGAAGTGCAGGCCACTGGGTTAATGGAGGTGGGGAGGTCTCCTTCTCGGTAGATTTAGAGAAGGGAGAAGGACTTGAGTTCAGCCCCTGTGCTGAGATGGAAAGCAGGCATTCCCAGGTGGCCTTACCCTCTCCTCTGACCTTAGTTCCAGCTCCACAGCTGGCTTCCCTTAGGAAAGGGGGCCTGCCTTGGAGGAGCACCCTCATTTCTGTCCCCATTTAAGAGTCTTCTACACCAGTCCAGCTGTGCTCTTAGGATAGCATGACAGAGTTCGAAGAAGATTCCTCTTAAAGAGGTAAAAGGCTGGGACTAGAGAAGGGCTGACACCTCCCAACACTATAGAGATACAGTATGCAGGTTCAGAGGACAGCCACAGCTTGGGGTAGGGCTGCTTAGTGCTGTTCTGAGGGTCTCTTACCTGTTTGTGCTTCTGAGAGGGTGCTCTGGTAGTCTCCCTGTGTGTCTCTGGGTACTTCCTCAAAAGGAGTCAGGCAAAGTGACCAGAAAGTTGGCTCTTAAATAACTTCCTAACGGCTCCCACCCTCCTCCCCATCCCAGAGGATTTCTCCTCCCCTTTCTTGACAGCTGGTGGAGGGGGCAGAACTGTTTCTAGGACTTTCCATGTACTTCTGCCATTCAGCTCTGATATTCTAGCATATGCCCCTTCCTGCCTCTTTACCCCTAAGTTCCCATGCTGGCATCTCCTCACTCCCCACAGAGTCAGCCTTTCCCCTCCTCAGGCTGCTCCTCGTAACTGGCAAATGGCACTAAGGTGTTAGCTAGCCTCTCTCCTGCCCTCTTGCTGGGTCAGAAGGGATAAAGGGTCATTTTTTTTTTCCTTCTGGAAGTGACTTGCAATGCAGATGGGTGGTGAGCTGGCAGAAGGGAGGATCTGTCTTTCCACAGACAGGTCACACAGACAGTTGTGACCATGCATAAAGCAAGAGCAATGAGTCCGTCTTGTGCAAAGAAAACCGCCTTCTGAATTCCCCACAGATCCCCAGCCCCAGCCCCAGCCCTAGCCCCAGCCCGAGCCCCAGCCAAACCACAGGACTTCCTGCAAGATAGTCACATCGATGTCCAGTGTCAGTACCGATGGGCAGATAACCTCAAGAATGTCACCCAAGTTAGAAACGCTTTGTTTGCCCTTGAAGCCGTTAAGGCTTACAGAGAAGGGAAAGAAGGTTTTCCACCCCAGACTTTGCCTATCTTTGTTTTGACATTGCCACATGTTTAAGTACCACTGATTTCAACCACAGATCCATCTAAGTGCCCTCCTTGTCTCCAGATGTCTGAACCTGACATATGATCTTCACATTACAAAGAGGGACAAGAGATGCTATTAGTTAGGAATTCATGTTCTCCCCACTCCATCTCTCTGTCCCAAATCTGTGTACTTGTCTGTAATTTTACCAAGTGTTCTCTTTCTTACCCTTGAAATGAAAAAGGTCTCTTCCTCCTCCTCCTCCTCTTCCTCCTCCTCCTCCTCCTTCTCCTCCTCCTTCTCCTCCTCCTCTGTTCAGAAACTCTCTCCTCTCATCCTTCTCTACTTGCTAGAAGATTATTCCCCATTCACACCCCTGATCATGGCTCCAGTGGTTCAGTTGTCCTGCAAGGGCTTTGCCTTGTTTCCTGTCACTTTCTCAAGGGCTTTGCTGTGTCTCTTATCTCCTCTTCCTCCTGTGGCTTCAAGCTCCAGCTCCCTCACAGCTGCTTCCTGTCACCATTGACACAATTTCAAGTTGAATCCCTTCAACATTTTAAAAGGCCTTCTCTCAATTCACATACTCTGGTCATTTTGATTCTCTCCCCTCCCCTCTGTCACTAAGCCTCTGACTTCTGGGTTCTACCTCCATTATTGGACTGAAACTATCAAAGAAATGGTATCTGCCTTAGTGCATTGTGTTGCTGTAACAAAATGCCTGAAATTGAGACATTTATAAAGAAAAGGAAAACCACTGTTTTCTTCAGCTTGTGGCTCTGTAGGTTGAGAAGCCCAAGAACATGGTGTTATCATATTCTTAGCTTCTAGCAAAAAAATCTTGTGTTTTCTTCCTCTTTGTTAGGGTGCAGGGGGTAGGTTTATTTTGTACACTCCAAGGTGTAGTAGGCTGAGCAGAGGAGCATTGTCTATCCGACACTATGTCTTCCTAAGGCAGAAAGCAGAAGGAAAAATAGCCATTAGAAAAGAGAAAACATGAGGTCAGCCTGGCTTTTTAGTGAACTCTCCTCATAGTAACTAACCTAGTCCCATAAGAGCTAGGCTGATCTTTCTGAAATATCCAACCACCTCTTAAAGGTCTAATCAACTCTCAGTGGTATCGCACAGAGGCCTTAATCTCAACCAGACTCTTGGAGAAGAGAAATCACATTGAAAGGAGAGCACTTACAATTGTCTGTTTTCAAGTCAAAGACTGGGTTTTTAATCTTTTGAGGTGCTGAGCTCTCTTGCCCACTCTGTCCTTGAAGGTCTTTTCTGTGGTCTCTGGGACACTGCACATTGTCCTATTCCCTTCAATGTAGCATGCTATCTCTTAATCATCCCAGCAACTCTGATACTTTTACTATGTGTAGCTTCTGGCACCTCCCCAGTCTAGGTGCCTAGCCATGGTCTTTTCCAGAGCTGTCGACTTCCCCAGCTAGCTGCCTACTGGTCACCTTCTCTTGACACACTGCAGTGATAGCCCACAGTCATCATCTTCATGATGAGATACAATTTTCTCTAAAGACCTGGCTTATCATAGAGTTCCTTATCTCAGTGAAAGCCACTGCCTTGAGTATTGCTACAAATTCCAGACAACCCCTCCTCCAAGCCTCAAATCTAATCCTTCTTCAGATATCTCCTATTCTATCTTTTAATTAGTCTTGAACCTACCTCTTTACTCCTTTACCCCTCCCAAATCTTTCTGCACAATACAGTTGCAGTAAGCATTGAAGGGCTCTAATCTGGATTCAGATTCTTTGCCCAAAGCTTCTATGTGGCTAGTTCACTTTGCTTTCCAAGTAAATTCTAATCATCAACTGAAAAAGACCCCATATGCTCTAGATCCTACTTTCCTTTTGAGTACTACATCTTCCATGCTCTCAGATCATTCCATCTCCTGTCTTAACTCCCTGTTACACGTTACCCTAGTCATTGAACTTCCTACTCTGTGCTCCAAACCAGAAACTCTCTCCTCTCAACCTTGTCTACTTGCTAGAAGATTATTCCCCATTCACACCCCTGATCATGGCTCCAGTGGTTCAGTTGTCCTGCATAGGGCTTCTCTAATGACAGTGCTCCTGACATTTGTAGGGTCATTTCCCTGACTGGAGTCCCATTGGACAACAGGGACTCCAGCCAAAGAGAGACTGCTGAAGGTATTCATGCAATGACCATCGTTCTCTGCTGCATGATAGAAGATCTGAGTGCAGATGCCACAGTGATCTGGTAGACTCAGGTGGGAGTTGGACGAGCATGATCATGCTTGCATATTTTACACCAGATCACATACATGTCAACCCTTTCGATGAGCTGTGCATTCAAGACATGCTTGTCACCTCACAACCATCATGATTGAACCACATTTTGGCCCCCAAACTCTCAGCTCAGTGCGTGTGTTTAAGAGTGTTCGGCCACCAATTTAACAACATATTAATGTGATGGTTTCCCTGTGCTCCAAAGACAGTCAGTAACCCAGTGTCAGAGGCACCATGTGGCTGAAGCCCATTTGGCTTAGAGCATTGCCTCATGATCCCATGGCTTAGGAGTTAGAACAACAGTTTCTTGTCATAGAATCAATGTTGAGCTGTGCCAGCAAATCTTATATGTACAGAAGCAGTCTATGTGAACACGGAGGTCTTCAGAGATGGCATGGTTTTCTTCACATCTTGAGGCCTTTCGCTTGGCATGGAGAAGACATTTATAGTGTATGGGTCAAATTAGGAAAAGGGAAACCACATCAGGTATTTTTAAAGAGAGACCCTGACAGAGGAATTGTTTACACAGGTGATAGAAGAGACAGGAGGACAAACAGTGGAGGTGAGTCAACTCCACAATTAGAAACCAAGTCGTTGATGTAAGCATATGGTGGTAGGTTCTGTGGCAGGAACTAGATCCCAGGAGTCTGGTGGGAGCTTGAGATTCAGTCATTACTGGAAATAGGGTCTGAGGTTAGGACTAGTCCAGTCTGTCTTTTTGCTTGTTTCTCCCTGTCCAATAGCTCTAAATTGCCTCCTATTTGCTGAACTTAGCTGAAAATCATTTAGCCTTCAGAGGACAAAGGGTTTTAGGAAACAGTATCAGGCTCATGTCCCTCTGTTAGGGTTCCCAAGATCACCCTCTGGTGCTGAGAGCTATCAGTGCTCCCACGGGCTCAGTTGTCCTAGTGACTGACTTATTACAGCAAAAAAGACCCATGGGTAAGATCCACCAGAAATCAGGTGGACAGTTCCAAGGGTCCTCTCCCATGCAAGTCACATAGAATGTGCCAGACTCCCCAGCAATGAGCTGTGACCACACAGGTGTCATGGTGTGTACCAGAGAAATAAATGTATTTTTTACTGGGAATTGGTCACATAGGCATTCTCTACCAGATTCTAGACCAGCAGTTCTCAGCCTGAGTTCGAGACCCCTTTGGGGGTTGAATGACCCTTTCACAGAGTTCACTTAAGACTATGGAAAAACAGATATCTACACTATGACACGTAACAGTAACAAAACTGCAGTGATAAAGTAGCAACAAAAATAATTGTTGAGGGTCACCACAACATGAGGAGCAGAGCATTTGGAAGGTTGAGAATCTCTGTTCTAGACTCTAATAGGGCAGGTGGTCTCCAGAAAGCACATGTTTTGTTGAGTTTAGTCACAATTGAGGAGCACAAGGAAGATTCCTGAAATCCAGGTTCCCAGATGGCAGCCAGTTTGGAGGTCACTGTGGGATTCTTTTCTGCAGAACCCATCACAGAGGGAAACAGGATAGACTGAGGAGAATCCCTTAAAAGCCCTCCAGGAGAGCAGTTCCGTGGTGTTTTTATCAGTGGATAGCCAGCCAATAAGCTCCCTTTCTTGACTTTGATGTCAGCTGAGATCTCAACTGTGACCTGAAACAGGAGGAAACTTCAGTGAGTCACTGCATTCTGTCTGTTTCAGACCCACGTTCCGGGCATCCCTGTGTCCAGATGAGACCACCAACGAGACAAGCATACCCCTTCCTGTGTGAGCCAGATACTTTCTCATTCTTCTACTGCAAAGGGTCATGATCCCAATGTCCTGACTACTGAAACACAAAGAAAGCTACATTTGTACCACCCTGTCTATCTCAAGGGCAGACAGAAATGGAATCACTTGGGGATTCTGGTTCCCATTAGCAACACAGAGCCACCTGTGGGAATTATGAGCAAATACAAGGTGTTTGGGGTGAGGAAAACAAGTTAACTCCTTAATTCTGACATTTCATGTCTGTGGTATTGACACTTTCCTTACTTAAGACCCACCATCTTTCTCCAGCATGGTAATACACAGGAGGTGGCCTGTGTTTGCTCAGGTAATGAATGTTCCAGCAAACACTGTTTGATTTACATGCAAAATTTCACATCTCAAACAGAGAACCCAGTCATGTCTGGATGCTGCTATTTTTTTCTAGCTGAATAGGACCTTCATTGGTTAGAGCTGGATTTCTAGACGGAAGCGAGAGAGTGTTATAAATAACAGCTGCCCTTGTACAAAGATGTCCTGGCCTCTGACATGAAATATCAAAATCCACCTCCTGGGAGGGCTTCTCTCCTCCACTGCCCTGGCTGCTGGAAGAGTTACAGAGGAAACTTTCCACTCCAGAAGAAGGTAGCATGGCAGAGAAGTTCAGAGTGAGGCTGGGTGAAAAGTTTAGAGCTGTGTTGCAGACACAGTGGCGATCAGGTGGTGAGGAGAAATGTCTTAGTTAGTGCTTCTCTTGCTCTGAAACACCATGACCACAAAAGCAAGTTGGGGAGGAAAGGATTTATTGGGCTTATACTTCCAGATCATAGTCCATTACTGGAGAAAGTCGGGACAAGAACTCAATCAGGACTGGAACCTGGAAGTAGGAGCTGATGCAGAGGCCTTCGAGGGGTGCTACCTACTGGCTTGCTTCACAAGGCTTGTTCAGCCTGCTTTCTTTCTTTCTTTCTTTCTTTCTTTCTTTCTTTCTTTCTTTCTTTCTTTCTTTCTTTCTTCCTTCCTTCCTTCCTTCCTTCCTTCCTTCCTTCCTTCCTTCCTTCCTTCTTTTTTAAATGTTCATAGCAGCTTTATTTGTTTTTTTTTTATTGGTTATTTTATTTATTTACATTTCAAATGTTATCCTCCTTCCCAGTTTTTCCTCCACAAACCCCCTATCCCCTCAACCTAGGACCATCAGCCCAGGGTGGCACCACCCAGCATGGACTAAGCCTTCCATCCATCATTGATCACAAATTGAGAAAATACCTTATAGCTGGATCTCATGGAGGCATTTTCTCAAATGAGGCTTCTTCCTCTCTGGTGACTCTAGTTTGTGCTAAGTTGACAAAGCCAGCCAGCACAGTAAGTGACGCTCCTTGTGCGCTCTTTCTTATAAGGAAGCGCTTAAGGTTTCAAAGGCTCATACTGACAACGAAAGGCCCAAGAAAGTTGTTGCACAGTTCTTCTTTCCCCTCATTTCTTTCCCACCTTTTCCTTGCAGGAAATAGTAAATCCATGCTGGAGGCAGCTCTGCATGCCAGGTGTCTATTCATTGTGCTGGCTACCCTAGGCATGGCCGTCCTTTGTCATTGGTGTCTGATCACCTTCCTTCCCAGCTGGTGACTGGGCTGCATCCGCAGGTCACCCTGAATGCCAATGGGGAAATAAAGAACTCATGGCCCATGTAATCACTGTGAATATCACCACTTTCTTTTAAATTCTGGTAAAATACTCATAACATAAAATTTTCTAACTTAGGTGAGCATGATAGCTCACAGCTATGATTCTAACATTTGGGCAGTGGAAGCCAGACTCCGAGGGCAGCCTAGGCTACCCCATCTCAACATTTTTTCTTTTTTTCTCCTTCCTTCCTTCCTTCCTTCCTTCCTTCCTTCCTTCCTTCCTTCCTTCCTTTCTTTCTTTCTTTCTTTCTTTCTTTCTTTCTTTCTTTCTTTCTTTCTTTCTTGCTGTTTCATTCAGTTTCATTCCTGCTACTGGCTATGCTCAGACTGTTGATCCATTGACCCCCTAGCTATCTTTCTTTGCAAGAGGGAAACTGTACATTGTAATAAGAGGCTGCTTTAAAAAATAGCAATCAAAATGATGAGACATAGCCAGACATGATGGTCCATGACTGAACTCCCAGCACTTTATCAGCAAGACAGGTTTATGAGTTCAAGGGTAGCCCAAACACAAGAAACCGCATCTCAAGTAAGCAAGTGAACAAAAGAAAACACAATGTTATGCATGAAAAACAAAAAGAGCAACAAAAGGGAAACCCAACAGTAATCCCACAGATTTGTTATAGATGTGTTAATTAACAATATTGGCTACTGAAAGCCACAACTGGACACAGACAGTAAATATGGTGTACAAATAATGCTCCCATCACCCAAATTGCCAAGATGCTGACCAAACAGGGAGTCAGCCATTGCAGTGTTTACAGTTAGAATCTAGGTTTCTCTACTACTCTCTGAATGACCTTGAACACATCATCTAACATTACATATAAAGTGAGCATCACAGTACCACAGGCTATGAAGATCAGAGAGAGTTCCCATGTGAGTGTGAAGCCAGCTCTAAACAATCCTTGCACAGGGGTGGATGGCTGTACACTGAGTAACTTCTACTTGCCCCTGATAAGTACTCTCACTTTTTCTAGTAATTATTGCCCCTGTTTTTCCATTATTAGATAAACAATCATTTAACTTGCTAATCATCTCATCGGTGGCATCTCTTGTCCTTCTCAGTTCAGGAGCCAGTTGGAGAAGCTTCATCTAGAGCTCACACTTATCAGTGGGGTTGATTGATCCTGGGCTTTTATATGCGACAGTCCCCATGAGTCTATTTCTACCTAAAGCAAATGAAAAGCCTTCTTTCTTGACTCTCACAAGGAAGCTGTCTGGGGAGAGGAGCAGAGAAAGGTTTTAGATAAACCATGCCTAGGAGATGAACAATGACAGGGCCAACTCTTGAACTGTTAGTTTGGAAGCCCACACCTAGATAAGGCCCCCTGTGTAAACTTGGCCAGGCATCTCAACAAATGAGACATATGGGGAAAGGTTGAGGGGTCTTCTAGTTTATAATATTGCTTTCTCCAGGCTCAGCTGGTTCCTGCTGTGGTGGGCACTTCTTGCTGGGCAGGGGACACCTCAACCAAGCCTACAGCACTCTTGTAGAGAACGCACGATCAGAGACCAGCACTAAAACCTAGAAGCTGGAAGGGTAACTTGAAGCAGGGCCTGGCAGGAAGTGGGAGGACGTGATGTTCTGCAGGGGCTTCCTGACAGCAGAACTTCTGGATACAATCTATGAATTTTCAAAGCTGTTGCATAATCGTGCACAGGCATTAAGACACCACCAGAGAACTGGGCAAGTTCTCCATTCTTTGATGCTCATTCGGCAATTTCGACAGTGAAGCTCCAGATAACTGCCAGAGCCCTTCCTGTGAGAGTGCTTCTGAACAGGGCATCTCTCCCCCACGAAGCTAACTGTAAGTGGTGAAAACAGCACCTAACACATTAGTTATGCCCTATGGACATGCATCACGATCCACTGGAATACTGCCCACACTTCTATCTTACATATAAATCATTCTTAACTTGTTATTAATAAATTCAAGTAATGTAAACTATAACTTGCCTAAAAGAGAGACGGCAAGAATACAAGAAACCGTGTTAGGGTTCTAAAATGTGTGTCGACTTCAGTAGTGGAAGTGCGCTAATGGTGTGGGATTGGTTGCTGAAAGGAAGTCTGTGATGATCATGAGAAGCACCGTTCATTGTCCTTGTTTCCCACAGTCCTTGACACTGAGCACATTAGAACCTTTTAGTTGGGGGAACAGAAGTAGCAATCTGTAAGCTTAGTTCTACAAGGTCATGTACCTTCAGGCTTCATGGGGGTGAAGTTTTCTGAGCCCTGAGTTCCTCTACCATATTCTCCTCTCATATACCCCTTCCAGGCATCTTTTCTCTCCTATCACACAGATACATGGCTTTATGAAGTATTTACTTTTGCCTAGAACATTCACTTTCAGATCTAAAGGGTTCTTTAGTGTTGTGTTCTTGGGTTCACACTATATTAGCTGATTTCCCAAAGATAGGTCAGTTATCCATGTTTCCTGATAGTCACACTGTTTTTTGTGGTTCCTCCCGCAGTGGCTCTGTACCCTAACCAATGGGCACAATGGATATGACTGTGCTAGCTCAGGTCCTGAGCTACACAAGGTTTTACTGCTTTCTGTTTCATGATCTTAGGATCCTAAAACTCCATGAGGCTGACTCTTGTACCCTGGCTGACTTGAGAAAGCCAAAAGAATGCTTGGGGAAACAGAGGCTCTGGGGCTACAGGGCTATAAAGATGAACCCCACTAGCCATATATGGAGCTAAAAGAAATAGCCTGCCTGAGCCACACAAAAACATGCATAAAGGTGTGAGCAATGAAATAAAATGACTGCTTAATCCATGAAGCCTTGGGGTACTTCGTTACACATCAATGATAAGTGAAACACATTAATTCAATAAATATTTATCTAATACCTTCTATTGGATGACAGTGTGATGAATAAGGGATGTTGTCTGCCTTCAAGGCATACAGTTCAGAAGGGGAGACTGTATTAAAAGCCAGTCTTATGAAATTTAATCAACAAGTCTTCCCCCATAATTCCTTAGATTTCAAAATATTTCATCTTTCATTCCCATGACAAATATCTCTTTATGGACTTAATCTGGCATATAATATGTGTGCAGAAAAAATGTTGATTAATTAATGAATTAAAGTCAATGAAATCTCTCACATCAGTGAGAACAGAGTGTGTTGCTGACCAGACATAGAAAGTAAAGGCTTTTGTTGAATTACGTATGGAGGACTGGATTTTGTTTTATCTCCTGCCTTAAACAGTCTTTCACTCATTTTACGCTTGGGTTTCCAAGACTGAAATCCTCATGAAAGAAAGTGCCAAATAAATGCAAGTGCACGTAAGGGTTTATGCTTTCTCAAATGCCTTACTCCTACATAGTAATTACAAATTAGGAAAGATATGCCCACTCCACCAACTGACCTAATGGTAGCCAGTGCCCATTTTACAACCCAGTTGTGGCTGCTCATTTCCCCTTGCTTCTTTGGATCACTATTTCATGTTTTCTTTATATCAACAATATTTACCAGACCTGGGAGCCCACTCTGTATCCCTAATCTGAAGACATTTTCAGAAACAAAGATATAAACTGTCTTGCAGATATTGATCTTGGATGTATTGGCCTAAGTACTTAAGGATGTGGTAAATCTAACTAGTAGCCTGGGCCATGCCCACCAGCTGCTCCTCTCCAAACCTGCATTGGGTTCAGCAGCACAAACATAGAAACAAGGCAAGACTAGATCAGGAGAGATGGTGTTGTAGGGAAAGAAAGATGAAGCACACCATAGATGAACAAAATCAGGGCAAAAAAATCAATCAAGGAGTCAATGTGGCATGATTTCTCTGGATACTCATTCAATTTTGTTGATACAGCTTCCCATAGTACTAAATTTAAATCTATCTATCTATCTATCTATCTATCTATCTATCTATCTATCTATCTATTTAATGTTTCCATCTGTTTATCTATCTACCTACCTGTATTATACCATATATTTTAATTTCCATACAGATATCCCCTTCATCATGTAGGAATTCTATATCATAAATTATATGCATATAAATGTGTGTGTTTGAGGCCCTTGGGACACAAGGACTGAGGAAAAACCAGGGACATGAGCCTTCCGGTTCCCATCTGTGGCAGGAGACCTCTGCCTGGGAAATCAGAGCTCCATAGCCAAATAGCACCAGGAGAAAGCTACCCTCCCAGGAGTGTGGAAAAGCCATGAGTGGGATTAAGACGAGCACCACTGCTCAGCGGGACCTGCCCGGAATTCTCTAGACACAGGGACTGAGGAAAAGCTGGGGACAGGAGCCTTCTGGTTTAGAACTGTGGCTGGGGACCTCAGCCTGTGCCACAAGGCTCCTAGCCAAATAGTGCTGGGAAAAAGCTAGACTCCCAGGAGTGTGGACAAGTCTGTCTGCTGAGAGGGACCCACCTGGAATCCCAGTACACAGTGTCTGAGGAGTGGTTTTCTGGCTTCTTTTGGCAGCCGAGGAGCTGATCCTGTGACACAGGGCTCCATACTCAAATAGTGCCAGGAGAGAGCTGGTATCCCAGGAGTGCTAACACACCTTCAAGCACAGGCAAGACCACCACTTCAGTTCAAGTTCACTGAATCAAGAGGGATCCTTGCAGAGCCATCAGGACACAGGAACCAAGGGACAGCTGGGGACAAGATCCTTCTGGTTTCTGTCTGCACTCCAGAACTGACCCTGTGCCACAGCTCTCCGAACCCAAATTCCTCTCAGAAAGAGGTGGTCTTCAAAGAATATTGACAAATAGGCTTGCAGAAAGGAAAAGCCACAGCCAGAGAGTAAGACCAGCTAACACCAGAGTTAATAACATGGCTTAAGGCAAGGGCAAGAACATAAGGAACAGAAACCAAGGCTACTTGGCATCATCACAACCAAGCTCTCCCACCACAGCAAGCCCTGGATACTCAACACCAGAAAAGCAAGAATCATATTTAAAATCACATCTCATGATGATGATAGAAGATTTGAAGGAGGAAATAAATAATTGCCTTAAAGAAATACAAGAGAACACAGGTAAACAACTACAAGTCCTTAAAGAGGAAACACAAAAATCCCTTAAAGAACTACAGGAAAACACAAACAGATTAAGGAAATGAGCAAAACCATCCAGGAACTAAAAATAGAAATAGAAACAATAAAGAAATCACAAGGGGAGAAGGCCTGGAGTTAGAAAACCTAGGAAAGAGATCAGGAGTCATTGATGAAAGCATCACCAACAGAATACAAGAGATAGAAGAGAGAATCTCAGGTGTGGAAGATACCATAGAAAACATTGATACAACAGCCAAAGAAAATGCAAAATGCAAAAAGCTCCTAACCCAAAACATCCATGAAATCCAGGACACAATGAGAAGACAGAAGCTAAGGTTAATAGGTATAGAAGAGAGTGAAGATTCTCAACTTAAAAGACCAGTAAATATCTTCAACAAAATTATAGAAGAAAAGCTTCCCTAACCGAAAGAGAGAGATGAACATAAATATACAAGAAGCCTACAGAACTCCAAATAGATTGGATCAGAAAAGAAATTCCTCCTGTCAGGTTATAGAGAAAACACCAAATACACAAAACAAGGAAAGAATATTAAAAGCAGTAAAGGAAAAATAGCAGCCATATTTATAATAGCCAGAAGCTGGAAACAACCCAGATGTCCCTCAGCACAGGAATGGATACAGAAAATGTGGTACATTTACACAATGGAATACTACTCAGCTATTAAAAACAATGACTTCATGAAATTCACAAGCAAATGGATGGAACTTGAAAATATCATCCTGAGTGAGGTAACTCAGTCACAAGAGAACAAACATGGTATGTACTCACTGATAAGTGGATATTAGTCCAAAAGTTCGGAATACCCAAGTTTCACTTCACAGTAACCATTGGACTGAGAGTGAGGTCCCAGATGGAGGAATTGGAGAAGGGACTGAAGGAGATGAGAGAGTCTGCAGCCCCATGGAGGGAGCAACAGTGTCAACTGGCCTGACCCCCGGTCCTCCTAGAGACTGGACCACCAACCAAAGAATACACATGGAGGGACCCATGGTTTTGACCACATATGTGGCAGAGGAGGGCCTTGTTGGCCATCAGGGGAAGAAGCCCTTGGGCCTGAGGGTGTTAGAGGCCCCAGTATAGGGGAATGCCAAGGTGAGAAGAAGGGAGTGGGTGGGTGGGTCGGTGGGTGGGGGAATACCCTCATAGAGGCATGGGAAGGGGTGAGGTGATAAGGGGTTCCCAAAGGGGAGACCTGGAAAGGGGGAAACATTTGAAATGTAAATAAAGTATCAAAAAATAAAAATTAAAAAAAATACTCTAGAAAGCTTCTAAAGGACAACCTTCCGGATGGATTATTTTTAATGTGAACTGACCAATAACACACACACACACACACACACACACACACACACACACACACACACACACACACACATACCACCACCACCACCACTCTACAAATGCATACTTTTTAAAAAAGGTATGTGTGTGCGTGTGCGTGTGCATGTGTGTGTGTGTTTAATATGACATGTGGGATGGCTGGAATGACATTAGTTGTATTCTTTAATAAGTTTCCACCTCATTCATCCAGACAAGCTCTGTCATATGAACACAGAACTCCAGTACACTTAGTAGTCTCAGAAAACAGCTTGCTCAGGGATCCTAGCCCAACATTCTGAGCATTAGAACAATGGTATGTATGCATGAATTTTGGAGTCTGTACTTTAATCTTCATTTTTGTATAACAAACCCTTTATTCAGTATACCATCTCCCTAAAAAAAAGTATGTGTTTATAAATGCATACACTATACATGTACATATATTTTATATATATTACAGTGGTCCTCTGGTATTCACAAATATTTATTCTGATATATTCCTTTCAAAGCCAGGATCCATAGATGCTCAAGTCCCAGGGTGTAGCCACAAATAGGGTTCCCATACTCCAGCACTTAGCCCCACACTCACGCCCACATGAGCAGCACGAAGTAGATTTAGTGGGTTATCAAAAAGAGGTCATGATGTTGGGAGGGGTGTGTTAGGGAACATAATCGTATTTCACTGCATACATGTATGAAATTATCATAAATATGGAAAAGTAGAAAAGTAAAATTTTATAATGGAAAAGATGATAGGAAGTCCTATGGAGAAAAATATATCAGGGACCAAAATGGGGTGAAAGTGCCTTAGTATTTGCATAGACCTTCTGTACACCCTGTGTTCTTTAAATCCCCTTCAGATGAGTTATAAGACTTCTTATAATGTAGATGCTATGGAAAGTGTTGTTACTCCGTAATTTTAAGAAATGGCAAGAAAAATGATTGCGGCACAGACACAATTTTTAAGAATATTTTTGATTGCAGGACAGTTATAGATAGATGTGGACCCCCCCCCAGATGTGAAGCCCACAAATACTAAGACTGTATACATAATGCATATCACAGACATGAGCAGCCTCAAGAAAAGGAAAGAAATTAGAATTGTTTTACTTCACTTAAACCCATGCTTTTCTAGTATTGTCACTTCAGAGACAGAGAGACAGAGAGAGAAGGAAAGAAACTGCCCTTCCAGTTTTCAATTTGATTCTAGAAAACAGTCATGATGCATTGTAAAGTATCAGTACCCCAGATGCCCACTACCTTGCACCCTACAAAACCTTTTCATGCCTTCTGCCTAACTCTCACTAAGACCACTCATCATATCTCTGCTGCACAGGGAGGAGAGCGAGATGCTTTGGATCTTAAATACTCCTCAAAGGTCTGAATGCTAAGGCCTTGTTGTGGAGGCAGTGGGACCTTTAGAGGATGGGACCAAGTGAAAAGCCTTAAAGTCACATAGGGTGTGGAAGGATATGAGGATCCAAGTTCCTTCTTCTCTTTCTCTTTGCTTCCTGGCTGCCATGAGATGAGTGGTTTCCTGTCATGCTGACTGCCTCACTCTAGGCTCCAAAACACATTAACTAGCTGTTAGTGGGCTTTAGTCCTCTGAAATCACGGGCCAAAGTCAAGATTTCATCTTTTGTTGTTCATGTTAAGCGTTTTGTCAAGGTGATGGAAAGATGACTAACACATGATGCTCGTCGAGACACGGGACTTGTGAGAGATTGTCCTTTCTTGGCTACAGTTAGCTCTCAAGCTTAACAGGGAGGAAGACCAAATTGATCATAAATCTGAGAGTTCCCAACCCTTAATTCTCCTGCCCACAAGCCTTGTGCTTACAGACTTTTGCTCACATCCTCTGGACTACCCTTGCCACCCAGAGTACATAAGAACACACTTTTGTTCCCAATGTAACAGCCAGCTGCCAACCTCACTCCCATCCTGAAATGTTCCTAACCTGAAAATGCTTCTCAGCACAACCAGAGCTAAGACAAAAAACCTTCCCAGCCTAACAAACGATAACAGAAAATGGTCTTTGTGTCTGGACCTTGGCTGTCACAATGAGTCCCACATGTTTGCCAGCTGAAGTTCAGATGGTTTCTATTTCATTCAGCATTAATTTTTTATGAAGTTTCCTCAGAGCCAGGAGACCAATAATTGGCTTTTAGTTCTTTACTCTGCACTGCCGTATCTAATTGCCAAGATGGTTCTTATGACACAAGTCATTTTTTAAGGTGGTGCTAATATGTTTACCAGGTTTCTCATCAACATCAGGCTTACATTTTGGGGCAGACTTTTAAATGTACTTTTCCTTGGGAAGGAAGACCGGGCTTTATTGGAATTAATACACTGCTCTTCTCTGGATTTGTGACCAATGTTTTCACAGCAGTGTCCACAGCCATGATAGGAGTGGGACCTGGACACTATTTTGTAATCACAATTTGAGTCTTAAAAAGAGTTTGGGATCTGAGAAGCAGAGGTAGAACCTTTTGAGAATGAAGTCTGCCCTTTGGTTATATATGATATGAGCCCATGGGAATACAGGAGTTCTGTCCTTACTCTAGCTATAGTCTGGACTTGGCTTTAGAACATCTCTGGATACTTTAACACAACCACTAAGTTGCTATGGTGCTCTGGAAATGTCCTCTCAGCTCTCTCCCAGCAGGTTTCATGGACTGTTCAAAAAATACTGTGGTATAGAATGATAGACTTGCAGAGTTGCTGGTCGTCAGGAGTCTCTGTTCCTCGCAGACTAGTTTAGCTAGTTTCATATGTCATTATTTTTGTCAACACCATGTGTTTTCTGAAAAAGGAGAGTCAGGGAGAAAGAGGAGAAGGAGGAAGAAGAAGAAGCCAGTCATCTGGACTTCGTTAAAGCAAACAGACAGGAAGTTTATATTCTATTTCTATAGTGATTGTGAGCCACTATAATTTGCATGCAAGATCACTTCCCAATATAATTTTCTATTCTTGAGTTCTGAGTCCTCAAATTGGTTGCATACCTTGCCCTATATGTATACAGTGTGCAGAATTTGCATCCATTGCCGTGTGTAAAGATGACAGAAAGGAAGTTTAGGCTGTGTTCCTGTTTCCATCTGTCACGTGGCCAGCAGATCTCAGTGTTTTGTTAGAGTTATTGTTTTGGCTCAAAAGTACCTGAGACTTCTTCAGTCAGTTTTGTCTTGCTTTTGATGCAGCCTCTGCTTAGGAAGCAGCTCTTCTCATGGTCATTAGCGTCCTTTATCCTGCAAGACTTCCCATCTGGTGGACAGCTCGGCACTCCTGTTAAGTCTGTGAATTTGCTAGTATTTAACTCAGTCTTCACAGACCATCACCATCTCCCCTCCTTGAAGTCTGTGTGAAAGCTGAATGTGTGGGAGGAGCTGTTTCTCAGTGCTTTTTACCCTGTGTTCTCAGGCCAAAGAAATATTCCTTCTATTGTGTTTATTTAGTCCTTGAAGACCAAAGGCGATGCTTCTGTTTGAAGCTTTGGCTCATTCAAAGGGAAGCAACTACTCTATTCTACAAGTATCTGAGCAATTCTAGGACCCCAGAACAATGCCAGAGGCAGTAGAGCAGAACCTCCCAAACTGCAGCATGCATGCAGATCGCTGGGGACTTTCTGATTGGAAAATTCAGAACCAGGACTCAGTTTGTCTCAAGATTACCCACGGGGGGTCTGGAGCTACACCATCTACTTGGAGCAGTCCTGTTCCGAGAGAGTCACTGAGGAATTTTTAGCTTAATGGGAAGATATAGAACACACTCAAGTTAGACAACAAGAAGATAATATAGCAAGATTGATTACACCAAGTTCCTAAATGCACTCTAAAGATACCAAATAGCAGTTGTGACGGAGAAGGTGGGAACACCGTGGACTGAGTATATCAGGTCACTTGCCACTGTCTGGAATAACATGAGGTCATACACTTGGGAGAAAGCCATGAAAATGTGGACAGGGAGAGGAAAGGCTTTCTGGAGAAGGTGACAATGGAGACCTTGCATATGATGCTGCTGTAATGAATTGAGAATGTAGTTTCTACAGCAATAAGTGAAGACTGAGCAAAGGGGAGCAAGCAGTCTATTTATTCCAAGCTTGCTGTATGATAGCAGGAGAATCTGCCATCCCTACATTTTGGTACAGATTCAAAATTAGGTAAGAAATTAGGAAAGCCTTCAGGAACAGAAAGGGTGATGGTGTGCCCTGATGCCTCTAAAGCTGTTTCCCTGGGAGACTGCACACAGATTATTTAGTATAAGCAGGGCCTCTTCTTTGCCATTTTATGTCTGTCATTTGTATGAAACTATCTCTGGATGGCTCTAAGTTTTAAGTAGGGACACAAAATAAGAAAGTGCTATCCGACTTGCATTAATTGCTTCAGAGGTTTTTGTTTGTTAAGAGAAATAGCAATTCCACTTCTCACAAGTTTGACCTATAGGCAATGTGCTAGCTTCTTGGCTGGTCACATAGATCACAGCTTCTCAAGTGTATTAATCTATAGGTCAAGACTGTTCATGGGATTATGAAAAATTTAGTAACACTAAAAGGCTTCTGGGTTTACAATGGCCAACAATTCATTTGAAATCAAACATGGTAGGAATCTGGTTGGACACATGGAGAAGTTCCTGGTTGGACTCATCTATGTTGGGTCACACAACTTCACCCATAATATTGGTTATGGACATAGAGCATGCGCACTTTGCAGTGCGTGTGACATCATACCTTAGAGAGTCAACAAAGGCTTCCTGAAGCACCTTGAGTCAGATTCCAGACCAGGTTATGATAATCAAGAGTGTCTTCATTTTCCATACAATATTTTCTGCTCTTATAGAACATAATGATGTAAAGAGGAAAACAAAGACTTTTTAATAGTTTCCCACTGGTTTTCCTCAGCACATAAATATCAAGTTAGTATATTATTGTACTGGATTGTATTAAATATTGATGTCTGAATTGTGGACTTGAGTTTCTCACACACACACACACACACACACACAAACACACCATTTTTTTTTAGTAAAATTTGACTTGTGATCTGAGAAGAATTTCCAATAATTTCAGAAACAACCCTAAACATACACCTGTCATGTTGTACTACATGATCATGTGACTCAGTATTCTCACCATTGACAACTATAGATTAAAAATGTCAATAGACCCTCTCGCCCAGACCCGCCCGGATCTGCCGGGATCCCGGGCCTGAGAACCCGGGAACAGAAAGACTCCGAAACTTCCCGATCTCACTTGCAGGGGGAAACCTCTGCCTGTGACACCAGGAGTCCGTAGCCAAGGAGCGC
>CM052714.1:24244988-24279452 GCA_028551405.1 Uromys caudimaculatus | reverse complement strand
AAAGAAGGAACATGGTATGTACTCACTGATAAGCGGATATTAGCCCAAAAGTTCAGAACGCCCAAGTTTCACTTACCAGCAATCGCAGGACTGAGAGAGAAGTCCCAGATGGAGGAGTTGGAGGAAGGTCTGAAGGAGCTGAGGGAATTTGCAGCCCCATGGAGGGAGCAAGAGAGTCAATGGGCCTGACCTCCCCCCCATCCCCCGGTCCTCCTGGAGTTCGGACCACCAATCAAAGAATACACATTGACGGACTTATGGTTTGGACCACATATGTGGCAGAGGACGACCTCGATGGCCATCAGGGAGAGACGAAAGGCCCTTGGGCCTGAGGATGTTAGAGGCCTCAGTAAAGGGGAATATCAAGGCGGGAAAATGGGGATGGGTGGATGGGGGTGGTGGTGGGAGATGGAATTCCCTCCTAGAGGCGGGTTGGGGAGGGGATGGGGGGTATACAAAGAGGAGACTCAGAAAAGGGGAAACATTGGAAATGTATATAAAGTATCAAAAATAAAAAAGGAGGAAAAAAAAATAAAAATAAAAATAAAAATAAAAAAAAATGTCAATAGACTCTGAAAACTCACTAGTATGCAAATTTACTTAATCATTAATAAATGGTAAAATTATATATATGCTAAATGATGTTTTAAGTGGATTTCTTTATGATTTGTTGTAAGTAAATTGGTTTTTATGCCTATTTTATGTACTAGATCTCTAAGAACATTCAAAACTTCCTTGGGTGAAACCATTTAAACAAGTCAGGCCATTAGGTAATCTGTTGCTCTTGGGAAAGTTGTTCCATTCTGTGTTTATATACGCGCTACCTGTTGTCCCTTTATACACAGCAGCCCTTCAATATCCAAAGGAGAAGATCCCCATTGGATACCTGAAATGAACTAGTATTAAGCCCTGATGTACTGCTTTTCCCTCTCTATATATACCTATAATAATGCTTAACATTATCAGTTAGCAGTAATAAGAGATCAATAGTATTCAATAATAGCAACACACAAACAGCTATAACAATATCATGCTAAAATGAGAGCAGCATTGCTCTGGCACTTTGGGATTATTACTAAGCCGAGGTTGATTAAGCAAAATGAGCTCTGGGGCAATTTGACAACAAAAATGACCACTGAATGGATAGCACATAAAGAAAAGATACATAGGTTGTTCCTTTTGGAGATCAAATCTCTCTCTCTCTCTCTCTCTCTCTCTCTCTCTCTCTCTCTCTCTCTCTCTCTCATGTGTGTGTGTATGTGTGTGTGTGTGTGTGTGATGTTCACATGTGAGAGTATGTGGCTATATATGTGCCATGGCATGCATATAGAGGTCTGCTGACCTCCTTGGTGTTGGTCTTGGCCTTCCACCTTATTTGAGATGCTGTGGGGGATGTCTCTTGTTTGCCATTGTATTTATCAGGCTGACTGACCCTCAAGCTTCTAGGGATTCTCCTGTCTCTACCTCCTACTTTACAGTAGGTGTTCTGGGGTTATAGGCATGTACTACCATGTCTGGCTTTATGTAAGGTCTTCCTGCTTGTATGATAAGCACTTTTACCCACAGAGCCAACTCCACAGCCCCAATTTAATATTTTTACACTCTAGTAAACTTCAGGTAACTGTAGAGGTCAAGACTGTGGGTTAGAAATGGCATGAGGGAGGAACTCTGTGCTCACTCTGGATTTGTGAGTTTTTCATGATGCCATCCATCTCTCCATGTCTTTTCTGTTTATTTGTTCTCTGGGAATGTCCACCTAATGGATGTGTCTTAAATGTATCGTTTCTCTTTCCCTGGGTTCTCAGAAGCCCATCTGGGTTTTATGTATTTTCCTCTCCTCAGGCTGACAATATGTGTGACTATATTTGAGAGCTGTTGGCTCAATTGTTCCTTAATGAAGCTCAAACCTCAGGCCACATTGAGGCTCATGGAGTGAATGCTGGGTCATGAATCAAGGTTCCAGGGATGCATATGAGGTGGCAAGGGATAAGAATCACAGTTTCTATTTACATTGTACGAGAGGACAATTGAGAGCTCTCTTCAACAGTGTCCATGACTCTGAGAAGGGATTCTCAGGTTTCCTGTTGGATGGACAGGGCTGCAGACAGCAGTTCCTCTGCTGGGCAGGCAAAGTGATAATCCAGTGGTAAGAGCCTTTGCTGACAAAGCTTCAAGCTATGGGTCCATGGGTTTAATGTAACTGTGTGATGTCATCTCTTTTCCTGGCACTCCCCAGATACCACCCTGGGGCCTCACATGCTGCCCTGTCTTTTTCTCTTCTGTCTAATGCTACTCTGGGCACAGAACTGGGCTGCCAACTTGCATTCATAGTGACTATTCTTTCTTTCTTCTATAATAAAAATTGAACCTCTAGCTGGGCAATTGTCTGCGAGAATAATATATCTTCTAATGTCTTTTGTAGCTTGTCATGGCCAGATGACTGAACTATGGACAAGAAGGTTTAAATGGAGAAATAGAAAGAAAGAGAAAGGGAAGGGTGGGAGAGGGAGAAAGAGGATTGGTTTAGGAAAGTGAGCCATGTTGTTTTGGTTTTGTTTGTTTGTTTTACATCTTTTAGTAGATGGAATGTCTCCATGATGGTCGGAGGTAAAGTAACTATGGAGATCATGAGGGAGAAAAAACCCTTCAGAGTGATGAATAAAACAGAATATTTGTTTTGTTTGTTATTCCTTCTTTTTGTTGAGACATAGTCTCCTCATGGGACCTAGGCTGATCCTGACCTAAGTAGCCTCTTGGCTCAGCCTGCCAAGGGCTGAGATTATAGGTATTTGCCATCACACTTGGCTCAATCAGCAGATTTGGATGAGTCTGCACACCTATTTCAGCCATGAGCCATCTTAGTTGAAGATGGTGCTATTTTTGTCTTCTAATCACTTGCAAACAAACTTAAATTCTCATTAATAGAACACCAAAATAATCAAAGAGCGAGGATTACGTTTTTACTATTCTTTAAAGGCAGAGGATGAGCGTCAGTGCCAAAGCACCCTAACTGCCAACCAATCCAGAAGCATGTTCTCTGGCCTCTCAAACAGTAAGCCATCACATTCACCCATGCCAGTGACTTCGAGCTGCTCATACATTTGAGATGATAGAGAGACCATCACAGCCAGTCAACGTTGTCTGTATTTTAGCTGTCATCAGAGCATAAAAGCATGCCAGCTATGTAAACAATGATGACGTCACGGGGCAAAGAAAGCATGTGATCAGAAAGGATGAAAAGTGGTGGTAGAGCACATACCAAGCTGTGCCCAGGGCCTTGAGTTTATTGTCTTGCTTTGTGATATGCAGTGCCCAAACTAACGGACCAAATAACAAGGTGGGAGGTGTCAAGAAATCAAGGAAGGAAGGGAAGCAGAGAGTGAGGTAGGGGGAGATGAAACGAGAAAGGAAGGGACTGGGGAGGGAGGGACAAAAGGAAGGGGTGGAAGGATCAATTTTCTTGAGAAGACAAAATTGAAACACAGTAAATCCAGAACCATTGCTGTGAAGACCACCAGGCCTCACGGCTCTACCCTCAAACACTTGCCGGGGTTAGCAGACATGCTGGTACAATGTGACGTACACTCCCAAAGGGCCCGCTAGTCATAGTCTTTCTGAGCACACTTAGACTGTCTTAGAACACGCTTCTAGTTAAATAAAACTGTTCGCGAGTGTGTCTCCATGCCTGGCTTCCCAGCTCACTCCTACCATCTATGCCAGCATCTATGTTAGACTCCATACTTTGGGTAAGACACAGTCTAGAATTTCAAGGAGCTAATAATTAAGGGGAAGATAAGATGTATCAGGACAATTTGTGTCTGTATGACGGTTTGCAGACTCCCATCATACCTTACCAGGATCAGGTTTATGATCTGAGTGGTTTATCTTGGAGTCCAGCTGGACATGAAGGGGCTAAGTGAGTGGACTCAGATCGAAAATCTAAACTCAAAAGCTAAGTAGACAAAGGTGAGAAGCGCATACACAGCCATAGTTGGGACCTAGAGATGAATAATCTCTAGTCCAATTATTGATCTATTAGGCTCTGAGATGTGTAAAATGTAACCTGAACAAGAATCAGAATTTTTTAAATTTTTAAATGAAAGAAAATTATTCTCTTGTTTGTCATATAAACTCAGTGTTAATTACAGATAAAATGCAGAAAATAAAGACCATATACAGATTGGCTCATCCTCATTATTCCTATGCACACATCAAAAATTGAATGGCTCAAAAAATTGCATAAAACATAGATTATAAAAATGCCATGAGTTAATTTGACTTGGTTCAAATTACTTCTACTTTAAACTGGTAATACTTTCCTGAAAATGATTAGGACTGTAACTGCTCGTTTAAATCTCTAGTTTGACACCGAATAAGCATACAGCATTCTTTCCCAGATTGTTGATGTAACAGGCTACAGTTGCCCAGTTCCCTATCTGACAAAACTGACTCAAATTCAAAAATATTTCCCCCAAAACATTCTTTCTGCTCCAGTGCGAAGCATAGAACTCATTAGAATTCCACAGCTATAAAAACAGGTGGGTAATTTCATTTGGGATTACAAAAGGACTCAAATATTAGAAGACACTGAATGAAATCGTAGTGTAAATAGGAGAGCTGGGAGGGAGCTCAGCTCCTAGGCTTGTTGCAATACCCAGAGATCTGTGCAAACTTCATGCTAGTGGAGAGGCAGAACATGTGACAAAATTGCCAAAGGACCTCAATTTTCCGAAATCCATGTATTGACACCCAGAAGGATGCAAGCACAGCTCAATTACATCAGCTCTGCTTCACATCTTGGCATCGTGGGACAGATGGAGAAACAAATTGACACCCAAAAGGTCACTGGTTTTGATATTCCTAGGTAGATATGCCTCCAAGAGGGAACAAATCGACAAGTCACTGAAGTGAGGAAGGCTAATCTCCTTTCCTGCCTTCATCGAATACTTAGAAATGATGTCAGGCTTATTGGCAAAGAGATAAGAGGACATAAGAGAAACCTTGGGTTCTGTGACATTGCAAATGTGCACAGCCTAAACACGTCACTAAACATCACACAAGTATTTTTCAATGAGAGTGGAAGCTTGTATTTGGGATTTGAGAAACTAGTCTATGGGCTGCAGGCGTTGCCTACCTCCTTACAGGAACAGTAATCTCTCTGAAGCACGGTACAGCATGGAGAATCTCAGCGGTCAGAGGTCAGATGGAACTGCCTGGCTTGCTGATGTAGTAACATTAAAGATTTACATTAAATTATAAATCGCTCACTCACAAGAGCGAACCAGGGAGGTTTCCCATGTGAATAGCTTCATCCCTGAAAACTGCCTCAGGAATATGGACCAAAATAAATAAATGAACAGTCCACTCAAGTATACATAGCTATTTTCAGAATGATTAAGTTTAAGCCCCATCGATATGTGGAAGTGGCGATAAGAACAGTGTTTCTTCTTCAGGTTCCTTCAGTTACTGTCTACATATCCCACAGTTTCATCTCTGGGCCAAACAAACCTCATTAGGCCTCTAATGTTTTGAGTTATTCTGCTGTGTCCTAAGGGAGAATAAGATCCCACTTTTCTTTGAGAGAAAAGGACTTGGTTCTTTGTGATTCCTGAGAATGGAATGTCTGTGGGACAAGGCAACAAACAGAGCCACATCACTCCCTTCAGTCCTCTGGACTTAGAAAATACCTCAGGAACCATAAGTGTTGCTTTTCCAAAAAGGAAGGAATGAGAATTGAGCTGGAATACAAATCCTTCCTCTTCCACCACACTCTGGTTGTGCTCATGTGCCTTTAACATGAGTATGATACTTTCACTAAATGGCACTGGGAGCCCTCTGATCTTAGACAAGCCTTCACCTGTGTGACATAAATCAAAGTCACCCTTTTGTGCACTGTGTCTGAAGTAAGAGAAGAACAGAAGGGCCTTTTACAAAATTAAAAGAAAGTATTGACTTCTTTAAAATTTCTTACTTTGATATTAGTTGCTAGCTGGTGGGTCTATTCTAGTTTGATTTCTGTTGCTGTAATAAAATATCCAGACAAAAAAACAACAGGTAAAATGATTTACTTAGTTTACAATTCCAGAATACAGTCCATCATTTGGTTGGTCACAGCATCAGGATATTGAGACAGCTTGTTTCACCATATGCACAGTCAAGAGTAGAGAAAAATTCATTCATGCTTGCTTGCTTGTTCTCGACTTGGTTACTCCACTCAGATAGTTCAGGGCTCTCTACCTAGGGAATGGTGCCACCCACAGTAAGATAGGTCTTCCTTCATAAATTAACCTAATTAAGACCATCTCCCATGGACATGTCCACAGACAATCTGAAAGACAATCCTTCATTGAGCCTCTCTTCCTAGATAATACCAAGCTCCGTCATGTTGTCAATTAAAACTGACCATCTCAGAAGTCTATGAGTAGAATGAGAACTCATATATATTTGCAAATTTTCCTTGGGAAAGAAATAGGGTAAAGAACAAGCATGGTGTGTTTTCATAATGTAGGAAGCTCAACAAATTTAGCTTGCTCATATACTTCTACTTATACACAGATGAAGCCATATTCTGTTGAATCACATTTTCATCAAAATGCAGCAGGTTAATAAACAAACTTGTGTAACACAACCACGAAATTCTCTGCCTTCACTAAACAGCTATGTCTTACAGATACCAAAGATCTGGAGTCTAACATGGGAACTTACAACAAACCCTTTACCCGTCTCAGTAGGATAAAGTAAACAAATGATGTACTGGAGAGGGTCAGAGAAGAAGGGTAGCAGGTTGGAATCTCACTTGGAGGTAGCTAGGTAGAGAGGACGTTGCACTGAAAGCAAAATCAGGTGTGCAGGGGCCTGGGGGTGGTAATAAACATTGACGTGCAACTTGGCTCCTCTGTCACAGCACAATTTATCATTCTGCAGAACTCTAATTGGATGAGGTTTTGTAGAAACTGAAAGAAATCTCATTTAATTTTTCAGGACTGATGAGTGTCATGCCATGTTTCTGTTCTTAGGCTTCAACCTTCAGTTTGCTTCTCCCTCGGGAGATAAAGCACTTATAAAAACATACTAAGACAGGCCCTGTTCTGTAGTTTCCAAACAAGAAAATTGGCTTGCTCATCACTTCAGAAGAGGAAGATAACATATATATATATAGAGAGAGAGAGAGACAGACACACGTATGCACGTGCATGCATACACACACACACACACACACACACACACACACACACACACATGTTCAGAGATGAATGCTGCCTGGGTGTGTTCTTAATGTCTTAATGAAATAAAAATTGTGATTTTTGTGAATACAAGTTTAAATTATTATATAAGAACTTTAAAAGTGTTCATTCCGTTTTATTATATCTGAATACAGGCATTGTTCAATGAGCATTATGGGTTAAATATCAATCGACTTGCAAATGGTGTGCTAAACAGTTAAAAACCATCTTCCTTCTTGGCTGTCACTCTAAGACATTGAGAGCTTTGCTAGGTTGGCCTCTAGTCCACCCAATGGTCACCTCTGACACTTGTTTGACAAGCTTCCCAGAAGTGGGGACATCTGAACATCTGGTGATTTTCATCACATTTATGATATTTCTTTCCAGAAACCAAAGTGGCTGAGAGTCCCACACCACAGAAGCCACCGCAGAACCCGCTACCTTTGAGGACAGTCACGATGTGATCTGTGCTGTTAACTGTTCAAAGCACTTTCATGGATGACTTACATGAAATCGCACTCGTATCATATTACATCTTATGAGCCACGGGGCAGCATCCATCTCTATACATCGCCTCATCTGCCTTTCACAAGGGCTTGGACCACATTCCCTTTCCAGGTAAGTAGACTTAGGCCCTCAGACAGGTGAAGAACCCCCTGCGTTCCCACCCAATGGAACCAAACAGAGGGTCCTGTAGCTCACTTTTCATTCCTTGCTGTGAAGCCCACCTGTCTCTCTGATCTTGGATCCCCTTTGCAGACAATCAGGGGAACACAGCGTATAGCATAATGATGTCGGTGTTATAATCAGAATGCAGCCTCAGTTTCTTCAGGAATCCATATTGGGATCTGAAAGAAAAATGAGTGTGTCCAACTTAAGAACTCTGGGAATGGCACATTTCTGCACCTTGAGAGAGGTGTGGAGGATACCTTGAAAGCTGGGGAATATGCAGAAGAACTAAGTGGAAGAACCCTAACCCAGCCAGGGAGAAGCCACAGAAGAAGAGTCATGCACAGAGAGCCACAGGGCCTTAGTCAAAGTACTTGGCAGTTAAGCCTGTCGGCAAGTTTATTATTTCAGAGACTTTGTTTCTATTCTAAAGTTTTCATTTGTTTCTTTTCTATACTTTCCTTTCCTAATTGTTATTTTTCTACTGGATTCACATGTAAAATTCCTATATATGCTGGCATAATGGCTATTATTTAGAGTCACTAGACACTGCTCCAATAACTGCTTTAGAAGAGTTGTCTGTTAATTTTAATACCTAAACCATCAATTTGTTTTCTGTTCATTTATTTTCTCTTGATTGTAGTCCTGCCGGCTGCTTCTTTAGTTATAGTAATCCTACATTGTATTATGATAATTTATAGAAGTTACGGATTCTATTGAGTTCTTCTCATTATTTCACCTAACTTAACTCAAAGATTAAATCCTGTGTTATTTGTGGCCAGCTATGGATGAAGTCTCTGCTTAGTTATTTTTGTTTCAGAGCGACTTCTTGGAGTTTTAGTATTTAGTTCATGAAAACATGCTTCAAGGGTCATCCAAAGGTCTGAGTAGATTTAATTCACATAATTTGGGGCTTTCTTCTACCCTCTTTGTTTTGCCAGATTTCCCCCTCATTTTCCAGATGGCATGGTGGCCCTAGGCACTGTCTTCTGATCCATCAATCATAAGACAGCTGGCTTGTACACATCTGGTTCTCAATGCCTGCCTTTAAGTAAGCTGTCCATCACCATTCCTTCCTCCAGGTATACACTGTCCACCACTTGTTGCTTTTTAGTCCCTCTCCAAGGACCTCAGGTAACTTTTATTACATTTTAAAATGGTTATCAGGAAAAATATTGTTTCATATTTCCTCTCGCTTTACCACAAGAGAATTCTTAAACTCTATGTTCAATATTGACTTAAATGTGTGGAGAACCTGATAATAATCGAGTCTTTTAAGCTGGTAAGCTGAAAGATCATATTCCATCTTAATGCAAACTAACTAGAGTATTGTGCATAGACATTTAGAAGAATCTCCAATGTACATAGACTCCTCCTTTGAATATTATTATTAGTCTGTAATAGCTTTCTATTTTTTCCAAAATAATAAACATGTAACTTCATAAAAGCATACACATGAAGTATTGCATCAGTTATTGAGTACCTACTTAAATGCTATAGACCTGTTTACCTCTGAGGGGTATGAGGAGGCTCTATCCTTAGATGACTTGCTGAACCAAGTTTAACCCCCTGAGAAAAGTCTCCAGTTATTAAAACTACAATATTCATTATTACATACATCACAGAAAACAACACAGCTTTCAATAAAATTCCTCTTTATGACACCTGGTAACGGTAACAGTAGGGAATAGATGCTGTAGAAATTTTAAAAAAACAAACAAACAGAGAAAATATGTCTATTTGGGCTCAGCCATGACCAGCACTCACAGTTGCTTCAGCTTGAGTTGATCTCTGTTGAGACATTTCAGAATGAAATCATTTTATAAGACTTGAGGTAAAATCCTGACATTTTTGTTGCTCACAGAACATACAAGTCTGGTGTGACATATTTTACAGGCCTGAGCACAACTTTGAAGGCAGATCACCACTGGAAGCCATTTTCAGCAACAGATGTAACTTTAAGTCATCACAAACCTGTCTCCAGCTTCAAGGTTCTGTTAGTAATAATATCATTGGTAAGTATTCACATCACTGTGCAAGAACTTTTTGGGGTAGAAAGCAGTCATTAAGAGTTGCAATGAACCCACATTCTTCTGGAAACTAAGCCCTTCTTCCCCTCACTAGAGGAATTTTTATTCATCATCTTAAAGAAGAATCTCAACTGACTATGGAGATCAATCACCCCACACTGGTCACACCTCTGGAAAATCCAGGACCATGGATAGAGCTTGTTAGTTGTAAGCATTAGGAATGGGTCCTCATCTCGTTGTTACCTTGTCTGCAGACTGAAAACTAAAAACAAACAGAAAAACCAGACAAAACCCTTTACCAGTCACATCATCGAGCTTTTACCATTTCTTGACCTATCTAATCTCCAAGACAAAGATATACTTTCATGTCTGCTCATAGAAATTTCCAGAGCTTTAAACTGGCCATCAGATCCGGAACAATGGAGGCAAACATACAGCCTACATAGCTAGTGCCTGGGTCTTCGTCCCTGTTTGAATCTCTTCCCTATGGACCTAAGCTGAATAATCATGAGCTTTTATACCATCACCCTCAGGCCTCGAGAGAAGCAAAGAGACTAGCCTGGTTGGGGGTATGTCTCTCTAAAACACAGCCTGCAAGAGACATCAAGAACTTATCACTCCTGCTATAAGAGACGAAGTTTGCAAGAGGCCCTAGCCACAGGAAAGTGGGAAGTTGTCCAGGCCAGAGCCAGAGGAACAAGAAAGGGCTTTGGAACCCACGAAATGTGGGCTACCATTTAGCACAATTATGATGGGTGTCCAGGGGACTTCATGTTGTCATGGAGCATTACTCAGCTGTGGTTCTCCTGATCTTCAAGCCCCTCAGAATCTACATGTTGTGTGAAGAGTCTAAGGGGCTTCCAGCCCCTCACCAGGCAGTATCATTGGCACTCACAATAATACTACTTGATCTTTTTTAAGCACTGCTGCTGGCACATATTGATGATTCAATCACCACTCTTTGAAAGAACGTAGAGATGTAGCTTGTTAGCAATGACCACCACCTATAGAAAGAATCTAGAGAAGTAGATTATTAGTTAGGTTAAGATTGTTTTCCAATGGCTCTGATGTGGAAAATCTTAGAAAACAATTTGAACTTCAGAAAGGCACACTCCTAAGAGATGAACTAGGGTTTGTTTTTTTTTTTTTTTTTTTTAAGGTCACAGAACAAGAACAATGGCGGCCCGACTAGCACTGGTTGACATGACTCTTCCTGAAGCCGGGCTGGTGATCAAGGTGATGATTAATTTCTTGTCCCCATTTTTGCCCTCAGCTTCCTGATATGTTTTAATGAAAAAAAATGTTAATGAGTAGATGTGCACCCTGAGGATTTAAAAAAGAAATGACTGATTGTTTTTTATATACAAGTTCAGATTTGTGATTCTTTTTAAGATTTTCATAAGATTATTTTCTAAGATAATACTAAGATAATTGATTCTTTCTTGGTAACCACAAATTTCAGCCTGCCAGTAAAGAGAAACTGACTGAGAAAATTACTTTGCCTGATTACATCTTGTTAATCTACAAGATGCTTAGTTATGAATGTATGTGGGTACTTCAGAATGATTTGTTTCTTTCTTCACCTGTAATACATAAAATGTTTTCTTATCTAAAAGTGTTGGGGAACATACTATTTTTTAATAATCATTCACTAAAAGAAAAATCGAATGCCACCACATTGTGATTTTTGTTCTGCTTGAAAGATTATATTGGGATAAATAAGCCATGGGAGAAAAATTTAAATTGTTGCTGCTTTGTTCCATCCAGCCACAAAATGTACGAATGTGTTTGTTTGTAAAGAGGTTAGAAGTTTGCTCCATCCACCCGGTGTGTAAATATGTATGTATGTATGTATGTATGTATGTATATATGTATGTATATGTGTGTATGTATATATGTATGTATGCATGTATATGTGTGTATATGTATGTATGTATATGTGTGTATATGTGTGTATGTATGTATATGTGTGTGTATGTGTGAAGCTGCTGGAGCTTGCCTTGTTTCACCCACCGAGTGTGTGTGTTTGTGTGTGGGGGGAGGGTTTATGATTCTTCCCCCGTTTTCTTTTTCCCTTCTTGCCTCCCCAAAAGAGTTCAAGGAGCCTCACAAGTCACACGGAGTGCCAGCCCCAGGGAGACAAGCTTTATTGCCTTAGAGAAAAGTCTGCTGAGTGATCAATCATGAACAATACACTGTCATCTGCCTCAGTTTCCCCTGACCTGTTAAAGCTGACCTTTTACAGTGGCTGTTCCCAGAAGTTTGACTGATGCTGGAAAAAGCTGCCCAGGGATGATTTCTGTGATGTTGCTATGGAGAAAAGCCATGCATTTTCCTTTAAGATCCCTTGGAGTCAGTTGCACAGGTAATTAGAAGGTCCTTCCTGCTCTGCCCCCAGATTTGAGGTGCTTAGTGTTCTCAGGTCTACCCCTTTCTGCCAGGTCTCTCACAGCCATGGTTTTCTCCAGAATCACAAATACCTTTATGGAAGAATTGTATACAATTCTTGTTGACATTGAAGATTTGCATACCTGATGGTTCTTGTAGAATTCCCATTGTTTTGTATCTGTATTCCATTCAAGCTACTTGCTTGCCTTGAAAGTCACAATAAATAGTGTGTTATTTCTCAAAAACAAAAGCTAAAGTAAATGCATCTAAGGTGGATATTCACTGTGGACCTCTTCCACAGCCAAGAGAATACTAAATCACTCACACCTTAAATGGAGATTCTGAAGGGAATGTTTCCTGCCTAGTCCAATCCAGAAACCAGATCCAGAACCAAGGTGGGAGTGCCAGGGATGGAAGCATTAGCCACAGCTGCAGGAAGGGTTGGGTTTAAGAATGCACCTAAGGGAACCACTGGGCACCTATACGGAAGTGAAAATGAAATAGAATGCTCCATGGCATCCAAGCAAGGGCAAATGAAGATGTACATGTTAATGAAGGAAACTAGAAAGCTTCAGAAAAACAAGAGAATCTTCATAATTGCAAGGTAGGAGAAGCTTTCTTAAAGCAAGCAACAAACTTAGAGAAAAACTTCGTTGATTGAAAGCCAAGATTTCAGCAAGAAAGAGTAAAATAAACAATCTAGGTCCTGTATGTTCACAGAAGGTTCATAGTCACATTTCTTTGTCTTCCCCCCACCCCCAAACTTAGAATCCATATGCCCATGTTTGGAGACAGAAGTTTAAAGAATTCATTACTCTACCAGAGAACAGAAGTTCAGATCCCAGCACTCACAATGTGCTGCCCCCAAATGCTTATAATTCTAGCTCAAAGGAATCGGACTGCCCCTTCCTCTCTTTGAAATCACATGCACACACACAAGAGAGTATGCATGTACTCACACATACACATACATGTGCACACATACACACATGCACCCTCAACATAAATAAAATAACTAAATAAATCTTTTTAAAAAAATATTAAAAATACTGAGCCAGAGGAAAAATGATTACACATACAAGTGACAAACCATAATATACAAAGGTGGTTACAAACTGTTATAGATCAGCGTCGTCTAATTAATAGCTGTCAAAATATTTGAACAAGCATTTTAGACTAGAAGACATAATGTGGAGGTTGTAACTATCTGGTAGAGCACTTTCATAACATGCCTGAGGCCCAGTACTGTATTACAAAGAGGACCCTCTAATGTACCAGAATTGGTATTCAACATTACTATTAATTTTTTTAAAAAACAGCCAAATACATAATAATATCTACCCACAAATTGGTGAAAACAGAACCTGTGGCATTACAGATATGGAAGAAAAGGACCCCCCCCCAGCAAGCACGTGATAACAGTCACACCTAGCAAGCAGCATTGGAGAGCGCAGAAGCCCTGTCCACTGTGATGCAACTCTCAACTGTACAGTACACAAGAGCCCGTGGACTGAAGTATGTGCACAGAAGATCCAGTCATAATTGCCCAAACTTAGAATCCATATGCCCATGAGAAACTTACAGTTCACGGATGCAAGGGAGAAATGGACTGTAGTTTTCTAATGAAAAAAGACACCCAAAGAATGTTGCTAGCTTTGCACAAGCTAGAAAATAGACAAAACTAAACCTATAGTTTGGAGCTTCATTGCAGACACTAAACTTGAATGAAAGGCAAAAGAAAATAATCATGGTGACCATCACAGGACGACCCTTAACCTTTTGAACTTTAAAAAATTATGTCAATGGTCAAAGGAACATAGAAAAATGAATTATATAACTTTTGAAAGATAGTGATTAAGATTTCAGAAGATTGTTCCCAGGAAATAAAATTGAGATTACAATAAATTTATGCTTTGTCCTAGTGGTTCAGAATTCACCTCATTTTAGTGCAATGCTCATTAACAATAGCAATTCCTTTCTGGTTATTGCTACACATGTATTTCCTCACCTCATTGTTTCTGAGAATGTATTACTGGTGGTTGTCTCAGTTTAAGTTTATGAAATCTGTGAACTGGTATACCTGATGGACTCAATCCCATCACCCTTATATGATTGGTTATTCTAAAAAAACAGAGACTATTCTGTGCGGTGTGCTACAGTATGGGAAGAAGTTGGCCAAACATTCCATGTCATGTTTTACTACAAAAATAAAATCAGACCTGTTGGGTTTAAAATATAGTCACAGTGCTTACTTGCTTCCTTTTCCATTCTGATATAAATGAAGGCTTTCAAAATTAACCTCTAGGTATCATCTCCTGCAGAGGCTCTATCCCTTTTAAGCACAAAAGTTTCCCAATTTTTAGAAGGTGAAAACTGGAATAATGTGGTTCTTTTATTTTCACAGAGTTTAGGTCTTAAAGGTCAAGAACTTTGAGAGTACTAAATCAGAGTTGGAAAATTAAATAACAACAAAAACTTTATTAGTGATACGGTATTCATGGCCAAATATTTCTAGACCTAATTTTACTCTAGGTAAAGTCCTGCCAAGAACCACCTTAAGGGTTAAAAGATGAGAAGCGAGTCCAATTTATGCTGCTGATATTGATCATCTGGGCTCCTACAGCTCCTATTTCTAATCACTTCTATTTCTCTGCGTTTATGCTGTATTTACAGTTATAGGTGCTTTTGTAAAACATAGTTGTCTAGCAAGTGTCTTTATAAATATTACTTGTTTTATTGCTGACAATACAGGCATGAAAGAACATTTTAGTCAAAATCTTTAAATGATTGTCCAGTCATACAGCAAACTGTCCTTGTATAACCTGTATATTACTTAACTGTGACAAAATAAGCATTAGCTCCCAGACAAGCCCCCAATAAGAAGAGTGGAAAGACACATGGGACCAATCCCAATTTTGTAAAAATCACTTTAGTTAGTGATAATCTAAAACATCTCATGGTGTTGTGTTTCGGACATCATTCTCCCCCCATCCACAAAGTTAATATGCTAGAAAAGTCCCCACATGATGACGCTTAGATTGTAGTCCTATGAGAGATAATTAAGTCTTAAAAGCACCACACTCAGGGGGATTAATGAAGTCCTTTCAGGATGAGGTTAATTTCCGTGAGAATGGATTGCTATCAAAGAGGTAACTTGACTGAACCCCACTCTTGCTCCCTCTCTTGTCATGTGACCTCTATATTTTCTCTTTGTGGTCTTCCCCCATGTCATCTTATTCATCATGAGGCCTGTACTAGAATCGTCCTCTTGAACTTATAGAATTCATGAACTACATGAACTTCTTCATAAAACACACAGTCTCAAGTATTTTGCTATGGCAACACCAAAGAGAGCAGGACACATGGCCTCCCAAACTCTCAAAGAGGGTGATGGAGACAGATTTTCATAAACATCGATGGTTAAAGTGAGAAATGGTTGTCATCTCCAATATAATGACTTATACAAGATGCAAATTGGAGGATACTTCAGAATAATTTTTATTTAAAAGAAAATAATGGAGGAGAAGAAGCCCATTCATTTTCAGAAGTGAAAAACCCCTGAGAAGAATGTTGAGAACAACACGTCACATGGCCAAAGTGGAAATGTACAGTAAACAAAATGAAGGAAATTGTTCCCAATTAAGTGAAAACAGTCTTGAAATTTTTCAAAGTGCTTCCCCCAGAGCATATGGACAGAAAGAGACAGGCACAGGAGGGGCCATCGGGCAGCAAATCAAAGAGATCTGCTGTTGAGCTGAAAGAACTGAGACCAGTGACATTACCCCTCTCCCTGGGAGGCTTTCTGCTTTTACTTGAATCTTTCCCAAGTCTCAGAAGGTCTTGGTAAACCTGGCAGCTGTCACAAAATACCATCTGTCCTAAGAAAATGGGTACAGAGGTGGCTGTAACTCAGGGGATTTCCCCAAATGCTGTCAGTGTGAGTTTCCAACATGATCAAATCCCTGACAAGAAAGTGAGCATGCTATAAAGTGAGCCCCGGAAGCAGGACTCACAAGAGGAAGGGGAAAGGTTGGGTTTAAAGACGGAGAAAGGGGCTACTAACTTGAAAAGAAGCAGGGAGGGGAGGTTCATGAGGAGAGGAAGGCAGGACCGATGCGGCAGGCAGAGTGCTAGCCACCTGAGAAGCTGCCCACACTAGTACTCTTATCCATACCTATCCAATCATATCTGTCGGCACTGCTGTCCCTGGGCTGACAGCCCAACCTCAGGTAGCAGAACAATTTAAATGCTTAACCTTTCTTATGCAGAGTCTACACTGTTCTGGCCAGCTTTCCTTTCCAATGTTACCCAGGCATTGGAGAGAAAACAGAGTCATGTCTGCTCTGCACAGATCCTTTAACCAAGCCCTGGGTCATTGCCCTGAGTGGTATGAGGGTGATTGTAGACTTGATAAATACTTCAAAGTCTGATATCCAGGAAATGGCGAGGGTGCAGCAGAGGCCTCTCTTCCTCGGGTACTGAAGAGCAGTGTGGGAGATGCCTGTATGAACTAAAGTGCAGTCAGGAAAAAGCCAAATGCATGAACATGAAAAAAGCACAGAAATTCCTGCAAAGGAAACATGCCAGCACAACGAAGCACATACCACAACATGCACACATGCCACACACCATGTACACACACTCACACTATCATACGCATGCTGCCCAAATACCAAATATACATATACGCCATGAGCAGCCCACACATCCATCCTCCAAACATACAGACGTCATATACGCACATGCCTTGTTCCATACATCCACACATTCATGTGTACCATGCCCTGTCCTTATGGGGTATGGGTCGCTGATGAATGCAATTCCTATGCAACCACTCTCACGGAAGCAGCAGTTCCTGTCATTTCTCTCACTTATGAACGGTTGATTTCAGGAAAGATGACAGACAGCAGGGTGGGGACAGGGAGCAGGTGCCCATTAGTGATGGGAAGACTCGGGGCCTGTGAGTGTGGGAGTCACTAATTTTTCCACCTTGGAGGAGTTCTCCAGGGGATGAGATACTTCTTCAGGAGCTGTGGAAACTGTTCCTTTGTCAGGAAGGCATGGCGAGCGTCATCACTCGGCCTATGGCCATGTTGAATTGTAGGTGTGAGTCCCTACAGAGCCCCTGAGCCTGTGAAAGAGGAGCCAAGATATGTGTCCTGCTACAGTGAGAGGCACAGGTTTCAGCAGGTTAAGACGTGTGCCTTTTGGACAGTTTTTCCTTAGCTTTGCCTTTGTTCTCCAGATGCTCAGATGTACTTTATTTATAGGTACTTAGAAAGCTCAGAGGTCTTAAAATGTAGATCTCCCTCTTGTTCTTCTAGCTTCTGGAGTATTCCTTGTGGCATGCAAGATGGCTTAGCTGGTAAAGGTGTTTGCCACCAAGCCTGACAACCCGAGTTCAATCTCCAGGATCATATGGTGAAAGAAAAGAACCAACTCCCGAAAGTTGTCCTCTGACCATCACAGGTACAGTGTGACATGTGTGCACTATACCCTACACACACATACACACACACAAATGTAATAAAATATATATCCTTATATAATTATTTGCGATACATAATATGCTATAAGACACTATAAGTAGTACAGATGATTACTTAAATTAATATTAAATAATACTATAATTATATTAAAGTATATATTTTATATGCTATATAATATATGCATATATATTGTTAGCACATATTCATTGTACAGAGTAACAAGTTTCATTATAACATTATTATACCACATAATAAGCACTTAGTTCATAATCATCTCCATTACTCATTTCACATTTTCCCTTCCCCCATACAAACTTCCTTTATGTCTTATCCATATATATTTAGCATCGAGAATCCAAATTTGATAGAAAATATTCAACTTCTGCATGGAGAATCAAGTCTCAAAATGAATTTTTCAGAAGATACAAATACTCAATATTAATAAATTTTTTCTTTTTATGTCTATTTACTTGCCATTATTTAATGTAATGATTTCTCTATAAAGAACGTGTTAGCTGCATCCCAGCAATTCTGGCCTGTGGTGTTCTTTTCCTCTTGTTTAAGCTCTACTGAAAGACAGCCTAGACCTCATACACACCCATTTAGTGCCCCAAAAACCAAGCAACATAAGAAATCAGTCTAGGTTTATACAAACAAAAGCACATATGCACTAGTCAATATATGCCAATAAAATCCGTCAAGAGACATTCTGCAAACACAAAGGGTTTTAGATAAAAATACAAGCCTAATATATTGCAGGTTAATGGGATATAGTAAAGATTACATATGGTATATCTGCAAATCATACAATACTTTACAACAAAATTAAGAAAGTACCCACAGGAGTGAAGGAAACAGAGGGAATATAGCTGATAAAGAATCTTAGCAACTACTTCATTCTCTGCTTCAACTTGGGCTTGTACTCTACCTGCAAAGATCAAAGGGGAAAGGCTATAGTTGGTTTTGGTAAATAAAGAAGTAAGTTCTTCCAGGAAGGCATTCCAAGGGGGAAAAAAAAAATTGTCCTGCCATTCTGACACTAGTATGCCCTAAGGATAAGGGTCATTTCTGCTGACTTTACTATACTACAAAGATGCATATAGACACTCGGGACTCTTAATATGGGAGTGACTAGCTATGAGGTGAGGTTCACATCTGATTGACATAGCCAGTGTAATAAAGGAAGTCTTTGCACACAGAGTTCTCTAAGTTCATTATAAAGGGTAGAATGATCAGGGCCATAGCCACAGGTAGTAAGTAGTACCTGTAGGTATTACTAAAATTGCTTTAAACAGTACACTATTTTTATCTTGTTGTGCTATTTTTTCCTAGCATCTGATAAGACAGTTTTTCTTTTCTTTTTTTTTTTTTTTTTACAATTTTTTTCATACACTATATTCTTTTGCTCATGGTTTCTCCTTTCTCAGCTCCTCCCTAACTCCCCACACACCCAATTCCATGAATGCGCTCTCTCTCTCTCTCTCTCTCTCTCTCTCAACAAGCAGGTAAACAAAGCAAAAAAATCCAAACAAAACCTAATTTTTAAAGGCAAAGAAAAAAACACACAAGAAACACACACGCATAAAATCCACAAAAACACAAAATCATGAAACATGCTATTCAAGCAAAAGTCCAGTAGGACAAAAGGTACCCAAACAAATCAATGTGAGATAAAAACACTATTGAGTACATTGTTTGTTGATAATCTACTACTGGGCATGGGGTCTACTCTTAAGTGTAGTTAATATACCCAGTGAGACTCCACTAGAGAAAACTAATTTCTCCTTTGCAAGCAGTTTATTGACTTTTTTGATAAGAAAAATAAATTGGAATAAGCTAGATCATGGGAGATAATTTCAATTTACAATGAACTAAAGACTCCATATAGGCCATAAGTAATTGATTAAAAATTCAATTAAAATTTTCTTCAAGTATATATTGTACAGTATTGTGATGGTTAGTTGTTTTGCCAAATTTCTTCTATTTTTATTGAAGTATAATTGATAAAAAATATATGTATTTATGGCAAATGGTATGATACTTGATTTATTTATTCATTGTGAAAAGAATGATGAATATTATCTCATTACAATGCTTATTTATCTACATATTTACCAGTTCGGAGATAAGGACATTTTGCAATCTAGTCCCAGTTATACAGTATTTATGGTTAGCTATTGTATAAATAGTTCTCTAGAAGTTAAACATTCTGTCAGCTGCAAACTTCTACCCCTTGTGTGATGGTTAATCTCAGTTGTCAACTCGGTGAGATCCAGAGTCACTAGGGAGATGGGACACACTTGCTGGGGATTCCTTTGGTTAGAATAATTGGGGTGGAAAGATACACCCACTGTAGGTGGTACCATTCTTTTAGATGAAACCCTGGACTATATACAAAGGAAAAAGCTAGCTGAGCACAAACATTCACAATCCTCTGCTTCTGACTTTGGGTACAAGGTGACCAGTTGCTTCAAATTCAAGCTGCAAGATTGTAACCTTGAACTGTAAACTCAAAGAAACCCTTCCTCCCTTAAGTTGCTTTTGTCAGAGTTATCACAGCAACAGGAAAAGACACTGACAAACTAACACGAATATAACCTCCTCCATAGCCTCTACTTTGCCATGTCTCCTCTTTCCTTTCCCCTTGTCCCTTTCATTCCAATGGGCAGGGTTACTTCCATTTTTGTTCCATGAACAGGTACACAACTTTATGCAACTATATGAAATTTAGGAGATGAATGAATAAAAGAAGATATATACTTGTTGCCTTTCTGAGACTGGCTTATTAATTTATTCAATATGGTCATCTCCAGTTACTTTATTTTCTTGCAGATAACATAACTGCATTCTTCTTGATGACTGAAAAAGTTTAATATATGCATTATATAATATATATTCCCCATTTATGTATTTCTTTGTTATTGGACACATAGATTGGTTCCTTCCATAGCTTTGCTATTGTCAAGAGTACTGCAACAAACATGGCAAGTATCTGTGCCATGTTGTTTTAGAGTCCTTTGGGTAAACACTCAAGAATGAGATTGCTGGATCACGTGATAGAGATAAGTTTAGTTTTGTAAGAATCCTACACATTGGTTTTCATAGCAGCTAGACTAGTTTGCATTTATACCACTGGTAATTAAGGGTCTCTTTTGTCTACATTATCACTAGAATTTATTATCTTGGAATCTTAATGTAGTTTTAATTTGTGATTCTTTGATAGCTAGTTAGGTTGGATATTTATTTTGATATTGGTTGACCATTTGTATTTTATTTTTTGAGTTATATGTTATATAACAATTTTCTCTGAGATGAAAAAAAATTCAAAAGTTCATTAAGACCTAGGATGTTCTTCTAAAGGGAGATGAAACATTCTGCCCTACAAGGAAGCTTGTTAAAACAGAGGAAGTGAACAGCTCAATAGCTTCAGGAAGTCCCTGAAACTGGCAAGATTCACTAAGCTTCTCTATCCTCAAGTTTACATAAACAGTAAGGACTGTCGAGAGACACTCTCAGAGAAACTGAGCTGCCTAGAAGTTCAGACAGGCTGAGATGCCTGTAAGAAACAATCTTTAACCTTTTAAGCTGCCTGCATTGTATAGAATGAGTTTCAGGTTTCCAGGTTTCATGAACTGTCATCCATATTGATGGAAGCTTCTGGTGATGCTATTGTTTTCTAGTTATTTTTACACCTATAAGTGACCTTTCATCCATTCTCCTCACCAATACTCCAACACAACTCATTGATTCACCAAATTGGACTTTAGTGATAGCTTTTGGTCTGTCATTGATTATCTTTCTGGGTAACTAAAAATTATTATGATACTGTCACACAACAATGGTGGACATCCAGAAATCTCTGAAATAAACCCAGCTTGACCACAGTAAATGATCTTTTTGATGTGTTCTTGATTTTAGTTTGAAAACATTTTGTTGAGACCTTTGCATCTATGTTCATCAGGCTGACTGGTTTATGATTTACTTTTTTAAAAAGTATATCTTGAGCTAGGAAGATTGCTCAGTGGTTAAGAGCACTTGCTGCTCCTCTGGTGGGTTCTGTTCCTAGCACCCACATATTGGCTCACAGCCATCTGTGACTCCACCGCCACTTCTGGACTCTTTTGGTACACACCCAGTACACTAACAAACATGCAGGCAAAACACCCACACACATAAAATAAAAAATACAAAGTTAAAATTTTATCTTTATTTGATTTTAGCATTTGGAGTAATATTGACTTTATAGACTTTCCTTTTCAAGTTTATGGAATAGCTTGAGAAGCATTGGTGTTAGCTCTTTAAAGATGTGATAGAATTAAGCAGCAAATCCATCTGGACCTAGATGTTTTCATTTGGGAGTTTTTACTATTGCTGTTGTTATAGCTTCAGTCCTGTTGCTTGCTGTAGATGTAGTTAAGCTGCTGCCTAAGATTTTTAGTTGCTTTGGGTAGGTCATATGAGCCAGAAATGCATACATTTCCCTCAGAACTTCCAGTGTACTGAAATAGGGATCCATAAAATGCTCTAATGATGTCATTAGTTTCATTGATATCTTCTGTCATATCATTTTTCAGTCTCCAATTTTATTAATTTGGGTCTTCCTTTTTTTTTGTTTTGGTTAATTTGACTAAAGGTTTGTCAATAATGTTTATCTTTCCAAAGATCTGACTGTGTTTCATTGATTCTTTGTATTGATTTTTTTTCTTTTCCATTTCACTAATTTCTGCCTTTGTCTTCATTATGTTTATCTACTGACTTGGGATTTGCCTTCTTGTTTTTTTCATAGCAAGAGCTAAGGTGCATATATATTTACTTAAGATCTGTCTAATCTCTTTTTTAATTTATTAATTTTATGACTATAATATCTGATCTTGGTTGTCAAATTTCATGCCTTTGGAATCAACTAAAACCCAAGCTGTTGGACAGGGGTTTTCTTAATCTAATTATTTGAACCTGGAAGAATCACCCCAAATGGCCACACCTCCTGGTAGCAGCCAACATAAAAGAACATGGAGGATGAAAACTGCTTTTTTTCCTGCTCTCCCTTTCTCTTACTGGCAAGTTCATCTATTCTATTGCTGTGGCTGATATTAAATCCAACTTCTTCAGGATTCCAACACAGACTAAAGACCAGCAGCCTTCCAGGAATTCCTGGGATTCCAGCAAATGCTGGCCCCACCCGTCCACAGTCCTTCCCTTTTCCTTCCCTCTTGCTTTGAACCTGTTGTCCTTCAGACTCTGTCTCTAACCAGGTTTCTACTTTGCTGATTGCTGCCTGGTTCTGATTTAAGGACTCTTCCTCACAGTTAAGAGCTATTCTGCAGGCCACATTTCAGCATAGAGCCTTGTGATACTTGGTTGAGTTTTCAAGAGTGCAGTTCACAGAGGGACCTAGGCTACCCAGGCACTGGCTCAGCAGGCTTCTTTTAAAAATGTCACCCTCATCTGCTCTGGTGAGTGTCCAGTAGAGAGGATTTTCACAGTTCCTTTTCTTCCTCTGCCATGTCCCATCTGTCTATTCTCCCCTCTGTTTCCTGCTGTTAGAGTGTCCAGTGCTGAAGGGGAAGTGGAGACTTCTTGAGTGAGCACGTCTGAAGCTGTGGCTCCTGCTGGTTGGCTCCTGGCACTGCTCCTTACTGTGGGTAAGGAGCTCTTCAATCTGAGCCAATCTCCCCGGGACATTCTGGACTTTCCCTCCTGCCTTGGAAAGTTCCCAGTGTTGCTTTGCTGTTACAACTAGAGATTCTTAGACACTATCCACCTCTTCAGACAGCTGCTGTCCAACTTTCCCATGAAGCCTGTTCCCTGGAGAGTCCAGCAGATGGTCCCTGCATGTCATCTGCCATCTCCCTTCTTCCAGTGAACTTTCTATTTGTGAGTAGTTAAAACAAAGGAAGAGGCACACCTCTGTCTGTTATGATTGGCAAGGAATGGCAATGTATTCATGCGTAAGAAAATGTCCCCAATGTAACCTATAAAGTAAGAGAGAAGGGAAAGGTCCATGTGTATGAAATACAGTAGTCTTGGGTGTAAACTATATCTAAGCTATAAGTCATTTGGATGAGAGGATGAAAAAATTCTGTAAGAGATCCAGAGCTATTGACTACCCAGGAAGTCCTGGTAGTCATTCTTTTGGGTCTTTTAGTTTTGCGACTCCTTAGAATTTGCAAACATTTAAACTCATCTCTCAATTGCAAATTTATAGAATTGACAGAAAAGAGAACCCATAGTAATCTTCCCCTGGCTGACTGCAATCCAAGAATCATGATTGTAGGGAAATAGCTTAGTCAAGTGATGTCATTTCTTGACCACGTGTTGCTATCAGTCGTTGCACTAATATAGCAAGGAAACATAATCAATGAAAACATTAGGAAGATAATGTCTGGAAAGATGTATAAGCACGTGGCTGTGTACAGCCAGAAAGGTGCAGATATGTCTGCATCAAAGGATTTGTTTTCAGCCTTGCCCTTAGAGGATATATGACTATTTGATGTCATGAGCATGGCCCCTGGCTTGAACTTGAGTGAAAAGGGTCTCACATCTTCCTCCTTCTCCAGATAAGCCTTTCTTCTCAGTGTCCTGATGGGTAGCATTCATCTTGCTGACATCATTGCAACAACAGTTCCTTCTCATCCCACAGATTTTGCCACCAATGTGTCACCATGCTGTATCTCTGTGTATATACCACCCCACCCCAATGATCCGTCGAAGAAAGTCACCCACAAACTTTGCATAGGCACTTTTTTCCTTCCTCTGAGATAGCAAATGTTTCCAGGAGTACACATTCTGAAAGGACCAATAGCATTTCTGGAGCATGTTCTTAACACAGACACCTTTGGAAAGTCACATATTGGCAAATATTTTCTTCTTTGTCACATAACTGTTTCCTAGGGCCTTTCTACATCAGTGCAACACTATGGGAAGAACCAACCAAGACAGGCATTAGAAACTATGGTATCAGCTAGATGTAGTGATGCATGCCTTTAATCTGTAGCACTCAGGAGGCAGAGGCAGGCATATCTCTGTGAGTTTGAGGCCAGCCTAGTTTACATAGTGAGTTCCAATACAGCAAAAGCTATACAGTGAGACTGTGTTTTGGAAGAAGGGGGTAGAAAGGCACACATACACACACACACACATACATACACACACACACACACACACACACACACACACACACACACACACATATATATATATATATATATATATATATATATATATATATATATATATATATACACACACATACATACACATATGCATATATGAGAGAGAGAGAGAGAAACTATGATATTGCAGCATCCATCACTTTTGACTACTCTAGTTTTGTCCACCCTAACTGCATCAGAAGGCTAGTTCTTAGCATTATCCGGTAAAGACACTTGACTCAATGCTACAGAATGGTCACTGTCTCAGATTCATGGAAAGGCTGTAAGTGATTTCCTTCAGGACTCTGCCTGCTTTTCTCTCACACTTTGATTAGTAGCTTCTTATTCTTTCTCTGTACTGTCCCATCTCTCCCACCCAGTCCCCAGTTCTGCTTCTGATATACTCTTCTCAGAACACCACTCTTGTATCGCTAGCATAGATAGGCCACTTTCATGATGATACTTTACTTATCTGCTGGTATCTCTAAATTTTCAGAACAGGACTGGTCCTGTGCTTTAATAAGAAAGTCAGATATTAGGTAAACCTTTTAATATAAATTCCAATAAGGAGAATTCTTGTGACTTAAGATTACATTTGTAATGACTATCTTTAATGATATCTACCCAAGGTATCTTATTAAAAGGAGTCATGGTAACTAATGCCTTGTATTATTAGTCCAGTTCCTTTTTTATATCAGATTTATGTTGAACTTAAATTCTTTCGAGTAGAGGTTTGTCTCTCTTTCATCAGACTCCACTGCTGGTCCTGCATAAAGCCTGGTCATAGCATACAGAGTCACAGCTGGATAAGGCCTCCCTGAAACCAAAACCTCAAGCTTGCTACCCCATTCTCTCTTCTTCCGTGGCTGGCTACATGCAAAGTGTGGGCCTACTTTCTACTAGGCTACAGGGAGAGTTGCAGTCTCCATGAGTTCCAATAGAAATAAGACTGGCCTCTGTAGACTATATACACAGCTCTAGGTCCTTCAGCCTCCATGAAAGTATGTCCTCTCAGAGTTTTGTGGTAAGTCTGGAGGTCCTCTTAGAAAACCTGATCTATTTTCCTCTCATCTGGATGTTTTGTTCTCTTTTAGAGGGATCGTTTTTCTCAAATTAGGAAAACCATTTCTCAACCATTTGCTGGAGTAAATAGTTACAGAATGGATATGGCTGCTGCCCTGGCCTGCCAAGGGGCCAAGAATTTCATAAAGCCTGGTCCTTTCAAGCCAGAACATTCTTCCTTTTCCCTTTGTACCTAAAAAATACAATATTCTGGGGAAAATATTTCAGTATTTAAATATAGAGTGTTCTGAAATCTGAGGAAAAGATACTATCCTGAGCGTTGGCTGGTGCCCAGTTATGGGTGTGTCTGGAGAAGGTAAGCTGGAAATTCAAGTCTCTGGTCATTTACATGACAGGATCATTTCAATCACCAACCCTTTAATGAGGATATACCTGGATAGTCCCCACCACAGATGGCAGAAGAAGAAAGAAGACCTTTTAACCCGGAACAACGTTAACTCAATGTCCTCTAAAGATGCAGATATTTAATTGAATCAGTGTGCTGATTCCAAGCTGATAACTATTACTGTAGAGTCAAGGTTTGGTGTCAAGCCTGGCACTGTCTTGCTCAACTTAATCCTAATGACCAAACTGTGATCAGTAAGCTTTTGTTCCTCCATCTATAAAGACAAACTCCATCGTAGCTAATTCTCTTCATGCAAGAAGCCACCTTCACAACTGTTTCTACTTCCCTGAATAAATGCTCTTGAGGTCAGACCATTTGAAGTTCCTGGTCACCTGTGTTAGGCTCTGAATAGTTTTGATATGTCCCCAAATACTGGAGAACTTCTGCCATCTGTGGTGGGGGACTATCCAGGTATATCCTCATTAAAGGGTTAGTAACTGAAATGACCCTGTCATGTAAATGACCAGAGACTTGAACTTAGGAAAAAGTGTCATATGACTTCCATCATTATCAGAAAAGCTTTTCCTCTTAGTGCCTTTAGTTAGTAACATTTTTTTCCCCTTGCTGAAGCATTGCCATCAATAACCTCTCTTGAAAACATGTCTTACCTCTCCTTGAGGGGCTGAGTTTCTGAATTTCTTCATCTTTTTGAGTGACCACTACATCCCAGATGAACTTGTTTGGGTTTTGCTAGTTACCTCTCTGAGATAAGAAGCTTTGAATCGAGATGATGCAGACTTTGAGCGGCACCCCTGTCCCTGTGTGGTTTCAGGAGCATCTGCTGCATCTGGACAGGTAACTGGGTACACATGTACCAGAAGGGGCCCTAGCACACTCTGGTGAAACACTTCTGTACTCTACAGTAATAGTCATCAGCTTGGAATCAGTACACTGATTCAATTAAATATCTGCATCTTTAGAGTACATTGAGTTAAAGTCGTTCCGGGTTAAAAGGTCTTCTTCCTTGAGATGCTTTAAAGCAGATTTTCTTCATCTGCCAACTTGGCTTAGTTGCTTCACCTCATTCCTACATGGAGTATCAACATGCCAATTTGGCTTGGGTCTCAGACTGTCATAGAAGGAATAGCTAACTTGGCAGTAAGATTAAGTAAGGTATTCTCTCTGCTGGCATATCTCAGTGAAACCTTTCCCGAGACACACATGGTTTTTTCCCCTGTAAATATCTAACAGTAGTTTTCAATCAGGAATTGTACAACTAGAGGAACCTTTTCTGTAAATTCATTTCCTTATTCTGGTCTGGGTTAAGCAAGCGGTCAAAGAATGCTTGGAGCCATAATGCTGTGTTAAGTATTGTTTAAACTCCCAAATAATTGCCTTAGGAAAACAACATTGGCAATCAGAAAATGGTCTGATAGCCTTTGGATTGTATTCATTTCTCTTCATCATCTCCTTGATCCATTACCCATACCCAGCTATCACTGGGATCTGATGAGAGGATTTTTTTCTGGAATATTTTGCCAAATGTCTGTATGACAGATGCTGTGACAAAAGGAGATTTATGTATATGTGCCCTTAGACTTCAGAATCCAGTTTCTCTTTAAGCCCTCTGCAAAAATTCATGTTGGGGCAGACTAAAGATGGCTTTTTGAGAGGGTATCTTTTTTATTAGGACAGCAGAGCATATCCAAGATGGGTTTGGGCATATTGCCATTTTCACAGATGGCAAATAGAGAAAAGTCCAAAGATCTGCTGTGGCATGAGAGATGATGGTAGCATGGGCAGGCTAGAGAACCACCAACATACCCAGTTCACGGAAGACTTCTTTTGAACTCTTTTCTGACCCAGGTCTCTTGGTTGCTATCCTGTTGCCAGATAGATCGACTTCAGGATAAGCTAGCTGACATGAAATCTCTTAGGGTAGCTGTTCCATGGGGAAGGGCTCTTGGAGACTTGGAAGGATGGTGGGGTCCTCAGATCCCTGAGGCAGGAGGGCAGTGTCTTGAAATAGTTCCTTTTCACTTATTGGAATATTTGTGCTCAGTGAGTGGATATGTTGCAGCTGCTTTTCCAGGATCCATATGTGCTCAATGATGTCCCTCAGATACATTTATCATGACTCTTAGCATGTTGATAACTTTACTCATTGTGCCTGAATTCACTGCACCTATGTTTTTATAGTAGGCATTATTGCCAAAGTCATTAGTGAGAATTTCTAGAGAAATGCTCTTTGGGTTGTTCCTCTTGTTTTCTAACAATGGCTCTCTGGAGGACAGAGAACCATTTTGTTCTAGAAAGCTGAAAGTGACCAAGGCTGGCACAACACAAAATATTTTATGATATCAGTGCTACTTTCTCCGACTTGATCCATGCAGCATGCTGGTCACAGATCACTTCAGGATTTTTCATCTTAAAGCCATTGCTATTTATAGCTTTGGCCTGAAACACATATCATCAGATAGCAAATGATGCCACTGCTGCAGAGCCCTTCTGAGTTCTCCTTAGACCTCAGTCATCAGAGTTCTAGGAGGACACCACCAGCGGGATGCTAGCAGGACTTTCCCTGACATTACACCATTTTTGTCTGGAATTGGAGTATGGTGCTCCTTCTTTCTGCTTTGTCATCATTTTCTTCATCAATACGTCCCAACATTCTCAAGTACAGGTCAATGGCTCTGATGACCTCAGAGCTGACTCCACCAAAGGCATCTCATGGAGCCTAGAAGAACAGAAAAAGGAAACCCCCAACATACATTCCAACATACATTCTTCTTCCCCCTACAACAAATGGTAGACTCATGGAGACTACAAGGTCTACTCTGAGATAGAACAGGGTTGTAATATAGAAATGGTAAACCTGTGTTCCCCAAGGTACCCGGGAGTCAGTGATCTAGCACAGCACTGAGTGAAGGATCACTAGGGGAAAAACTATTAAATCTTCATGGTAACCAGCTCCAGGATCCATGTGGAGGATACAGAAAGTCCTGAGTTGCTACAACAAAGGTCTTGGATTGGAGGGCATAAGAGCCTCATGGTCCATGGCATCCTATGATGTGAGCCACTCTTGTCATAAAGCAGAATCACCCTATAGCCCTCTTACAGCATCTCCCTATGAGACATCTCTTCTATAAAGAAAATCTTCAGGTATTTGGACCAGAAGAAAGCTACACAGACTGGTGGCTGACAGTTGGTAGCTGGTGGCTTGTGGTTTGGGAAGGTGATATATAGGCCTCAACAAACAGCTTCCTCATTTCTGACTTTTACCATTGTCTTTGTCTGATTGACAGAAATATACAGAGACCTTGCTGTGTGTCACACATACCTGCTCTTTCTGTTCTCCTCCACATTTCCTCTTACATACTTAGAAGACTAGCTCCTTCTTTTCTCAGGGGAATTCTCTTAGCACTTTCTACTCTGCAAGCCAGGCCAGGTACCTTGCCCTGGGCCGAGCGTGACTAGCTTTGATATCCTGGTCCTGGCCTCTTGTGCTTTCTTGCCTTTGAGCTGAGACCTGACACTCTTGAGTATAGGAACACTGTTTTCTCTCATCTCTACTGCAGCATCACTGAGTTAAGTCCAGACATATAAGTGAGTTCCCACCCCACTCTCTCTCTCCCTCCCTCCCTCCTTTTCCCTCTCCTCTTCCACCCCTCCCTGCCTCCAAACCTCTCTTCATAGTCCGTGTTGATGTTTTCTGGTTTGAAATGATTTCTAGCCCCCTGATGCCTTCAAGATTGGGTCTGAACTCTGCAGGGGACCTAGAGAGTTCTCAGGGAGCCCAGCTTCCTTTGAACTTCCCTGGGGTCCTGCTTGACAGATTGTCACCCTGCCTCAGGAGTGAGTGCTGAGTGGAGGTGATGGGAGGTGGGGAGAGAGAAGGGGGCTGGGCTGTTTCTTCTGCAGCAACACTCCTCACAAAACTAGGCATGTGTTTTCCCTCCCATGTCCTCTGTGCATAGTTCCAGCCAACACAGAAGCTCCCCTCTTTGCCATGTGTGTGTGTGTGTGTGTGTGTGTGTGTGTGTGTGTGTGTGTGTGTGTGTGTACATGTATGCATGTTTTGCATTGCCCGGTTTATATCCTATTGCGTATATAGAACAGTTGTTTGTGGATAGACAAGTGATGGAGAATTCATTGAATATATTAAGATCAAGACAATGCATCCCTGATAGCTGTCCGTACTTGTCTGCTTTTGATCTCCTCCTCTATGATGATAATTTCTATGCTTCTACCCAACATGCCTGTGGCCACCAGACTCCACTGAGACTTCTGCCTGAGAGATCCTTCATATGTTTCTCTCACCAAGTGCTAAAGGTTTCCCTTATTGCTTTCTATCTATGCCCTGCCTCATTTGTTCGGTGGGCTTCAGATTCTTTCAGAAAACTGTGAGGACCTTGTGTGTAATATACTTTCACCTCCTACTCCCCCAGCCCTCCTACTCCTTCCGCTGCAGTGGAGTGGGAGGGTCATGCAAAACTGCATTGGAGACAGCTGAGCAGTGGGCAGTTTGCCTATTGTGCTTGCTCAAATCTCCACCTTCCATCTTCAGAACCAAACATATACAGCAGTGTAGCAGGGGTGCCCATTTCAGAGCCTGCCTCCATTCTGCCAGTGGCTTTTTTTAAAATTTAGGGTAAAATTCATCCTGATGGCTGTCACCCTAAGCCTGGCTCTGAAGACTTGCTTTCTGCCACTGGCTCATCTATCTTCGCCCCTGTCCCCACTACATAAGGGGTTCCAGACTCAGCAGTTCTCAGATTGTTTGGTTCTGTTTCTTTCCTGCTTGGACCACCTAGTACCTCTCTTCCACTCAGGACATATTTCTTCTTCCAAACATTTAGGACAGTGATTCTCAACCTGTGGGTTGAGACCCCTTTGAAGGTTGAATGACTATTTTACTGAGATAGTATAAGACCATCAAAAAACATAGATATTACATTATAATTCATAGCAGTAGCAAAATTACAGTTATGAAGTAGCAATGGAACTAATTTTATGCTTGTGTGTAGGCTTAGATTTTTTAAAACTACGTTTAGAGTTCACAAAAGCTTTGATCCCCCCTTCTACCTCACTGCCAAAGATAGGGGAGAAAAGATGGTGAATAGGACAAGGGGATGGGGACCTGTTTAGAAGTAGTTCTTTGGGGGCAATTGCAATCTCCATTGTCAGGATACCAGCAGGCCAGTTCAGTAGTGTCAGGACACCAAACATGAGTCAGCAGTGGTGGCATGATCCAGCAGAAACAGCCAGGCCTCCACAGAATCTGCATGAGTCAGCAGGAGGGACCAGGACCAACTGAATGCCAAGAGAAGTTCTCTGTGGTGCCTCTCTCAATGAAGAGAAGATCAGCAAAGACTCAAGACCAAAGAAGCATTGCAAAGCTAGCTATGCAAGTGAGCCATCACTGTCCATTGAGTCCTATGTATACCCTCTCCAAACACCACGTGTCTAGGCTGGCTCATTTATCCATTCAGTCTGTCCTGTTGCACATGTTAGGGAGGCATCAGTGAGCTACTCAGGCAACCTCTTGATCTCAAGGGCTTCTGTAACATTGTGACACTTGATTCATCTGGTTAACTTCCTGGATGAGAAGTTGCTAGAGGCCAAGCAAATCTAGAAGGCTCCACCTCCTAGAATTTATATGCTTTGAGTTTGCCCATGTGCAGAGGCTTAGGTCCATTGAGTTGAACTAAGCAGGATTCTGTACACCAAGGGCTGCTCCTGGATAACCTGATCTGGTTCTTTCCTCTCCATTGAGCGTGAGTCTCACCAGATTCCCCACAGAGGGTCTGGCCAGGGAAGACATCTATGGACAATACCTCAGCCATGATTATGCATGGGCCTTGTGCTTCAAGGGAAGCACTTAACAACTGTGCTATCTCCCAGCCCACATTTTATTTTATTTTATTTTATCTTTGAGACAGGAGCCTGCTGTGTAGTCCAGGCTAGGTTAGAACCTGCAATTGCTTTGTCTCTGCTTTCCAAATGCTGAAGCAATACAAATTTTAAGAGTTTTTTATTTGTTTTGGTTTGGTTTTCCATTATGGTCTCACTGTAGTTGGGCCTTTGGGAGGGGAAAACTTTTGTGACCAAAGTCTCCCACTATCCCCAGAAGTGAAAGAGGATAGGTTACTGTGTCCTGTCCAGTGGTTTGGGTTGCAGGCTGAGTGTTGACTGACTGGTGGTGTCTGCTGTGGTTCCTGTGGGGAAGTTTTGTGGCACCTTTCCAGCATCCTTGTCATTTTTTCTCTTGGGATAATGAACTATCAAAGGTCTCTGTTTGCTTACTTTGGTTTTAAGGTAGCTCTCCATTGATAGTCCAAGCTCTCATGGACTTCCTGGACTCAAGGAGCTGTTGGGACAGCAGGTGTGCATCAAGCCAACACCCCACTCATTCGCTCAAGGCTTTGAGCAGGGGCTATGTCCTGTCCAGAGTTAGTTGCAAAACCAAGTCATCCAGCCAGGAAGTAGAGAGCAGGCTCCTGGAGTGCGGATTAGACAGGAGCTGTCAGCCTCTAGGTCTTCAACCATCAAGGTTGGCCTCACCTTCTGATTTACAGGCTAGGATACCAATCTGCTGTGTCCAGGATGGGTTTAAACTGTCTTGCTTACATTTTGTCTCTCCCACTCTGCCTTCCCACTGTGAACATGGGATTGAAACTGACAGACATGGCTGTGGGCATTAGTTAGCACATCACTGGTCACTGTATAGACATAGAGGCAACTTTTGGTTCCTGCTGTGTACAAGAAGCTCCTGAGCTCCCAGAGGAAGCTCATGCCAGCCTGTCCAGGAATGGCCTTGACCAGAAGGGGCAGGGAGAAGCAGCTTGCGTTCTCTCGTTAACTCTGGTTCAGTTACACTGAGGGTGCATTCAGTCAGAAAGGAGACCTTGTTCACAGTGGCAGGAAGCATTTGTGGGGACATTATTCTAGAAAAGGACATGGCACATTTGGGTTTTAAATTAGTCCCTGATTTTTTTTCATTGCTGGTAATTTCCTTCCCTTTTTGTTTTTCTCTAGTGCTTGGTATAAGTCAGTCTTGGACATGCTACACAAGCGCTCTACCATTAAGCTTCAGTCTCACCTCGGTGGTTGGTAATTCTGTATTCTCCTAGACACTTTCCAGATAACTACCATTTTATCACAATGATTCCCCATTTCCTGAATTGGGGAAACTGGGTCCCAGAGCAAGGAACAGCCTGGATCTGATACGCACAGCCAAGGAGAATCTCTTCCCTGTCATCACTGTGGCATTTACAGACTGGGACAAACAGATCTCAGATCTCACCTCAGATCTGCACATGGAGTCTCACATGTAATCCCTGCCATGGTCGCAAAGGAGATTGCAGCTTACAACCTCATAGGAAAAGGGGAAATGAGACACATACAGCTTAAACAATTGGCCAAAAATCTTCTCAGCTCATTGTAGTACCAGAGCGAGAACTAGACCCAGTCTGGCTCCAGGGCATGTTCTTGGAGACAGTCCATTGAACTATCTCCATGTGTATCATGCAAGGCCAGTGTTTCTCCTGCTTCTGGCCAATGTGGACTCTGAAATACCTGTAGTCATGGATGATGGTGGCCACTGAGGGAGAGCAGATGTAGCTGGCCTGCAATGTCCAGTGTGTAGCAGCTGAGTTTCTTAGTTTTCCACACTTCCTTCTAAAAAATAGAGCAGTGAGTTGTTTGGAGGAAAGTAGAATTAGACCATCCCTCTCCCACACTGTTAGGCCCTATGTCCTACCTTGTCTATCCTTAGGGAAGGGTGGCTAGTGAGGGCTGATGAGAGAAGAAGAGACAGTGGGGACAGCTGGTGTCCACGAAGTTTCACTGGTTACAAATGGATTTGTGCCCAGCACACAATCACCATGGCTCCCTGCCTCCAGGATCTTAGGCTTGGAGTCTAGGATGATTCTTGAAATCCCAAGGCAATATCCACTATATACAGAACAAGTCTGGTGGCATTTGGCTCCAGCTGCCCCGCTGGTTTCATTTCTGCCACTGGAAAGCTGGTTCGTTTGAAAGGGCCTTGGTGCGCCTTGATTTTCCTACATGAAAAGTCTCAAGGAGCACAGCTCTGAGTTGGCA
>CM052714.1:24222488-24239988 GCA_028551405.1 Uromys caudimaculatus | reverse complement strand
GTCTTCAAAAATGTCCATGCTCCAAGAATTTTTAAGAAAAGTGTAAGGTTGTAACATTCTGGATATTTCCATAGCCTTTCATGCTTAATAAAAGTTATTTATTCCACTGGGTGGTTTTAGCTCCTTTGTCGAAAATCAAGTGACCATAAGTGTGTGGGTTCATTTCTGGGTCTTCAATTCTATTCCATTGATCTACCTGCCTGTCACTGTACCAATACCATGCAGTTTTTATCACTACTGCTCTGTAGTACAGCTTGAAGAAAGGGATGCTGATTCCCCCAGAAGTTCTTTTGTTGTTGAGAATAGCTTTTGCTATCCTGGGTTTTTTGTTATTCCAAATGAATTTGAGAATTGCTCTTTCTAAGTCTATGAAGAATTGAGTTGAAATTCTGATGGGGATTGCATTGAATCTGTAGATTGCATTTGGCAGGATGGCCATTTTTACTATATTAATCCTCCCAATCCATGAGCATGAGAGATCTTTCTACCTTCTGAGGTCTTCTTCGATTTCTTTCTTCAGAGATTTGAAGTTCTTGTCATACAGATCTTTCACTTGTTTGGTTAGAGTCACACCAAGATACTTTATATTGTTTGTGACTATTGTGAAAGGTGTCATTTCCCTAATTTCTTTCTCAGCCTGTATATCCTTCGAGTATAGGAAGGCTACTGATTTGTTTGAGTTAATTTTATATCTGGCCACTTTGCTGAAGTTGTTTATCAGCTGCAGAAGTTCTCTGGTGGAGGTTTTTGGGTCACTTAGGTATACGATCATATCATCTGCAAAGAGTGATATTTTGATTTCTTCCTTTCCAATTTGTATCTCTTTGACCTCCTTTTGCTGTCTAATTACTCTAGCTAGAACTTCAATTACTATATTGAATAGATAGGGAGAGAGAGGGCAGCCCTGAGGGTGTTAGAGGCCCCAGTAAAGGGTAATGTCAAGGTGAGAATACCGGAGTGGGAGGGTGGGTGGGTGGGAGGTGGAATACCCTCATAGAGGAGGGGGAAGGGGAGAGGAATAGGGGGTTTCCAAAGAGGAGATCTAGAAAGGGGGAAGCATTGGAAATGTAAATAAAGTATCAAAAAGTAAAAACAAAATAAAAAATAAATAAATAAAAGTTATTTACACCTCTATATTAATTCTACATTTAGGCAAGCATTTTTCCTCTTGTTGATAATGATATTAAGGTATCCTTATTATTTTTTCATAAAATATGTGGGAATTGTCCAGAGCACCAAGTAAGAATGATGTTATTAGAAATATTTCATTATAATCAATATTTAATCATATAAAAATAGTTGCAACATATGTAACAAAATAGTATCTTTTCTATAACATGTAAGGAGCTCATGTGACTTAGTGAGGAAAAAAACCTATAAGATCATGAACCAAGACCATAAATAGGTCATTTTCAAATGAAGAAATAAAAAATAGCTAGTAAATTTATGAAAATATATTCAGCCTCTTTGCTAATCAAATACATGGTAACCAAAGCAAAAACAATATGTTTTTGAAACACTAAATAATAAATATTTAAAATGCTGATATCCAGAGTTGACAAGAATGGGGAAACAAAGATTTTTAGTAATGCCTATTATTGTTTAAATATACATTTCCTTGAAACCCAAATTTGTCTTCCAGAAATTTATTCTATAGAAATAGTTGTTCAAGTATGCAAATATGCATTTCCCTAGATGCTAACTGCATTATTGTGTGCATAAAGAAGGAGACATATCAAAATAACTCACAGTATGTGCACCGAGTATAAGATCATTCAAGCCACTTAGAAGCATATGAAGTGAGACTACATTATGCTTTTGAATGAGAAAATCAGGTTTTCTTAGCTTTTGGCACAATGTATCAATGTGTAGAACTTTAGCTACATGTTGGCACATCTGTCCTCTGAAGCTGAGAACATTATACAAGAAAGGGAATCAGCAGCTTGCCATATTCTTACTTCTTTGTATGCCCCTGTAGAAGAATCTGCAAACAGACTGAGGGAAATATTCATAAGCCGACTCGGGATATTCTAGGTGGGAAAATTAGTAGATCAGGGTCATCGAATATTATGAGCTAGCATTTAGTTCCCATTGCATAATGACTTCTGTCAAACATGTTCGAAGAAATTCCAAATGATCAAAAGCATAATATTTATATGAAATGATTTGTCAAAATATATTGTGGTAATGGGTCCAGATTTGCTAAATCTTTTCTCAACTCTATATCATATGGTGCGTTCTATAAGATAAGAACACTTAAATGGGCATTATTGTATTTCTACACACGGTATTCTTAAATTATTAACTTCAAATAATAGCTTTCCATCTCTAACCAATCTGAAGAAAAATTAGTCTCAAGTGTCTGCTAAGGCTTTGTCCCAGCTTAGTCAAGGTCCATTTCAGGAAAGACTTATCACTGCCAGGATCAAATAACCTGATCTTCTGGAAATGTCTTATATATATTATGCTGATGACAGTGATGAGCTGAATGTAGTAACTGAACAGAGCCTCAGAGGTAAAAGAGCCACATTCAGAAGCAGTAATTGACCAACAAAATAGCAGTCTATACTATCGGGGCAGGGCGAGGGGTTGGGACAGAGCCACGTGGGACTCTGATGCTCCCAGCATAAACTAAAGCTAGCAACAATGAAGGTGATCTTCCCCTTGTCTGCATGTTTGAGGCCTGGATAAACCTCACCATTGTTGAAGAGCTTTTGGTGATTTTTTTTGTTTTTTTGTTTTTTTGTTTTTTTGTTTTTTGTTTGTTTGTTTGTTTGTTTGTTTGTTTTTCGAGACAGGGTTTCTCTGTGTAGCCCTGGCTGTCCTGGAACTCACTCTGTAGACCAGGCTGGCCTCGAACTCAGAAATCCGCCTGCCTCTGCCTCCCAAGTGCTGGGATTAAAGGCGTGCGCCACCACTGCCCGGCTGAGCTTTTGGATTACTGAGACCAATGCATCCGCTGGTTTTTGGTGGATTCTTTTAGGAGTTTAAATTCACCTCATATCTTACAGATGTTCAGTGTAGTTTGGGTTGTAAAATAATCACTCCAGCCACCCCTAAGACAAAAAAATGATATATATAACTCATGAATCCATAGATATGAAACTGCTCAAAGGACACTGTGTCGTCATGCTGGTTATTATAATTTGGAGTACCTCAGCAGACAAGCCTTCTCAAATAAAAAGCCACATTAAAAAATAGTGATTAAAAAATAGTGATTACTCACTGTTACTCACTATATGAGAAATAGCAATATATTAAGTGCTCATGGGAAATGAGTCAGGGAAGTACTACAGCCTCATCTGACAAAAGGGCTTTCTATACCAGCAAGTTCTGGAAATAGCAAGACTCAGCCCAGTTGTACATACAGTCTAGCCTGTGGCCTCTTCGTCACGGCATGTGGTCATTTTGGTAAACAATGCTCACTGAATTAAAGCTCTGTGGTACAAGATACATTTAGGACACACTACAAATGTGGCTCTCATTTTCAAATCATGGCATACTATTAATACGCAAAGGCACATACCAAGGTTTATTTATCTTAAAATTCTTATTTTAGTTGTATTGTTGTTGATGATGCTGTTACTGTTGTGTTGCTGTTGTTAATGAGAGGTGTGTGTGAAGGTAAGAGACATAATTCCCAGAGTTGCTCAGTCCTTCCACCATGGGCCCTAGGGATGGAAGTCAGTTCGTTAGGCTTGTGCAGTAAGTATTTTTATCCAACAGGCTATCTTTCTAGCCCAGCTCAGCACAAACCAAGCTTTAAATGACCACAGCAAACCTCAAGTATCCCATCCGCTTTCTCTAAATATCAAAGTGTCTGGACCACTGGGTTCGTAGCTGACTCACTGCAACAGGAAATCTGGGAATTAAAGACAAGACAAGAGAACCAAGTTACAACTCTCCCAAGGAATTCCTTTCCCTGTCACCATTATTTCTTTCTTGACTACTTATTGTCAAATATTTTTGATGTATGGTGTGATAAATTTGGACTATAGTAATGGAGGTAATTGGTCTATGTGTTTTCTTTTGATAAGCAAAGACCAAATGCTGACCTATGACACTTGAAAAAAAAATGTTGACTTAGACTCAGAAATTACCCTTGTGTGTTGTCAAAAGCTAGCTGTTTGTATATGAAGAATTGTGCATCTACAGGGAATAAATCCCTGGATCAAAGAGATTAGGACTCATCTAAGCCAGAAGCTAGGGTTTTGAATACCTAGGCCAGACTTCAAATGTATTTTCAGCTGGTCCAAGTCTAGTAAATACATAGGGAAGATGAGGAAGACCGTGTCCAACTGGCCATTGTCTGGGGACTCTGAAGTCACTGGTGGCATTTCTTGCGTCAGAGGTTGTGAGCACTTAGGTTGGTGGCCTCTCGAGACTGCCACAGTCCACAGATGTCTTTATCCACATGATTTTTTGTTTTAACAACAGCATATATGTGGTAAAGAAAACCCCTTCCAGTAAGTTCCCAGTACATGGCTAGCTTCAAGAAAATACAAGCACTGGTGAGGAGAGTGAGCAAAAAACCCTCTACACTCTGTGGGTGAAGAGAGACTAGTACATCTGCTATTAAAATCAGTGGGAAGGTTCCAGGAAAAATTCAACCTAAAAGGAGGACAGCCACTCCACTGCTGGGTATATAACCGAACAGCACAAAGCCAAGATAGCACATTAGCCACAATAATCATGTATAGAATTAGCCTAGCTGCCTATTAACATATGAGCCTAGGAAGAAAATGTGTACCTACTAGAGCTTTATTTACTTTCAAAGAAGAATAGAATTATGTCCTTTTCAAGAAAATAGGTGAAACTGGACATCGTCATGATAAGCAAAATAAGCCAGAACCAAAAAGACAGATAGCTCATGTGTTCTGTAATATACATGATCTAAACAAACAAACAAAAAAATGAGAGTAGAAAGGAAGGCTGTTGGGAAAGAGGAGAGAAGAGGGGGAGGGTCAGGAGGAAAGAGCGTGAGAGTGTTTGAGTGAAGGGCATCACATATGTGTGTGAAAAGAAACACAAAGAGAGCCAATGCTGGTGTGATTAATATGTACTAATATTAAAGGAGAATGTTTCATTCCAGATGGAGAAAATTGGGAAAAGAAACTGCACAAAAACAGACAGAACACAAGCACCAACCACACAACACCCACATACTACACATTCAACACACACACACACACCCCACACTTAAAACACACACATACATACACACAACACACACGCAATATCACACACATACCACACACACTTACCATACATACACACCACACACACCAAACATAACATACCCACACTCACTACACATACAGACAACACACACAACACTCTACATATTACACGAATGCCACATATATTATACACACCACACACATATAACACCCAGACTCACCACACATATACCACACACACACGCACACACACACACACACACACACACACACACACACACCCTGTAATTATTATTGGTAAGGAAAGAAGGATGTGGTAAGTAAATAGTTATCTCCAAGTCCAGTCATGTTCTCTAATTTCATTGTTGCCAGGCTGCCAACAGCTTTGACTTGTATTGTTCAAGAATCCCCACTGGCCTTCTCTTGATCTTAGCCTTACCAGTCTGTCCACTAGCCCAAGCAGCGTGATGCTGCTGAGACCTAAGTCAGACCAGATCATTATTCTGTGTTCCACAGGCTGATGCACAAGGCCGACTCAGAGAAAGGGAACTTTGAGGGGAAGCTGAATGAAGAAGCCAGTTGTGTGGGAATCTGGGAGAAGAGTACCCCAGGCACAGGATCCTCCAAGTACAAAGACTCTCAAGGAAGGCTTTCTGGTGGTTGTACCCCAAGGAAGGGAAGGTAGTCATAGCAGAGTAAATGAAGAGGAAATAGGGTCAGGAAGTGATAAAGCCAGAGCACACAGTCTTGCAGCCCTTGGGAATGGCTTTGGGGAGCCTGCTGAGTTAGATAAGACTGCTATAAGCGACTATGTAGAATAACTTGGTCTGACTCAGGCTTCGGAATCATCAACCTGGCTGGGCTAGTAAACAAACTGGAAGGACTTAGATGGGGAGTTAGGAGACCATTTGGGAACTGGTGAAATAATAAAAGTCTATGAAGGGGAGAAGCGATCTGTTGTGAAATTGCATGCTGGCTGCTTTCTTCTCTATTACTTTCAAACCACCCTTCAAGACCTCGTTTCCTAGTCATCTGGCACTAATGGTCCTGGATTTTCATGCAGCCTCTCCGGATTCATTTGGCACATCTACTTTGAATCTGAAACAATTTCAAAACTCTATAGGTAGACACACAGGAGAGAAGCTCTAACAGTGAACAGTCAAGGACAACACTGGTTGTCACCAGCCTACAGGGCTCTCCTCTGCAGCAGGGGTAACCCAGACTGTGCTATAGGGACTTGCTGCTATCTGGGGACTTCCCTTGATTGGTGCCTCTTTGGAATGCACAAGCAATGGCAGAAACAGAACAGAGTTGTGCTTGTAGAAAATTGGATGTGCCCATCGATCCAGCAATCCTGTTTCTTGTTAACACAGCAATTAGTCCTTGTGGTCACTGGAGCATGGAAACAAGGTGGTTGTGGTGTCCCTTATTCCCCACAACCTGCCCCACATTTCACAAATATGAAACACATCCAGGTTGGCATGGAGCAAACCTCCTTAGCGTTCAGTCACCACCTGCTTCACATTAGGAAAGGGGCTGAGGAGACAAAGTCGCATGAAGGTGACATTTACTTCCAAGATCTCCCCACTGCTACCACTGCGTATTAGCTGTGCCCGTCCATAGAACATAGTCATTTCCTAGGAATCATCTTTACAAGTGGACTCCCAGAAGCCTGTCCCGAAGAGGCACAGCTTATACATACATAAGTATACAGTGTGTTTACAGCAGCCATGAGCCAAGAGTGCCAATGGATGAAATCTACAGCCAAGATCTGGGGAAGCCAAGCAACAGATCTACTACCATCCTTCATATAGTGCTTCAAAAGTGTCATGCATGGCCAGCTTCCCTTCAGATGAAACGTATAACACTAATGGGAATATCTCTCCAATCTTCTTTAACAATGGACCTTCAAAGTGCATGCATAGACCACCCCGAGAAGACGGGCATTTCATATTGACATTTAGCTAGTAGGAGTATTGTAGATGATGTGAGTAGAGCCCCTCTACTCTCCCTTTGCAGTTCAGCACGCTCATTGATAGCTTATTTCATCATTATAAAATGAACCCCATTGGGAAGTTCCCATTAATCGTGCACAGTGAACAAGGGGAGAAAGGATTTCGACATATGCTCTCTGTTCATACTTCTTGTAGTGTCCTTATATAGCTCACAGCTGTGATTTTCCCTAGGCACACTTAAAGAGAAAGTACAGCCCGAATGCTTCTTATGAGCATCAGGGTCTCCCCATGGACAGGGTGTCTCAACCTTGTCACTAATGATTTGCACCTGGGTAAATCTCGTGTTGGCCGGCTGTCCTGTTGCATCGAAGGAATGTTTCACAGCATCTCAGCCTCTACCCATGAGATGCCACACATATTCCCACCCCAGCTGTGACAACCCAAAACATCTACACACATTGCCAGTTTCCAGATGAAGGTTAAACCACCCCAGACTGACTGCTAATTAAGCCACATAGAATGTTTCAGCTACAGGGTATAAAGAACAGGTTAACCACCATGTAACTGTCCAATTCACCCATTAAAAACAGCGAAGAAATTTAGTAACTTTTTTCCAGTGGCACAAGCGAATGACAAAGTTAACATTGGGAGTTAGGACTACTCACTGGCCACCATCCTAGAGCTTGAGAAAAATAAGAAAAGCACGTTGGTATGTGGGACAGTAAACCGTGCCAGGAAGCTTGGTGGGTAGAGTGGGTTGAGATCCTGGAAACTCAGTGGGTGCACACCCGAGACAGTAAGCACCTCCCTACTCCCTGCCAAATCCCTAGCCTGGAACATGTGTCACACTTCCAACATGAGGAAACATGACCTGTGGTCAAGTAGGCCCAGAACAGAAGCCTTGAGAGTTAGGCCAATAAGTTCTGCTTCCCTGACATTCCACAATGCAAAGGGTATTTAATCTCTGGTCCACCCTGGGAAGTTGGTATCATATGCATCCACTTTCCATGATGAACTGCCAATAAATAGGTTGGAACCAAGGACTGTCTCTTTCATTGAGAACCACCATAGGGAGCATGCAGTAGGCCTTCACCTACAGAGCTGTTGCCTAAATCTCCCATAAAAGGCTTCTCTACACTCCCAGTCACAACCACAGCCATTGATAAGCAAAGCCAGAGCTCCTACTATCCCCAGCCCTGAGTAAGTGGTGCCTGAATGTCCAGGAATTTGGGAGCACCCAGTCCTGACTCATAGTAGACCCACGGACTACCCCCTCCAACACTTTGTTCCTGACTCCTTTGTGCGGCATTCCACAGATGACTGGGTACCCGGGGATGAGCTAGTGCAAAGTAGGACACACTCAGACTGGGAAGGTAAATAGGGTTCTGGAGCTGAATGAGAGTGATGGTTGCACAGCCACATGAGGTGCTTCACAACACTGACCTCTACACTCCAAACCAGTCAAGACAATAAACAATCTATCTCCTGTATCCTACCACAATTAGAAATACTAATACTAATACTAATACTAATAATAATAATAATAATAATAATAATAGTAATAATAAAGGAAATGAGAAATGATTTGGGGCCCAAAGTAGAGTCTGACTTATCAGACCTGAGTTAGCAAGAAGACTGAACTCATCTCAAGTGGGTCAAGGAAAGGTAAAATCAAAGCCTACTCCCTTAGACATGGACAAGGTTTAGAAGCCCTGTTAGGAATGCTGAGACAGAGGCAACAGAGGGCCATCACTGACATTAGTCTAAAGAGTCAAGGCATGGAAGTTGGGTCACCCAAGCCACTGAGAGTTGAACTCTTGGTCAGGAGCCCTCCAGCAGAAGCAGAAGAGACGACACCACTGTCACTGCTGTAGTATATGGTCCTGGAAAAAGTGTGCCAATTCTGTTCTTTCTCGTTCTTGCATCTTCTCTGGGCCACAATTCACTGAAGCCAAGAGAAGAAAGACAGCAAAGGAGTCAAGAACACAATGGATGGGAGCCAGCCTCTCAGGATACAGAGCTGGGAAAAGCAGACATACTCAACACAGCAGCTCTGCAATTTGCACTTTTAAAGACTGTCCCAGAAAGTTCTTTTGCAGGTTCTACAAGTCCATTTTGAAGATGCTCTTTTAGGAGGAGGATTCAGAATGCAAGGAAGTGTTGTGCAGCCAGAAGTGGGCAAAAAAGTAGAAATTATGTAGATGGAGTTAAACAGGACAGGGTCACAACTAACCCACGGGCCAGTTCTTTTCAATATCCAAACCAAAATTGCATAACAATTTCTTTGTAAACTCCATGATTTCAGTGGGCTCTGACCTGTGATTCATAAGCCATAGTTTCTGTGGACAAGGATCCCCAGAAATAGGTTTATGTGTCTGGGAAAATAACCCTCCTTTGCAGATCCAAGTGTGAGGCGGTCATAAAAACATGAAACCATAATCATGCATCCACTTTCAGGTAAATCTCTGATTAAGAAATAAACCTGCACAATCCATAGAAAATCAGAAGCAACAAAAGAAATGTTAACATGTGTATAAATTACAAACAAGCAGGTTGTCAACTATGAGCGGGATGGAGCCATTTCAAATGCAAGGTCTCTGAAGCTAAGCTGATAGCTTCTGGCCTGTGGAGAGCTCAGTGGTAGAGCACATACTGAGTGTACGTGGCTTTTTAGCATGGAGTGGGAATCAGTAATACAAACTCGGGGTTCAGATTTACTCATTCAGTTATCTGATGATATCCATTGAACCTCTATAACGTAACAGGAGCCAAACAAAACAGAAGCCATCTGGACCCCTGCACAACTCATGGCCAAGGATGTGACAAACTAACTAACTACATCCTGGCTTCATTTCTGCCACACCACAGGCTTATGAGGTTTTCACTGGCTTGGCCCAGACTTCTGACTTTATCTGAAAGAAAGTTCTAGGCTATATCTCATACACTCTGCCCATCAAAGCTTGGCCTCCCCTCTCTTCTTCTCTGTTCCCTCTCTTATTGTTTTGTCCAATCCATCTATTACGTTACACTAGTTAGGTTTTTAAAACTATTATTCCAATATTCACTGATGGCCAATGATTTCTGGAATACAATTTTTCAAACAGCGACCGGACAAAACTCAAGTTTGTTGTTGTTGTTGTTGTTGTTGTTCTGTTTTAGTAAAGAAAAACAAACATACAAACATGAATTTCATTGTGTTAAACTTTGGCACTTAAGCAGGGGTAGAGGTCTGCATGAACTGCCTTTTGTAGTTGCCAGTGAGTGGGGAAACTTAGGAGCCATGGCATAGTGAGAGGTGGCATACCACTGAAGGTTGGCTTTGACACTTTAAACACTCCAGCCAGTTCCAGTTTGCTTTCTCCGGGTCATGTTTGTGGTTCAGAATGTGAGCCCTCAGCTTCCTGCCCCTGCCAACCATGCTTTCCCTATGCCATCATGGACTCCAAGACTTTGTTTAATAATAAACACCCTCTCTCTCCCCTGAGCTCTGTTTGGTCATGATCTTTATTACTTTAATAGGAAAGTAATTAATACACCATAGCACATTCTCTGTGTTCTCACTGATTAACTTTAGCAAGTCAGTCATTCTTAAATTAAAGATTAAATTAAAAAAATACATGGAGTTTGCTCAACGATAAACGAGTAGCCTCTTTTGTGCCCTATTGCAATAAAAGAAAGTCCATTGCTTCTGACACTGTTCTCCTGATACATGGCATATCCCAGTCATCATTGACTTCCTATCTCTAAACTTGGTGATGCACCCACCCTATTTGAATATGAACCCTCTCAATCTCCTAGAAGCCAAGGCAGTTGATCAACATTCCTGTGACACAGTATTCCTGTGCCCTAGAATTAATGGATGTGCAAATAAAGAAATGACCTTATAAAAAGATACACTCTCTATACTCATATCCCATCAACTCAGTTCTAGGACAGTTTTGCTTTTCAGAAAAAAAGAGAGGAAACTTCCATACACAAGGTTGCTTTTAACTATAACCATTAAAAATCAAATGTTTCAAGGTTCAGTGTTAAAAAGGTTTCAAATTCACATATTAACCCAGTTGATGTGAAGTGTTTTAAGATTCTTGGAAACCACGCTCAGAATTTATTCATGTTATAGTCTCAACTTTTATTCAGCCAAATGAGGCAAGGTGAGCAGAGTTGCAGAGTTTTGAAAAACAGATTTCACGAGTCTGGTTTTAAAAAACAGATCTGATAGCTCTGGGGCAGCCAGAAAACTAAGTTTATAGCTTTCTTCAGGGCAGATGTAATGAGGCACGCGGAAACGCTGGGCAGACTTCCCTGCTTGAAATGACCAACAAGAGTCACATTATTCCTGCGCCATCCCCATCACGCGGGCTGCAAACCCAACAACATGAGTTTGTGCTCCGTGGTAGAAGGCAGCTTCCGGCTCATGACCTCAAGCTTAATAAGCCCTCCTAGCCATGGCAGCCTTCCATCATGCTCAGTTATTTCTCAGCCAGAGCATTAGGAGAAGTGCTCTCATCCCTCCCACTCCAAAGTTTTATGAGCCATTATCCTTCTGACTTCAAGGTGAGATCACAGCACAGTAAAACTTGCTCCTTTCCCACTGTTTCTCACATAACAGGCAAATTCATTTTCCACATAAAGCAGGAATTGCAGGTGGAAATGCCACCCACACAGCTATTTCACGGCAGGGCCCACCCAGAAAACGAGAGGAATGCATCCATGGGACATACTTTACAATGGATTAACAAGTTTAAATAAAAGCAAGCCACAAATGTATTTTTCTTTCCTTTCCTTTCCTTTCCCTTCCTTCTTCCCAGCCTTCCTTCTTCCTTCCTTCAATCCCTCCCCTAGACCTTTCATCTTCCTTCTTCCCCTCCCTCTATCCTCTCCCACTTTGCCCTCCTTTCTCCCAGTTTCCCAGATTCACTTGGCTGAAAAACCTTAGTCATAAAATATGTTTTGCACATACTCTGCAAAACAGCTAAGGAAATATCCTGTAGTCCATTGAGTAGAGATGAATAAGCTACTGTGTCTTTGTTTCAATGGAATGCCCTCTGTGTTCTTGCCTTTATTTCTTCATAGAATAGTCCAGAGGACAGCCCATCCATTCCAGTCTCAACTCAGCCTCTAAAACATACAAGGGTCTCTTTACCTCTACAGTGGTAGTTTGGGGTTCTTTGATATGCCTGAATTCTAATTCGATTCTCTGCATAAGGTTGATGCTGAAATCCTAATTCCCACTACCCCCAAATGTGACCTTATTTAAAGAAATGGCCTTTAAGGAGAGTTGCTAAGATGGAGCTCTAATTCAGCCTGATTTGTCTCAGAGAGTTGTAAGGGATGCATATGCTGAGAGAAAAGATCATGTGACCACAGAGGGAGTCGAGTCCACCTGAAAGCAAATGGTATTGGACACAGGAGTAGCCAACCCTGCTCTTGCCTTCATCTTGGACTTCAACATCCAGAACTATGAGGAATGCATTTATATCAAGTCTCCCAGTCTGTGGCACAGTCTGTGGCAGCCTGAGCTCAGGAATCAAATGTCACAGAGCAGAAAGGGAATCTGGTAAAAAGTGTCATATACCAGAAGGAACTTCATTTTTCTGGTATGTCAAGAACACCAGAAACACATATTGATGTTTCTTTAAGGCTCTTGAAGAAGCTAAAGTCAAATTTCTGCATTATGTGTCTTCCTTTGGTTTTGTGAAGGATTAATCAACAACAATAACAACAACCAAACAAAACTTGGAATGTAGTATGATGGTTTGGTATATGGGGACATGTTCTGAGAAACGCATCGTTAGATGTTTTCATCATGGTCCAAATGTCACAGTAAATGTATACAAACATTGGCAGATGGATTAAGCATTCCATATGATCTCTCTCTCTCTCTCTCTCTCTCTCTCTCTCTCTCTCTCTCTCATGTGTAAGTGTATGTATGTTTGCACATGCGTGATGCTATGCATGTGTGTGCTCATGTATTGCCAGTACACATAATCAGGAGTGCACATGTAGGCCAGAGTAGGAAGCCAGGTGTCCTCCTCTATCATCTTCTACCTTATTCCCTGGCCTGAAACTCATGACAAACCTCCTGTGTCAGCCTCCCAAATGCAGAGATTACAGGAGTACACCATCACACATAATCTCCAAGTGGCCTTTTAATCTAATCAAGAGCCGTAGCAAGTGTGTGATGGGAAATATATGCTATACCACTTTATAGTAAACCACAGCTTTAATTACTATAAAGCAATGCTCTAAAATAGCAATTTAAAAGTACAGTATACTATATTTAGCAATAGTCATATGGGTGCATGACATACTATATGTCTGTGTATATGTGCACTGTATGTATGCTATATTTCATATGTTTGATGATACAGAAATTAAATGACATGGGCATCATTACACCAGACTGAAATTTTGTCTATGATGTCACTATTGCTATGATGCTATCAGGTGATAGGAATTTTCCACTCTATTATTACCTTATGGGATCACCATATGTGCAGTCTAACACTGATAATGGCATTATTCTGTCATCACTGGATTCACTGTGAAATGGGTAAGTCAAGATAATTTACATATTCCTCATCTCACAGATTATTTTCATGGGCTGAGAACATTTTAAGATCTTGAATTAATCAAATTAATATGTGAAAAGTAGTCTATATAGTACTGTCAAGTGCTTAGAACAAAATGATGCTATTTTGGATTAAATTTATTTAATTTTATATGTTTAATAAACTAATCACTTGAAAAAATAATAAAAGCTTAAATTTATAAAACTGGATACAAATTAAAAAAAAAAAAAAGATCTTGATAGCCCCTGTGTTTCAAGGTAAGGACTCTGGAAACTATGTCTACTCCAATGAGGAAGAGTGGAAAAGAGTGAAAAGCAGAGGAACAAAGGTCAGTTATATCTGCAGCCCGCTTAGAGGCCCTTCTTAAATTCCACCTAACAGCTTCCAGAGTCACCTTACTGGCTAGTTGTACTTCAGTGACCCATTGCCTGGAGAGAGACTTAGAAAGGCATTCTTTCTAAACACTTTGCTCATGACCCTCTAACAACATTAAGCAGGAGAAGAGGAGTGGACATGAAGATGTGGGACCAGTGGAGAGCAAAGGGAGGACCACTTATCTGGATGGCTTCCGCAGTCATAGAGGATGAAGGATGTGAGCTGGATCTAGACGCAAGCCTCAGGGAAAGAACACCCAACACAGAAGGTTCCAACAGAGACTACCAATCATAGAACAACCAAGGCTGGGCCTTAGGGTTTATGGACATGTGGGTGAAAGCATTAGATGACCAGTTAGAACATGCAATTTAGGCCAAATGGCCAATTTATTTGATTGTTAGACTGCTGTGACAAACACATGACTGGAAAGCATAAATACCATTTATTTTGTTGCAGTTTTGAAGTCTGGAAGTCCAAGGCCAAACCATCAGCAGAGCAAGCTTCTTCTGAGATTGCTTGCCCTTTCTTGCACATGGCCTTTTCTGCTTGTGTCTTTACATGGTCTTCCCTCTGTACATCCTTACGTTTCTCTGGGTGTCCACATCTCAAAAGGATACCAGCCTACCTTATCTAATCCACCATAACTTAAGCATCACTATGAGAGCTTCGTCTCAAATCTGGTCAGGACCTGATTGCTACCGTGGGCTAGATCTTCAGTGTGGCAATTTGAAGGTCAGGTGAAGCAGGGACAAAATTCAGCCTGTACAGGGAGATTTTAAATGCCAAGCTAGGGGCTTTGTTTCAGTCTGTATGCAACTAGTAGACATAATGGTTTCTGAAAAGAATATTAGCAGATGTTTTCAACAGGCTAGCCCTCCATTGTCTTTGTGTGTAAGTGGCTCATGGTGGCTCTTATTTGTGTGTGGGCTAAGAGAAATTATGCTGGAATTGCAACAATAGCAGCATACAAACTGCACATGAAGTGGGCAGTACATCCTAGAGATATTCTAGGGCACAATAGCCCCAGGATTTGGTGATGAATTTGATGTCAAAGTGAGGATGAAGAGTCCTACCTTTTAATTGTTACCATGAGTAGATATCTGTGTACCTTAAAATCATTGCTTTCTTTTCTTCTGTTCAAGCTTAAGTGAGATGCATATAATGAGCACTCTGGAAAAATTCTAGGGTGGACAAGCTTAGATTTTGTGCAAAATTAATTTACCTAAGAAAAGATTATTGTATTCCCAATCTCTGTGCTGTCTATATAATAGCCTCATTTTATTTAAATTAATTAAAATTAATCACAATTAAAATGTACTTTCTTGATCATGTTGGCTCCATTTCTAGTACATAGTGAACACATGTGGCAAGCTGCTACCATGTTAAACAAGTGAAGAACATGTCCACCTTCATATAAACATCTGAGACAGCCTTGGCGCATCTGTCCACTTAGGACCTTAACTGTAAAATCCCACCACTTCTGTCCTTGAAACCCTCCTACCTAAATCTGGATGGCTCTAGTAACAGCAGATTATTAGTTTTAGGATATTTACCTTGTATTGTTGCTGTAATTGTGACCATGATGGTCTATAATATACATGTTGAGTTTTTGACTGACTTATTTAGTTATGACTCCACAGGCGTCACAAACTTGTATGGCTAGTGGCCATGATGGAATTTCTAAGCCTTATATTGCTCATCTAGCTGCTTTTGTGACATTGACATCAGAGCAGACATTTATTCCTGTTTCTTCAGGAGAAGAGAGGGGGTGTTTTCTCGATTTCAGTGAGTCATTACATATAATACAGACCGTGGAACTTTTATGTGAGATTTGAGGTTCTGGTGTCTACTGTTCAGCTCTGTCACCTTTCATTTCTGTCCCTTATTTTCTAATCTATAAAATAACGACAAAAAAATGATTTGGGCCTCACACATTTATAAAAATTAAATGAACTAAAACATGCATACTTAACAAAATAGTCCAGCATGTTGTTTTAATAGTCAACATATTTTCTTTTGTTTTTGAGGGAGTGATATCTAAAGCCCAATTCTTTTCTGGCCAAACATCACATACAGGAAGTCTCGAGCTGTGGTTAGTGATTCTGGGTTGTTTCTTACCAGAACAGCCATTTCAACAGTTCCTGCTGCTTGGTGAAATTTCCTGTTCTCTGTTCCTCTGCTTTTTCTCCTTGGATTAAAAATTATGAGTAAGCTGAATAGTAGCCAGAAAGCAAACTCTGAAAATGCTTGCTCATATTTTTCAAGTGGCCAGACCCCTTGTAGCACACCCACTCGGACTGAAGGTAATTGCTCAAGGTAGCCTTACCCCCTCCTCCTCTCTCATTTTCCCTTTTGAATGGACTTATTGTAATGAGAATAAAATGGAGGATGAGAGATAAGACCATTTTTATGACCTGGAACCACTTGGAATTTAGCAGACATTCACAGGATGTGAAGCACTTATAGAATTAGATTTTCTCTTAAGCCCACGCCCATCCATTTAAGCAAGTCCAGCCTAATGGAGTATGTTTACACAGAGGAGACTGTGTATTAGGGTTGCCTTCACTCTTCAAACTGTTCCTGCTTTCTCCCCTCTGGTCTGGCTTCTTCTTTATCACTGTGACAAAATGGCTCCTTACACCTAATAGTAACCTCAAGTATTGACCTCCACGTTCCTTTTGGCATTGCCAACCATCTCATGCTTACTTGAAACTTCTCCTGACAGTCACAGCTTTGTGTTTACACCTTGACTTTAGAACTCTCTAGATTAGTATGTATGTGAATTCTGTCCCATTAAAATTTAATTCTGTCTCAGATAAAGTCCTTGGCAATCTGGGCAACTGCAAAGCAGAGAATACTGCCAAAAGTGATGGATTGCATAATGAAGACAAAAAAATCATCAGATGAGAACAATGACCCAACCAATTGCACCATCTTCTGTGCCTCCCAGATATTCACTTGTAGTGGGCTATGAGCATCGGATGATGCCTCTTGCCTTTCTTGTAGCTGTTCTCTAATGGGAATTAGGTGTATTCTTGTGGTTTATCTGATGAGTGGTGTGAACATCTTTCCACAGATGTATTGTGAGAGTCCCAGCCTATGTTATGAGAGCAATCCCTTACCAGATCATGGTTCATAAGCATTTTCTCTCACTCTGTAGGCTGCCTATCCTGTGCTGATGGTGGTAACTGTGATGCAGATGTTTCGTTTGATGCTGACCAGCTTGATTATTTTTGTTACTGCCTATGCCTCTGTTGCCATATTTGTGCAATCATTGCCTGGACTAGCATCATACAGAATTTCCTTATGATTTCTTCTAGGGGCTTTATAGTTTCTGACCTTCCCTGTAAAAGTTTATAGTTATTTTGAGCTGAGTGTGTGTGTGTGTGTGTGTGTGTGTGTGTGTGTGTGTGTGTGT
>CM052714.1:24204097-24221988 GCA_028551405.1 Uromys caudimaculatus | reverse complement strand
AGGGGACACGGGGTTTCCAAAGAAAAGGGGAATCATCGGAAATGTAAATAAAGTATCAAAAATAAAGAAAAAAAAAAAAAAGAAAGATCTGCTTGCTTGCTTTTGTATGTACATATCAAGTTTTCTCATACTTTTGCTAAAGGGACAAAAATCAAGTTTTAGCATGATATTGGAGAAGCCGATGGTTTCCCATAGTGCAGGTAAGACTCAATATCATGCAGCAAATATAGTAAATGGGATAATGATCCTGCAAATGCCATTAAGATGGAACTTATCATGATCTAACAATCCACTTTTGAGGTGCCTATTTAAAAGAAATGATTTCGGAATCTTAAAAACACTCTACTGCAATAAAGAAATTTACAGCATCCTTCACAACAGCTAAGGTATAGAAGTCACAGAAATGACCACTAATAGATAATAAAGAAAGTCATACGGGGGCGGGCAGTAGCTCAGGTGGTAAATTTCTTGCTTAAATTTAATCCCGGGATCCACAGTTTACAAAGCCTCAGAAGTAAGTGCTGGTAATTGCAGTGCTGGGAAGGTAGCTCTCTGTCACTCAGTGGTCAGCCAGTCTGGTTTTCTTGGAGAGTTCCAGGTCAAGGAAGAAACTTTGTCCCAAAAAGTGGATGCTGCCTGAGGAATGACACCTGAGGCTGGCCTCTGGCTTCCACAGGTACATATACACATGAGTCTTGTGCCTGCACACACAGTAAAATGCATGCACACCTTTAATCCTAGCACTCTACTATGGAGGAGGGTGGATCTCTGAATTCAAAGCCAGTCTGGTCTGCAGAGTGAGTTCCAGGACAACAAAACAAAATAAAATGACAACAAAAATGATGCATAAACACCCAAAAATGTGGTATACATATATGTGTGTAAACACACAATGAAATACTAATTTACCTTTAGAAAGTAAATTATGCACTATGTGACAGCATGGATGAACTTTGAGGGCATCAGGACGAATATCAAAGATTCTTATTTATTTCCAATACCCAAGAAGAGCCAAATTCATAGACTGAAAGGCTGGGCTGGCTATTTCCAAGACAAAGGGGAAGTGGAACTGAGAAGTTACAAATCATTAAATATAAAGTTTAAGTGGGTGGAGCAACATCACTTTGGTCTGGTGTGAAATCCTATGCTCACTTAGTGATAGGTTTAATAATCATCTTCTTCCATGAAAGACTGAAGGATTGAGGGAAAAGAATGCAAGGTCACTCCTTCTGAAGTGTGGTTCCTCTCACAATCACTAAGACACTTTTACCACCCGCCTCCCTGCCCCGCGCACATTGTCACTGCTAAGAGCTTAGCATAGGGCCAAGAAATAGTAATTACTCAATGAATACTTATCAAGGAATGATATGTTTGGAGTCACTGGTCCTTTGTGCCTTCTGGCACAGGATGTATGGCTTAGTAAGCATTTGAAATGTATGCAGACATTCCTCAGGTGGGGGTACTGTGAGGTGCCATGGAATCTATAAGAGTTAGGGCTTATGGGAGGTCTTTAGGTCATTGGACCATACTCTCTGAAGGTGGTTCTCCTGTCAGCCTTTGAGTTCTTCAGAGAAGGTTGTTACAAAGGGCAAGCTTGGCCCATAAGTTATCTCTGCCTCACAGCTCCAGATATGACTACTCTAACACACAATCCCAACAGTACTATTCACTGCCTACTGTATACGAATTGAACCTCACCAGAACTGAACTAGAATTTTCAAACTTCCAGCCTGCAAAATATGCTAGGGCTGGACAGCATTGTAGATCAAAGGGTTTGTGGCTAGGTTAGTGTTTATGTTTCTCTTTTGGTAACCTGGAGAGTACCTTCCTGTATTAAAGACTGTAGAATGTAGGTCTGAAGGTTTGTAGGGTTTTTGTTTTGTTTTGTTTTGTTTTGTTTTGTTTTGTTTTGTTTTGTTTTTTGTAGGAATTAGCACAGCCTTTCCACATTCAGTGAGTTGTGTGGGTGTTGTGTTCAGCAATGGAGCCTTTCTATCAGTTCGTGGAGAGCAACCTATTGTCTTGGCAATAGCCTAGGATGTTTGGGGGATTGCATGGGACCCCTTTGGCCAAAAATTCAATTGGATTCCTGGTACTGGGAAGCTTCATTTAGTAACAAGTGATGGCCAGTTGGGACTCCCATCACCCCCATTATTTGAAGACTTCATTAGGATTGTCTTTACATGTTTTAGGAGGTTTCTACCACACTAAATTTTTACATCACCCCTCAAATGCCCGTCAATTCTAGCTGTCCCTTCCCAAATTCCCTCCTTCATTCCCGTATCCCCTCCCTCTCTCCAACTGATACCCTCATTTCTGTTTAACTATGCCAGTCACTCATAAAATCTATTTTATTTCTCCTCCTGAGAAGATCTATGTGTTCCCCTAGTCCCTTCTTCTATGCTCTTTGGGTTTATGGACTGTAGTTTGGTTATCATTTAGTTAAATGGCTAATATCCGCATATAAGTGAATACATACTATACTTTTCTTTCTGTATCTGACTGATCCCACTTTGGATTGTTTTTTTTTTTTTCCTAATTCCATCCATTTGCCTTTGATTTTCAGGATGTCTTTTTTTTTTTTTTTTTTAAACATCTGAGCAATACTCCACTCTATGAATATATCACATTTTCTCTATCCATTCTTCTATTGAGGAACATCTAGATTGTTTCTAATTTCTGGCTATTATATAAAGGTCAGCAACAGACATGGTTGAGCAAGTGCCCTTGCGGTAGGATGAAGCATCCTTTGGATATATGCCCAAGGGTGATATATAGCTGGATCTTGAAGTAGATCAACTTTCATATTTCTGAGGAGCCACCATACTGATTTCCATAGTGGTTGTATGAGTTTAAAATTCTACCATCAATGTTATGAGTATCTCCCTTGTTCCACATTCTCACTGCATAAGCTGTCACTTGTGTTATCTTAGCTACCCTGACAGGTGTAAGCTAGAATCTCAAAGTAGTTTTGATTTGCATTCCCCTGATTAATAAGGATGTTGAATGTTTCTTTGTTTCTCAGCATTTTGAGTACTCTACTAGCAATTATTTAGATCTGTGACCCATTTTTAAAATTGTGGATTATTTGTTTTTTTGATATCTAGTTTCTTGAATTCTTTATACATTTGGGATGTTAGTGCTGTAGCAAATGTGAGGTTGGTAAAAATCTTTTCCCATTTGCCTTACAAAAGCTTTTCAGCTCCACAAGGTTCTATTATTAATTGTTGATATTTTCTGTTTGTGTTAATAGTGTTCTGTTCAGGAATTCATCTGTGCCAATTAGTTCAAGACTGTTCCCCACTTTCTCTTCTATCAGGTGCAGTGTATCTGGCTTTATGTTGAATCTTTGATCCACTTGGAGTGCTTGGTGATAAGTATGGATTTATTTGCTGCCTTCTACATGCAGGCATCCAGTTTGACCAGTAACATTTGTTGAAGATGCTTTTTCCAGTGTGTATTTATGGCTTTTTTTTTTAAATCAATAATCAGCTGTCCATAAGTGTGTGTATTTATGTCTGGTCTTTCATTTGATTTCATTGATCAACAAGTCTGTTTTTAAGCCAATTCCATGCTGGTTTTTATTACAGTTTTGCAGTTCTTTTATTCTTCAGAATTGTTTCAGCTATCCTGTTATGTTGTACTTGCTTTTCATTATTTTGTTTGTTGGTTGGTTGGTTGGTTGTGCATGTGTGTGTGTGTGTGTGTGTGTGTGTGTGTGTGTGTGTGTGTGTGTGGTTTCCATATGAAGCTGAGAGTTTCCCTTTCAAGATCTGTAAAGAATTGTGCTGGAATTTTGATGGGGATTGCAGTGAATCTGTAGATTTCTTTTGGTAGGAAAGCTATTTTTACTGTTAATCTTACTGATCCATGAGCCTTGGAAGATCTTTCCATCTTCTGATATCTTCTTCAGTGACTTGAAGTTTTTATCATACAAATCTTCCACTTGCTTGGTTAGAGTTACTCCAAGATATTTTATATTATTTCAGGCTATTGTGAAAGGTGTTGTTACCCTGGTTTCTTTCTCAGTCTATTTGTCATTGATACATAGACGAGCTACTGATTTTTGTGAGTGAATTTTGTATCAGCGACTTTGTTAAAAGTTTTTTATCAGCAGTAGAAGTTTCCTTGTGGAATTTTTTTAGGGTTACTTGTGAATACTGTACTATTATATACCAATAAATATACTTTGAATTTCTTCCTTTCTAATTTTATTCCCATGATCTCCTTTACTTGTCTTATTGCTCTAGCTAAGATTTCAAGTACTACATTGAATAGGTATGGAAAGAATGGATAGCCTTGTAAGAACCAGAAAATAGATTAGCCTAGAGACCTGGGATAACACCAAATACTACTGGTCTTAAAAGAAAATAAGAAGTAGTAATAACACGATTCATAATGTTATTCTTCTGCACTCATAGATTAATGTGAAATGGAAATTTAAGGGTTCTTTGGAGAGTCAGTTGTGTTGGATGGTGTTTTGCTGGGGCAAACACATGAAGGAATGTTTTCCTAATGTGGACACAGGTTAAACACTAAGGCAGACTCATGAAGGAATGTTTTGCTGAAGCAGACACAGGAAAGAGGATGTTCTGCTAAAGCAAGCATATAAAAGGATTCTTTAACAGCATGCATGTATTGGTCCACCTTACATGCATAGCTGAACTTCATTTGTTGAGACTCAGGCTGATTGGATGCATGTGCTGAAGCAAGACCCATGTAGAGGCAAGGCATGTGGAGAACATGTGATGCTTGGAGGATATAAATAGGACTGGATAGACAATGGTGGGAGTTCAGCTTGTTGGTATAGCTAGCAGTGAAACCCTTGTTGGTCTCCCATCTTTGCTGATCTTTGCTTCCCTGAGAGAGGCACAATGGAGAACTTCTCCTAGTGTTTCTATTGGTCCCTCCTGTTGACTCAAACCAAGTCTGAGGCCTGGCTGTCTCTGCTAGGTCATGCCACTGCTGTTGATTTATGTTTGCTATCATGACTCTACCAAACTGGACTGTTAGTGTATCCATGAAGTGTTTGTGAGTGGATCAAGCTGCCACAGTCTGCTGACCTGTGAACTGAACTGCCAATTTCCAGACAGCACAGAGAGTTGCTCCACAGAACCTTTCTAAACAGGTCCACTTTTTCCATACCTTTTCTTTTCCACTACCTCTGGTGGATGGTGGGCTACAAGGGAGGTTAAAACATTTAAGAACCATCATTAAAAATAAAGATTAAAAAACATAAAGTTACATCAGTGCCTTATTCAGCCATTATCAGAGAAGCTCCCTCTTGAAGCAGATGAGAACAAAGACAGAGACTCCCAGCCAGACATTACATAGAGAGGAAAATACCTTGGAGCACAGAGCTCTGGATAGGATGCTGCTATCAAATCCCTCCCCTCAGAGCTCAGGAAACCCAACAGAAAAGGAGGCAGAAAGAGTATAAAACAAGAGAAGGTGGGGTATACTAGGATAACAAGTCCCTCTAAAGCAAATGAGCAAAGCCCATTTGAACTCACAGAGACTGAAGCAGCAAGCACAGGGCCTGCACAGGTCTGTACCAGGTCCTCTGTGTATAGAGTATAGCTTTCAGTTAGTGTTTTATGGGATTCCTGAGAGTATGAACAAGAGGGTCTCTGATTCTTGTGCCTTCTCTTGGGCTCTTTTCCTTCCTTTGATTTGCCTTGTCCAAATTTTGATGCAGTGGTTTTTATTTTATCTTGTTATATTTTATTTTGCTATATTTTGTTGTTGTTATCTTTTAGATGCCAGAAAGGGAATGGAACTGGATGGGAGGGGAGGTGGGGAGGAACTGGGAGGAATAGAGGAAGGGAAAATTGTATTCAGAATACATAATTTAAAAAAATAATTTATTTTCAATAAGAAAATTTTCACACACTATATCTTGATTATATTTACCCCCAAATCTTCCTATATATACCCTACTTTCTTACTCACCCAATTTCATTTTTTTAGAGAAAAAAAATTTACTCTCAATGTACCTATACCATTAATGTTTGTTTCTGCGGATATTCAAACTATCTGTTTCTTTCGAACCAAAAAAAAAAAAAAAAATCTCAAGTTTTTATTTGTCTTTCTTGATGTCTGGCCACCATGCTGGCACCCCTTCTCCATAGCAACATATCTCTTGTAGGAGGATAATATTCTACTATCTAAGTGATTAATGCTCGTGTCTTGCCTTCCTGATCAAGTCCATTTCCATGGAAACAGAAAAATATACTCCTTTCTCCTAATCTCCTACTGCAGGACATGTGGGTCAGGGAAGGAATCCAATTTTATATTTTCTTGATATTATTAAGCAACCAAACTATTATATATTACCAAAGATATGTGGATCTCTCAATTTTTTCTCCAAAATAGTTTTGTTCATAGATGTAGTCCACATCTTGAACTTTTAACATCACCATAGAACCAACTCTTTAACACAGACATACTCAGTGATGTATTAGTATGTTTGCTGATACAAAATGTCATAGCTAACAACTTGGAACATATGGGTTTCTTTAGCTTATATGTCCATATTATAGATATGTCGGAAAGAAGTCAGGATAGGAACTCAAGCAGGAATCTAAAAGCAGGAACTTAAGCAGACACCATAGAAGAGCCTTTCTCATTGGACTATTTCCCATGACTTTTCAGCCTCCTTTCTCATATCACCCAGGATCATCTGCCCAAGGTAGCACCAATCCCATTGAACTAGAGCCACCCACATTAATCACTAATTTAAACCAAAAAAAAAATCCCTACAGACTTGCATGCTGGCAATCTGATGGAGTTATTATTTCAATTGAGTTTCCTCATCTCAAGGACCAGCTTGGGTCAAGTTGAGAGACTAACCAGCACCGTATGTGAGTGACAGTGCACAAGAGGATGGATAAGGAAGGCAGCAAGTAGAGCAAGACACAGTGACCAAGAGTTTCACTTGTGCTGTGTGTCAGGAACAAGGCTTTAAACGCTTTGACAAACTGCATTTCATTCTCTATTATAAGGAGAAGCAGAAGAGGAGGAAGAGGAAGGAGAGAAGGGAGAGGAGGAACTTAACTGAAGTGAGTCACATATAAGAAGGAAGGGGAGGAAGAGAAAGAAGAATAGGAAGGACTGATTATGAAACTGCAAATCCTAGTACATATGTGTATTTCTTTATAGTTTACAAGGTACAGTTTATTAAACTACATAGCATTTTCGAAAATGACATGGAAGTTAAACAAGATTCAGTTTTTTGTTAACTTCACAATAGTCCTGAGAAATGTAGAGAACAGATGTTTTGACTATGCCATATTTGAGTTTGTGGAAGCCCAAACTTGTTCAAAATGCTTAAATATCACTTGTCTGATAGCACATGGATGGTCAGTAGTGGCACAGGACCCTCAATCCAAAGAGGAGTTCTTTTTATCAAGCTGCTCCCTCTATGTTTTATTTTGATTAGATAATATTCCAGTAGTGAAGCAAAATAAAATTCTAAAATATGCATATTGAACAAAGAGATTTGTGCATTTTCAAATAACTCATTTACTGTGAAGTTTGTTATTCCAGTGTAATTTACTGCCCAGAATCTGAAAAGAGAGGGTTTGATAATATTTATAAACCACATCCAGACAATCAAGAATTAACTATATTAATCTCCAGAATCTAATAAATATTACATTAAGCCTTCCAAATGGGATCGCTAGCCTTTGGGCTGTTGCATTAGCTAGGCAAACCAATTCCCATACTGCTGTTTAGAGCAAAGGAATAAGCCCTGTTCAAACTAAAACACTACATGGTGCTGAGATGTGCTATCAAACTAGCAGTAGAGCAAATACTGACCCCTGTCCTAGAGCAAGAAACTAAATTCCTAAGTCACCAGTAAATCTATGCAAAACTGCATTAAGTTGGAAAATATTGGACTTGAAAATCAAAATATCCATAGCTAAATGCCAAATCATTCCAAAATCCTATTCAGTTTAGCTCCTGGACCTGACTAGGGTCTCAACAGGGAAATAGGCACCTGCTTGCAGGTCAGCAAATATTGGTCCCTGCTGCAGTTCAGTTCACTGAAGCCAACCAACTTGGCCTTGTCATTAAGAATCTTAAATGGAAAAAATAAGAGCATATTGAATGGGTCCATTTTGCAAAGAACAGCTGCAAAGCAAATTCATGTTTCCCTCTGTTGCAATCCTAAGTAACCACAAGTACCATTCTATTTCTGTAAAGTCGCACACCCACAGAGAGTTCACAAGCAAGCTAGCTGGAGGAAAGGCTGTTTCTCCCTTTTGTCCCATAACCCTTGAGTGGCAGGTGTTTGAATGGCTACTAATAAAGGCTAACAAACATAGACACCAGGGAAACCAAGGGAAGTTAATCAATCTATCAGTGCAACTATTGAATTTACTTTCACTTCTGCCAGAATTTCAATTGTTTACTGATGATGTTGGGGAAGTTGGGAGCTGGAGGAAAAAGCATGTAGAATTAGATTTAGAAGATGGGGGCTGAGGGGGGACTAACGGGTGGACCTGCAAATTCCTTCCGATCATGCCCCCTTTTCCACTTCATATAGACTTTTTGTTGCCACCATACCAGAGAAACTGCTTTTTTTTGTCAAGATGTGAGCTTGAAAAGTTAAGTTTCTCTATTAGGAGTGGTGGTTATAGTTGGGAAGATAGGTCAGCCACTTGTGTTGGGTACATAAACATAAGTTCCTGAGTCCGATTCCCAGTACCCATGTAAAATGCTACGCATGCAGTAAACACTTATAATCCCAGCGCTGGTGCCTGACAGCCCCTATACCAGTGGTTCTCGACCTGTAGGCTGTGATCCCTTCACGGGCGTTGCCTATGGCCATCTGCATAGCACATATTTACATTATGATTCATAGCAGTAGCAGAATTACAGTTATGAAGTAGTGACAAGAATAGTTCACAGTTGGGGGTCACTACCAATTGAGGAACTGTGTTAAGGGTCAAAGCATGAGGAAGGCTGAGAACCATTGCTCTATAATGATGTGATGTGTATGGCCGACAGGACCGAGCCTGTCACAGTGGCACTTCCCTATCACATGAAGCAGTGACTATCAAGCTCTTTTATTCTGTCAATCAATCGATTCATTCATTCAATAACTATTTGTTTAGCCATCTGCACTGTGATGGTGAATATGCATTGGTTAAGGCAGATGTGATCCTTGCTTAAGTGGGACGTGTCTTACAGTAAGGCAAGTTTTAAAAATGAAAAAGATAAGCACAGACAGTGCTTAGTGCTAAGAACAACAGAGGCCAGTGTTTTGCAGAGGAGCGCCATCTTGCTCTACATACATATCAGGAAATGCCTCCTAAAGGAGATGATACTGAATAGCATGAAGGACCTGCTACCTCTGTCCATCTCCACAGTGACAACAGTCTCAAAGGTCCGCATTCCGATTGATATGTTGGTCACAGTTGCCAACTCTCTTAAGTATCCTCATTTGGAGACACTGACATACAATCTCAATACAGTAAGCTCTCTCTTGTTCCTCACCCACTTCCAAATTCTAGTTCATTTCTTATTGTATCCTCCATATGAATCTTTTTACTCCAGCTCTTCTCCTGTTATTTCTTCCCCTTATTTTAAATGTACTTTGATTTTTCACTACTAAAATAAAACAACCCTTGTCAATATGCCCACTGATTATCTCCTGGTCAAATCTTGGGGCATTTTCATTTACAAGACACTGTCAGTGCTCTTTGGAATTTGCCATTCTATTTCCTTAGACCAAAGGGTTTCTTCTAGAACTCAGAGAAATGAACGTGTCCATCTAAAGGCCAGAAGGAAGTTCTGTTTCATAGGTCGGTCACATTTTCCATCTCTACTGAGCAACCCTCCTTTGTGTACATGTGTGTACAATCTCTCTCAATACAATAAACCCTTCATTGTTCCTCACCGCCTGAGGTCAGTTCTCTAGCAAGGAGAGACAGGAAAAAGTGCCTCATAGACTTGGTTTCCTTCCCTTCTGCTGAGGCAACTCTGAAAGGTTTTTCACAGGCTCCAAGTCTTTCCATGAAATCACCTTGGGGAACATCTCATGAATACACCCTTGATACACTGTCCATCTCTCTCTCTCACTTCTCTGGCCATTTGCTTAATCCCTTAGAACCATCTTTCAAATAACTCCTGGCAATCAATGCCTTGTCTAGATATGTTGGCAGGTAGTAAAGGACAACACATTAATTGGTGGCAAAAATGAATGCAATTACCCTCTTACTTCATTGCCTTTGCCAACATGGCTTTGTAACTTTTCTAGTCAAAAAAGAAGACCATTTCTCCAACTCATTGATTTTAGTATGTCCTTGGGAGTTGCTTTACTTTTGGAAATGCAATAAAGAAGGTATTACAAGTTCTGAGCCAAGACCTAAATGATAATTCCATCCTTCTGCCCACTCTCATGGGTCTTAGCCTCTGCTATGAGGCCTAGGCTGTAAGCAAAATAATGAACAAACATGTGGGCTGGAGTAAGCCATTTTAGTCCCCATAGGTGGAGAGCTTAGCTGAGATCAGCAGAACTAACATCCAAATGACTGATTGCTGAACAAGTCCTAGCTAACACAGGTAGCCAGAATAAATACCCAACTAAAGTTCAGTGCAAGTTATTGACCTACCTAATCATAAGATGAAGTTGATATTAAAAGCCAGTATGTTCTGGTATGGTTGATAACATAGCAAAAGCTAATTGTTATAGTTATCAAAAAAAATCAGGTGCTAGTATAGACCTAAGAAAATGATCTTTGGGATGAAATTCTAGAACTAGCCAGTCAGATCCCAGCAAGAAGCCATTTCTTTATGTACATGAATCCATTTCTAACTATAGTGCTGAGCTCAGGAGGGCTGAGAGGGAGGTCTCAGTAAAAAGGGCTACATTGGTTTCTACCATAGCTCTAGCACAAGAAACTTGCAGGCAATGACTATGGATGGTGGTAGTGGTAGAACCATTTGTCTGTTATTAATGATCACAGAAGCATCAAAAACTAAAATGGCAGTTATTAAACCTGAGGTCTGATGTGAAGCCTACAAAATGTGTTCAGAGAGAAACATATTTCCTATGGTTTAAAGACAGACCACATTGAATAATGAGACACAATATTTTATTCCCCATGATAGATTTACATGATGCCTACAGTAAAGTTGGGGCCATGAAATAGAAGAGGTAAGTCCTAACATGGGGATGTTGAGCAGATATACTTGAGAATCTTATCTCTCAAGTTTCCTTCAATATGCACAAGTGACTGCTTTCCTCTTGCTGGGATGAGCAGCCTCTGATGATGAAGGGACCATACAAATGGCCCACCCAAGGTCTATGCCTTTGGGGATAATATCAATCCTCCTCAAGATCCTCCATTCCTGCCTCTTTTCATTGTCCTCAGACCAATAGCTAAGGTTAACTGTCTTCACAGTGTAAGAGGGAAGCAAAGCCCTTCTCTAGGAAGAAAGACATTATCCATCCCAAGAGTGGTAGAATCCAGAAAATATTTAATAGCAGGAGTCAGAACATTTGCCTGGGAATGCCTATTATGAATACTGGACCAGGACTCATGATTTCAGGGAGTTTCCCTCTATGTAACAGTGAGAAAATCAGTAGCTATCATAGTTCTTTCCCTAGAGACTTCTGACTGTTCATCAGAGTAAATATAATCTAAGGAGAAGGAATTTTCTGATTATTTTTAACAGTTATTGCATATAGCTCAGAACTGACATGGAAGCCATTAAACCCCAAACACCATCACAGAGTCTTTGTAGAATTGACATTTACAAGTGTTACCTATTGATAAATAGAGTCCAGGTTAAAATATCTCTCACTGAATTCAGTCTGTGGATCTACTATATGCTCACTTCCTTGTTCTTGATATGCATAGCTGCAACAGATTCACATAATATCTGGAAGATAACTTCATGTTGGTCTGCTGAGGGAGTAAAATGCCATAACACATCACACAAGGCCAAGGGCAAGTCCTTGAAGCTATCCCACCCTTCACAAAGATAGATCAGAAGTGATACTGCACCCAAAAGAGAATATCTGAAATTAGAGCCACCCCCAAGGACTTAAAACATGCAGAGGTGGTGAATCTTATTATATCTCCATTTAATTCAACCATATGGCTTTTGTAAAAATAAGACAGATCATGGTTGCTGATAGGAGTTCACAAACTGAACCGTGGGATAGGCCCAATTACAGCTGATATTATACTTCTGCTGGATTTAGAAAGATGCCACCATAGCATCTTGCTCTTGGTATGTGAATACTGATTGGCAAATGAATTCTTTTTCTGTGATTATCTGGAAAGAATCAAGGGCAGTTCATAATAACCAGATACACATAGCTTTGTACATTTCCTGTCTCAACCCTTCCTTGTTGTTGTCATAATATAGTCAAAATAAACTTTGATCATCTCAGCATCCTATATAAACTCATGCCAGTTTGCTATAGTGATAACATTACATTAATCAGAGCTATAGAATAGGGGATGGAAGATATTTCTAATGGGTTGAGAAGACACATGCATACAGAAGGTTAAAAAATACTCTACAAAAATTATGAAGTTTCTAGAACAGTGAAGTCTAGAGCATGCCAGTACACGCCCTCTAAGGTAAAAGGCAAGCTATTGCACTTTGCACATCCCACCTCCAAGAAAGAGGTGCAATGTCTGAGATACATCCTTGGAATCTGAAGACACTTTACATCACACTTGGAAAACCCGTTCTGGTCCATTTATTGAATGATTCAGTTAGCTGCATGTTTTGAGTAAGCCCAGAGAAAGAAATAGCTTTGCAGTGTGAGCATCTCACTACTTGAGTCAAATGATCCAGCAGAAGCAATTGAGCTAGAACCACGGGTACATACCAGGAATAGAGGCACTGGGAAAAACCCAAGAGTGTGGGAGCAAAGCAATGCCACCTGCATCAGAGAACCATTTGCTACCCAGAAAGTGGCCCCTGGTTGGCTACTAGGCACTAATACAGAGTAGTGTATGCTTCATAGATCAGCAAAAGACTATCCGAAAGTAGCAACGTTCATGAACAGAGGATGATCACAGGCAACAAGTGACAAGTTTGTAAGCCTTGGCAGAAACTCATCATCTGTAAAAGCTACATATTTGGAATTGAGACTACAAAGGTCTGGGAAGTGCAAGTATGTCAAACAAATAGGTATTTTGGACACCACTTTCTCATATCTCCATTGTACAAGTTACAGAGATTGTGAGCTTAAACTGTAGGTAGATTATAAGCCCTTGCTGTACTCAGAAGTTCTCAATGCTTACATTGAGGGTAGGAAACCCTTAAAGAATAGAGGGACATTGTATTCATCACATTTGTACAGCAGAAGTGGCCCAAAATAAATTTTCTCCAAAACTGACGAACAGCTTGAATGGCTCAGAGGCCAATGTGTATACACTTAAAAAAATCAAAGACAAAGTTTGGGAGAGAAGATAGTGGAAAGTCCTGTGGGGACAGACACAATGTGTTGGGGTATTAGATTCACTGCCAGCAGTTCAGCCACTTATCCACTCAGAGGCAGCTAAGTAAGTGTGACAAAAGGCGCATGTCAACATCCATCACCTATGTCCTATGCCACATCACTCAGAGATTCCAGGCTTTCTGGGATGTTCTTTCTAGCACATAGCTGAGGCACATGCCTGGCCTGCCTGAGATATTCCATGTGATTAGAATGGAACACGCTCATCATAGTGTAAACTACAAAGCACTTTACAGTAGTATATGATAATGCAAGCTATAAAGCACTTTACAGTGAGTATCTGCAGACTGCATTGGTCCAGGAGCCAGGAGGTTAGGATGGTATAAGATTTCCCATAATCATCCCAGTGACCCACATGGAGGAATTTGTATCCTATCAATATAATTTTAAACTAATCTTGATTAGAAATTCTGGTCCGCAGAGGAAGTGACCAAGAGTTCACAGTAAACTTTTTATTTAATTAAACCTTTTCAACCCAAAGCTACTGCTGTCATCTTTTCATTTGGAGCTTCTCAAACCAATAATGCAAGAAAATAGAAGAAAGATTCATTATATTGGTGGGTATAACCAGCTTTGATTACCAGTAGAATAGTGGGATGCAGTTAGATAAGGGGTACAGAGATGAGTACATCAGGAACTCAAGGATGGCTTTTTGCACTTCTCAAGCTAGTAGTGATCATCTGAGGACAGTTACAACAGTCAAGGCACATCCAAGGCAGAGTAACTAGTGGCTCAGACCACTCCATGATAAGCACTTGGATTTTCTTTCATAGTGACCTAGCTATGAATAGCAGAAGCACCAAAGAGTACAAGGGGAAACTAGAGTGGGTAATCGGGAAGGGGTAGACCGACCTTGGTATTGATTGAAATAGCAAAGGGCTGCGGCTTGCCCTGCTAATTCTCCTGTTGAGCTTTGGTTTTGTTATATGTGAATGACAGTATGACTGTTGATACCTTGAAAAATTAACCGTCAAACAGTGAGCTTCCAGGGGGATGGAAATTGATCACAGCAGTGACTTGTTGAGGCTTCATCCATGTTGTCTTGGCCCTTGTTGTTCCTGTATACACTAAGGACTCTACTTCAAGCACCTGTGACCCTCTTCTTGAGCATTCCTCAATCATGAAGTATGTATGCTCTGACTGGCCCAAAGTGCCAGAAAATTAATTCCCTTGGGGAAAAAACCCTTAACCACTGTCACTCAAGAGTGAGTGAATAAACAACCAATCTAAGTGACCCTCAGTAAGGACAAGGACAAGGTACATACATAAGATGCCCCAGAAGATTCTATACGGTACAGCTCATCTCAGAGGCTTGCCTGATGACTGTTCATGAACGAAGCGTACATTGGCTTCCTCCTGTTCCTAAGTTCCCTTGGATCCTCAATTCCTTCTGTAATGAGAACTATTGTCTCAAGGCCAGGCATAGAGTTGTTTCTTTGATAATAAAATAGAAGGGGAGCATTATAACATTTTTTTAAATAAAGATTTAAAATTAAAGGAATAACTTGGCATGATGTAAGGCAGGCTTTGAAGGCAAAACAGGGACTTCAAAGGTGGACCTTTGTAAAGATTGAGTAGCTGAAGCAAGCAATGGTGGTGGCTTGGCCCAGGGTTTAGCAGTGCTAAAGAAGTATTTAACATTGCTTGTAAATTCTAAGAAGGAATCATGGTTCGATATAATCTTCTTTTAAATAGAGTCTGCAATTTTAATCTGCTAACTCTGTCGCAGTGTTTCAGTCTTGAGCTAAGAAATTAGCCTAAACATCTTTTCCCATTCAGGGTTTGGTATAGGAATGTTGACCTCCTTAGGATCATTTTCCAACTAGTAAAATTAACATTTTACAGAACTTTAATAAAAAGCCTATGATGTCAAAGCTACAGTTTCTTGGATTTTTGACACACCATTGTCATCATTGTTACCATGGAGAAAGTGTAGCATGGTGGTTAATTAAGTCAGAGAAGTGAAGGCTGGATTTGAGATTTAAATATATGATCAAATCTTTAAAGTGCTGGGGAATTTTCCATGCCTCAGTTCTCTTATTTATAGAGTGGACGTAATGGAATCTACCTCACAGGTCTATCTGTGAGGTTGGAGACAATTAATACAAAAACATAAATATGCATTATTAGACATCCTTCAGAGAGCTAACATATGAGAATATTCTCAACTTTATGTAAACCTATTTGAAACTTTAAAAGAAAGAGATGAATTTTGAGAGACACAGAGCCTGACAGAAGAGTGTTTAGCTTACATGCATGAGGCCCTGGGCCCAATCTCCAGTGCCAAAAGTGAATTCCTAAACATTTTGCCTTCTCAAAACCAACTCCAGAAGAAATAAAAGATGAGAATGTACTGTAGCCTCGGCAGCTTGCCTCAATATTATAACTCCCTCACACTGATAACTAAGACATTTTATCCCCTTCACCGCATAGTTCAGAAAAATACTTTAGAAACAGTACTCAACATCTTCCTTTAACTCTGTAGTTAGGAAAAGGGGGCATATTTCATAGTACCTGTCATGATTCCAACAAAATCTTGATGCCTAAATTCAGAATCTCTGAAAGTGAAAAAAATCACAGGCTGGTTTAACCTATGAACATAAATACCGAAAAGTAAGAGGGAACATTAGCAGATACAATCTGACAAGTAAAAGAGACTGGCTAGTTGCTCTGGTGTCTGCGGATGCTAGAATGATACGCAAAGCCAATGTGGAGTCTTCCTATTTTCTGTTTGTTTGGATTTTTTTGTTTTGTTTTGTTTTGTTTTTTTCTGCTGGCAGTTGAATGTGGTATCTTATTTCCATGTGTACCTTCCTGTCATTGACTGTAATATCTTTTCATAGCTTGGAGCTATAATGGGAGAGCCAGGGTGTTGGACCTTCCATTGCAAAGAAGATGGTTTTCTTCCTAGTTGTGAAATGAATAGTAACATAAGATCAGTCTGATCTCAGAGCAGCCAAGGAAAGACTGTGGCTGCTGATTTACCTGAAAGCTACTCTTGTCTGAGACTGAATTCTTTGGGGTCTTACTAAGGAGAGAAAGATGGAAACTTAAAGAGATTTGGAAAGGAAAAAGAAGGGACAGATGGGAAGGAGACTGGAGGGAAGGGGAGGGGAGGGAAGAGGGAGGGAAGGGAAGGGACAGGAGGGGGGGAGAAGGAAGGGAAGGCAAGAGGGAGGGAGGGGAAGAAAGGGGAAGGAAAGAGAGAGAAGGGAAGGGAGGGGAGGGAGGGGAGGGGAAGGGAGGGGAGGGGAGGGGAGGGGAGAGGAGGGGAGGGAGTCCTTGGCTTAAGAGTTTGGTCAAAGTCTTCCAGCTGAGAACAAGAATTCCAGCTATCAAAATTTACCAGGAAAGGTGCTTACCTAGAGGCAATGTTCTTTTATATGGAGATACTTTAAATAAGAATGCTAAAAGAGCTTAAGTATAACTTTAGAATATGGTCTTACTCCTCTCTCAAATCACAAACCTGCAATTAATGGGAATCTCACAACTAAAGACCTTGTTCCCCATGAAGACATGTATTAACTCCCTAGGCAAACCTTGTACCTGTGACTTAATCTTATCAGCCTGTAAGCTTATTCAGTGTATCTCCCAGAAACAGTAGTATCTATCTCATTTATTGAGGAAAAGGTAAGAAAGCTCCTTAAAACATCTTTAAACAACATGTCAGAATCCATCCAAGTCCTGTATGCTACTGTTGCTGAAACACTTGAACTCTTGGAAGACACCCAAGCCCTCATTTAGGCATATGCTCTCCCTTCCCTGAGAGTCTCTCTGTTTCTCTTTCCCAACTCTCGATGTTGCTAATTCTATCCCTTCTAATAAACTCCAATGCTGCTTCATATTGACTTGTCCTGAAATTCTTTCCTGTTTCACCCCTGGAGGTCTTTGAATTCCTCATGCTGCTACATGCAGCAGTAGGAAGTGTCTATGTCAGACTCTCACCCTCTCCCACTGACCTTGCCTGTGAGTATGAAGGATGACGTCAGTCTTTCCGCACTGGGTGGGCTTGATTTCTGTTCCCTTTCCCTGGGATTCTGCTGAAATCTGCTTTTACAGCATTTCCTGTGGCTCATCAAGTAGCTTCAAAAATCGTCAAAGATTAATATCTCCTATTGTTTTTCCTTTTGTATAGTAAACTTTTTAATAAATAATCGTATTTAATTTTATTTTTTAATTTATTTTTTTTTATTTTACTTTTCTTTTTTTTTTTTTTTTATTTTTGATACTTTATTTACATTTCCGATGATTCCCCTTTTCTTTGGAAACCCCGTGTCCCCTCCCCCTCCCCGCCTCTGTGAGGGAATTCCTCCTCCCACCTACCCGCCCACCCATTCCCATATTCCCACCTTGACATTCCCTTTTACTGGGGCCACTAGCACCCTCAGGCCCAAAGTCC
>CM052714.1:24182581-24203597 GCA_028551405.1 Uromys caudimaculatus | reverse complement strand
ATCCTGAGCGAGGTAACTCAGTCACAAAAGAACGAACATGGTATGTACTCACTGATAAGCGGATATTAGCCCAAAAGTTCAGAATGTCCAAGTTTCACTTAACGGTAACCGCTGGACTGAGAGTGAGGTACCAGATGGAGGGGTTGGAGAAAGGTCTGAAGGAGCAGAGGGAATTGGTAGCCCCATGGAGGGAGCAAGAGCGTCAATGGGCTGACCCTCCCCCTGGTCGTCCTGGAGTTCAGACCGCTAACCAGAGAATACACATCTATGGACCCATGGTTTGGACTACATATGAGGCAGAGGAATCACCTCGATGGCCATCAGGGAGAAAGGAGAGGACTTTGGGCCTGAGGGTGCTAGAGGCCCCAGTAAAGGGGAATGTCAAGGTGGAAATATGGGAATGGGTGGGCGGGTAGGTGGGAGGAGGAATTCCCTCACAGAGGCGGGGAGGCGGAGGGGATAGGGGGTTTCCAAAGAGGAGACCCAGAAAACGGGAAACATTGGAAATGTAAATAAAGTATCAAAAAAAAAAAAAAAAGAAAACAAATGTCTCTTGGGGGCTAGCATCTAGTCTAAGACAATTTGACCCTGATTGTGAATATTTAACACAGATATAGTTTCCCCCCCTGGGAAGTTCACACATTTATTCCATATTCCAGGTAATTTTTTTTCACTTTGTTAGTGAGAATGTTCACAATCTGGGATTTAATTTTACTTTTCTTGGATTTTTTTCCATTAAGGAGAAAAAAAAATATCCTTGGTTCAAAAATTACAAACTAGGCTGAAGAGGTGGCTCAGTAATTCAGAGTACTTGCTACTCTTCCAGAGGACCCTGGTATAATTCCCTACACCCACACAACGACTCACAACATCTATACCTCGTGTTCCAGGGGATCCCACACTATCTTCTGCCCTCTGTGGGCTCTACATGCACACAGTACACACATATACATGAAGAAAAAGCACCCATCCACATAAAAATAAAAATAAATCACTTTAAAAATCTATTCTAAAGACTGGTGAGCCCATACAAAAAAGTTCCATTCTGAAATTTCTAAAGATGTGTGTACCTGAGCCCTGCCCCGGAAGCAAGAGCTAAGTCCATTTTATTTTCCAATCTAAACAGATTCAGTTTTATTAGGATTATTATAACATCAGTCTGAGGATTTGGGAAGCCAAAATAATATAGTTATAAATCATGCCTGGATCCTAATCATGTACCCAACTAAATGACATTTTTCCGACGACATCAGCTTCTCCACAAAGGACGTAAAGGATACTAACCCACGTGGAGTGCAGGCTGGGCCATGCTCAAACTTACTCCATATTGAATGAAACAGTGGCTTTTGCTGTGCCTTTCCCTGGATGGTTCCATTTATAGGGCAGCAGCTGGCTCAACTTTGAGTGACAATGCAGAGGTTGGATAATTCTGTGTCTTGCTTTCGCCTGTAAACACCACCTGTCCAATGTGAACCACAAGGCACAGACTAATAAATAATCTATTTGTGGAATTAAAACGGTATAACGTAAGTTGGAAGAAGATGGGCTTATTAGAACTATATTAGAAACACCAGACCCCAAACCTTATTGAACACGCTAGACCAGTAGTTCTCAACCTGTGGGTCGTGACACATTTGGGGGTCATATATTCGATATTTCAATTACCATTCATAACAGTAGCAGAATTACAGTTATGAAGTAGCAACAAAATCATTTAATAGTTGGAGTTTACCACAAAGTGAGGAACTGTATTAAAGAATTGCAGCATTAGGAAGGTTGAGAACCATTGCTTTAGACCAACAATGGATGGACCACTACCTGGATCCCATTAAAGGGGGGCAGCGTAACAGCTGATGAACCATTTCCATGATCTCACTCTGGCCTTCGATTAATTGGAATGGTTTTCACAGAATGAACTCAGAGGATATTTGCAGAGACTAGACAACAGAAACCATAAGTTTGAAATATTATGAGGCACTTTAAAGGGTTAGAAAAGCCAACAGCCAAAGAGACTACCGTGTACTGTGTAAGGAACAATCGCCAGAAGTGAGAGTAGACAAGGGCCAGAAAGACCATTGTGGAAACCTGCATGTTTAGACCATGTGTGGTCTCCAGAATAGATGACTTTCTTTAGAGTTGTTTCCGGATTAGGTGGTTGATGGATCCATTGAATGAACTGTTTGTTTGTTTGTTTGTTTGTTTGTTTGTTTGTTTGTTTGCCCAGTGCATGAATGCATACCATGTATGCATGAACACGGTGCACAAGTTCTATGGTATGCATGTACTGGTCAGAGGACAACCCTGGGTACTGATCCTCATGGTTCTCACTGTTGCATCTTGGTTGAACCAGGGAATATTCTGCTTCTGGGGATTGTCTTGTCTCTGTTTCATTTCCCCATAGGTGCCCTGGGATTACAGACCCCACATGGGTCTGGCTTTTACATGGGTTTGGGAGGAAAGTGACCCCAGAAAGATCATTATGCTAACTGCTACCAACTGTAAGCACCCTTACCCACTGAACCATTTCCCCAGCTCTGGGTTTTCTATGAGTGAGGATATGGTATGACTTCGTTCTTTTCCAGAAAGCCTCCAGATAGATTGTAATAATATAATCTTCTGAGCAGTTTAGACTGTCCTCCTTCTACCTAGGGATAGAGTTAGGACTCAGATCTCACTCTGTTCACCAGTCTTCAAAGCCCTGCAGCTTTGGCTTTCACCTTTAAATGCAGCTGACTATGAGGAATGAATCCATCCTTGACTTCTCTGACTACCCTCCTAGCACAGTGGCCTGTCATTCCATGACCTTGTGCCTATGTCAAAAGACCAACAGGCAGAGAACACCCAACAGCCCCTGGGTCTTTATTTCAACATGGCCCCCATTGCTTGACCGGACTTGAATTGATCCATCCACCCACTCCTCTGGGCTGGGCGTTGTGCCTCACCTCAAGAGTCTTGCAGCTTGTCTTGCTCAGCTCCCATCTCCATGGTGCTGCAGCTTGCCTTTGACAGTACTAAGCTTCTGCATCTGGGCTCTACCTTGATGCTCTGCTTAGCTTGCCTCCAGCAGCTCTCCAGCTGAGCTAATTAATATCTTATGTAACCACCTGCAGTGACTCTCTGCCTCTGTACTGTCTCTGTCTGTGCCTCCTCCTCCAATAACACCTCTTTGAACTCTGTGTCCTCTTTAACCCTTTTGTAGCCATTCTGTAACACACACACACACACACACACACACACACACACACATACACACTAATGTGTGAAACATGAAATTTCAAGATTATTATTAGTGGTTAAGATGGGAATAAAAGAACTGGCCTGCTATCAAGTGAAATCAGGAATACTTGGTAAATTGTAGCCAGCAAAAGTGAAATAGCTTGTCAACTGATGGTTATTCAATAGATTCTGAAACTGTGGAAAGACACTAACATGTCTATAGATGTTTCTAATGTAACACACCATGATACCCCAGTTCTGTAGGACGTAACCACCACCAGGATACAGTCGTTTCCAAGAGCCTCTGAACCTAGACCTCTCACCTATACACAAGCATTCCTGCACCTCTGACCTGAATGTATTTGAGTTTTCCTCTAAATCTGTTCTGATTTCTAAAGATACGGTTGTTACTGTCCTCAAAGCATTATGTCATTTGTTTTGAGCATTGAGAGAATACCTGGAGACCTCCAAACCTAGAACAGTGCTGAGAGAATGTGACTCACCTGCCAAGTCAGAAAAGAAAGAAAAGAATGGGAACACACACACACACACACACACACACACACACACACACACACACACACGTACACACGCACGCACGCACATGTACAACTTTTCTCCCTGGTTATAAAGAGAACTGCTTTAGAACTCATCTCTTTGCTGTGAGAATTGCCCCATGAGTACTCATGGATCTCTAACATCTTCCAACCTGTTCACATACCATCACCCAGATGGCTTGCATCGCATTCCGTAGCAAACGCCAACCCCTTACAAGCATTATAGAATTGACTGTATCTGGCAAGCTTGCATTTCAATGCGAAGGTCAAATATATACTTTTTTTTAAGCATTGTATTTTCATGCACATTGTCTTTTAAAAACATTTTAAATTACTTGGGGGGGCACACCTGTGTGAAGAGGCTAACGGATAATTTATGGGAGTCAGTTTTCTCTTTTACTCTATGTGTGCTGAAGATCAAACACAGGTGGCCAAGTTTGGTGGCAGGTGCTTTGTGCTACTGAGCCATCTCCCTGGTCTCTAAACAAATAATATTAGTGTATAAAAGTGTAAATACCTAAAAACAGTCATTTAATTACAATTGTTTGATGATGCTATTCTTTTAATAATTTATTGTTTTGAAATATAAGAACAGACACAAATCCTGTACCAAGGAACGTGAATCTCCCTGCAACAACTGACACTCAAATGGCCAGCCCAGAAAAAATGTTTGAGCAAGAGTAATTGGTCTTGGTGGGCATGGTAGTGTACACTTATAATTCCAGAACTGGGGAGGCTGAGGCAGGAGAATTACCATTTATCTATCTGGAGTCTTTTGCTACCAGAATAGAAATCGTAGGCAAGCAAGAAGAAGTTCTGAAGCATTATTGCTCAGCGGCTCCTGCACTCTTCTGCATGGCCAACAGCGAAGTGTGGCAGAGGGTAGGTGAGAGCAGCAGCAGGTGGCACCTTTTAGTGTCCTGTCTCTTACTGTGATCCTTAGCTCTACAAAGGTGAGCCTACAATTTTGACATTTCTTAGCGAATAGCAAACAGCCAGCATGGCAGATTCCGGATAGGCCTAAGTATCAGGATGCTTAGCCCTTGACAGAAGGTAATATTCCTGTTTCTAGGTCTGGGGTACCTGAAACCCTTAGCCCTAAATACTTAATAGCGTTCTAGAACAGTGGTTCTCAACCTGAGGGTCACGACCCCTTGGGGGGGGGTTGTAGAACCTTTTCACAGAAGTGGCTTAAGATCATTGGGAAACACAGATATGTATATTAAGACTCATAACAGTAACAAAACTACAGTTATGAAGTAACAACAAAACTAAAATGGTTGGGGAGGGTCACCAGAACATGAGAAACTATATTAAAGGGTCCCAGCATTGTGGAGGCTGGGAGTCATTGCTTTAGAACCTGTCTAGTAAGTGGATTTGCGGCTTTTCTTCTCTGGGTTTATAGCCTTTCACCCTCTTCAGCCTCAGCTTTCTGTCATTCCCAATTTCCATCTTTACCTCCATCATTGCCCGTGTGTTTTGCCTTGGCTGTGCTCTCAAGCTGTTCCTCTGTCTCTATGTCAGCTGTCAAGCATCTGGCTGCCTTGCTGAGCGTGCAGCTTGGTCTACCGACTGCTCAGCCCTCACCGCCACACTGCTGTCCCTGGTGCTCCCTTCTGCATGTTCAGCATCTGTGCTAAGGAAAGTAGGTAAGAAAGCACCACTCGCTCAAGAGAAGCATTTTGTTGGGTCTAACACTGCAGTATCAGGAGAAGCTGCACTGGAGGCTGACTCACCAAGCGAGCCTCATTATGTAGCCAGGGGAGAAGTGTTTACACCAGGTACAGCAAACCTCACAAGCAAAGGAAGGTTTATGTTTGTACCCACATAAACATCACAGCCCTGCCTTCTTAGTTGAAGTCACAGCTATCCCCCTGCTAAGCCTCTAAGGGACCAGTTCTCCCTCTGCCAACAGTAGAAATGGTTTGGGACTTAGCTAGAATTCACCAGAACTTAGCAAACGCCTAGTACAAATTCTCTGAAACAGTCCTAGCTGAGAGTGAACCTTCTCCTCAAGAGCTAGAGCAATCATCTACAACCATTGTGCAGTTTTCTGAAAAGGTCTGTGGAAAGTTTGAAATGGCTGCCATTAGCCTAGAGTAGTCTGCCTGGCTCTTGGACTGAGAGCCTTATTTTCAAGGCATCTAGAATAGCAAAGATAAATCCAATAGCTGCCAGTTACAGAGGTAGATTGACCCACCCTCCTTCTCTTGACTTATCCCCAGAAAAAATTAACATCAGAGAGCAGGCTTACAGGGACTTGAACTTATTAACATTGGCAGCAATTGAATTGGTGCTTTAATAGTACTTAGCAGTGTCCCAAAAGAGGCAGTGTCCCCATTGCTGCTTCAGGAAGATTGGGAGTTCAGGAAAACCCTGGGCTACAAAGCCAGATCCAGTTTAAAACACAACAAAACAAAAAATTGGCTGGTCTCAGTTCCATTGTAGTTTTGTCTTGGGAGTTTCTTCCTTCAGCCAGTCCCTATTTGTCTCTGCCTGCCCTGTGCTCTACTTCCTGCCTCTGCCTGCCCTGTTGTCCACTTCCCGCATTTTCTAAGCAAATGCCTCATATTCCTTCTAGTGTTACAGTTCACTAGTTCACTATTGGGAATTCCAGACATTTCCCACTCTTTCCCTAGGAGATCTGTTCTGCACACACTCCTACTGTTTGTCTTTTGTCTGTGTCTGTCTCTCTCTGCCTCTCTCTCTCTCTCTCTCTCTCTCTCTCTCTCTCTCTCTCTCTCTCTCGGATGAGAGGTTTTTGTTTTCGTTTTCCTGACTCAAGAGGAGGTACCAGCAGTCTACACTTGGCGACATTCCCATAATCTTACATTTCTGTTACCACAGTCCATTAAGTCACCCAACAACCCAGTTCCAATCTCTGTTACCAGGGTGAATTATCCGTGAGCAATTGCTTTGAGTACAATGCCTGCTACTTGATAATCAGAACACAAATCGCTCCATAAATAACAGATTGCAGTGATTAGGACCATGCTATTCCTTCAGAGTTCCTTGGGGACTGGTCACTATGCCTGTTTTCTGTTGCAAAGCAACTCCTTAGCTTCCTATGACCTTTTATAAAACTGAATATTCAGGAGAAGGAATGTCAAGCCTGGCATGGTGTCCCTTGTCTATAAGCCCAGGACTAGGAAGGTAGGGGTTGAAGGATCAGGAGTTGAAGGCCAGCCTTAGACACATAGTGACTTCAAGCCAGACTGGACTGCACAAGAATTTGTGTCAAAAATGAAACAGGGAAAAAAGAAGGAAGCTGGCTTTGTTTAATGTTGCACATCTGGAACCTCATCATATGACAAATGAAGGCAGAAGGGCTGCAAGTTTGAAGAGAGCTTGAATCATGCATTGATCCATTCAATCTGTCCTGAATTAGGTAGCAAGAATCTATAGATTTTATTTGTTTGTTTTTTGTAAAGAATAGAGGGAAAGAATTCACTAACAAAACATAAAAAGTACAACAGAGATACAAAAAGCAATCATGCATAAAGAAATGCAATTTCAGAAGCAGTGATCTGAGTTCTAAAGGAAGCAGCTAACTCTAAGGATGTGGGTGTTACCCCATTAGAAAGCCCTCCCAAGCAGCAAGAGGAACTGGGAAGATGGGCTTGTACATAAGAACTAGGAAATGTCTATGAAGAAAGGATGAAGATGTCCAGAGAAAGAGACATCAGCAAAAATAAATGCTAAGGAAACTCCGAGTTCTTGAGGCTAGCGGCCTAGAAGCAGATGCAAGCTGAGACTCTGTGTGTGGATCTGCCCAGGCCCAGGGAAGACGCCCTTTCCATAGAGGAGGTTCTAGTGCAAGAAGAAGGCAGGCACCATTCACACTACACTTCAAAACACAAGACTCCTAAATTCTCAATATTTTGACTGCTATAAGTTATAATGTGCTAAGTTAGAATTAATCCTAGTATGTTGTTTCTCATTTTTATGTACATTTAAATCTAGTATTTATATCTTTAAAAAAATTTTACAAGCCATAAAACAATTGTGTTTTCTGTATAGCTTTTTAAGATTGCTTTGTGATGATTGGAGTGAGAACAGCTGTTTATTGTCTCCCACCCCTGCATCCTGGGTATAGACTAGGCCCATTCATGGCATAATAGGCCAATACTCAAGAGATAAGAGGTCCTGGTTATCATTGATGAGTAATAGTTTAGATCAGCCTAAATCCTAAAGACAAGAGCTTCAGAATTGTGGCACCCAAGCTACACGGTAGTAACAATCACTACACTATTTCAAGTTGGCTAAGATTTGACTATATAGACTTATATATAAGATATTTTATGTATATTATTATACTCTTATTCATAAGACATATGATGCTTTATTTCTGACCCACTGGGTCCACATCTTCCCCATTCCCCTCCTTTCACTTTAGGTTTACTGGCTTTTTTTTTTTTTAGAAACCATCAATATTAAATATTTTTATATACAAGAATAAATATTATTCTAATAAAGTGCTGTGCACACACTAATCAGCCTAAACACAAGCATAGGTGGTCCTCATACCCATGGGATTGTGTCTAGGATAGAAAATATTTTAGCAAGAAAGGACTTGAGTACTGAATAGAAGCACAATTTCTTGTCATCCCCTAAACAGTGCAGCCAAACAGCTATTTACATACATTTCCATCACATTAAGTAGTCTAAGTCTCTGGAGATCGTTTAAATAATGCGGAAGGCACGGCTCACACTGTACAATTCTATAGAAGGGATGTGAGCATCCTGGGATTTTGGTACATTTGAGAGTCCTTGAAGCAATCTCCTGAGAACACTGAGAGACAACTGAGCTACAATACAGTTCAATTCTCCAGTGTTTCCCTCGACTTGGCATCCCCTCCCCCCATTACCCACTCACAAACAATAACCATAAGTCCCAGGTCTTATTGTGTCATTTCTCCTGTTTGATTACTCCTATTCTTTATCATATTGCCACCATTCAATTATTTTTATGACCCTTGAGCCCTTATCATCTCCAGCTGCCAATCATTCCTTTGGCACAAATTCTCTCTTCTGTGCTTGCTTGCTTCCCCCCACCCCCACACTTTTCTATTAACATTATACTGTCCCTTCCTCCAAGAAACATTCTTGGTGTTTCCTCCCTGCAAGTTTTTTTAAGGCACCTCACAGGTCTTGCTTGTGCCAAGTATTTCAAGTGTAATTATTTCTGTGGTGCCTCTAAGAATAGATGTCACCACTGTGCCCCTGACATGGAGAACTGTCACGTCTTAGTCCCTGGCATTGGACTATGTGTCTGATGTTGCCTGATGATCCAGAAGACACCTGATCTGGACTGAACCAACAGGACAAAGCTTTCCTTAACATAGGCTCTCTGGGGAAGTCTCATAATCACTTTAACCATGAACAAGTAAAAAAAAAAAAAAAAAAAAAAAAAAAAAAGTTGAAATCCCTATAAAGCCAAATACTAACAATGAATAATGAAAAACACATCAAAATCCCCAAAGATCAATGTGGTGGACTTTGTCCCACCTGCTACTAAAGAAAGCAGGACCATTAGGGCATGTTCTCTCTGCAGAGGCCTGGGCTCAAGACTGAAGAGTTCATTTCTCTGAAGAGATGGCACGCCCCAAGGGTGATGATGATTTCAGCAGAAATTAAAAGAAACAGGATGCTTGGAAGAGAAAAGAAAATGTGACCTAATCCACCCACGGGAGACCAGCCGGAGTGGGAAACCTTTTAGAATGGAACAAAAATGAGGTCACTTAAAGGTTTCTTCCTCAACAGCATGCATTTTTAATAACACGATTTTATACTTCACAGCCCTTCTCATCCAAGGACCTCATCTCCCAGAGTCCCTCCTGGCTCTCTGTCTGCCCATCACCATGCCTGACACTTCCATGTGTGTCCATCATTAATCAGCATTCACCCCTGCAAAATTAGCAGCTTGGAAACATTGCAACCCTAGCCGGTGCTAATTACTTGAACAATTTACAGAATCCTAAGGGAAGTCAGAGACCTCTGTGCATAGACATGCCTGTGCACAGCATAATGTTGGGGTTTAAAAGAAAGATAAAAATCTTCTTTGTTGGATCCCACAGGCTTGTTTGGAATAAATCTTATAAAGAATGTTTTCACCAACAGAATTCTTAAATTTCTTGGGGAAAATTCTCCTGGGGAATTACCAGCTTAGCTATGGGAACTTCTGGGTATTTTTTTACCCCATTTTCTGTTGCTGTAATGAAGTAGCATAGATCAGGTAACTTCTGTAGAAAAGTTCATTCAGCTTGTAGTGACAGAGGTTGGCAGTCCCGGAGTGTTCACCATCTAGCCAGGGCCTTCCTGAGGTCATCCTGATGGAAGGTACCACATGACACAGTAAGGGTGGTATCTCAAAAGATCTTGAGCTAGAGAGATAGCCCAGCTGCTAAAGAACACTTGTTGCTCTTGCAAAGGATTCAGATTGATTCCTGGCACACTTGGTGGCTCACAGCCTATATAACTCCAGTCCCAGGGGACCCAATATCTTCTTATGACCTCCACAGGCACCAGGCATGCACATGGTTCACATGCATAAATGCTTACAAAACACTCACACACATAAAACAATAACATAAATACCTTAAAAGGGAAAAAAGAAATCTTTTTTTTTTCATTCCTGAATTTGTTTTTAATGATCTGGGTTTGGGAGGGGGTGTGTCTCAGTGTAGGTATTTGAACATAAGAGTAATGCTCAGTAGAAAGGCCAGGAGTACATGTAGTGGAACTGGAGTTAAAGGAGTTGAAAGGCGCCAGACATAGGAGCTGAGAACTGAACTCTGAGCCTCTGGAAGAGTAGTATGTGCTCTTAATAACTGAGCTATCTCTCCAGGTCTGTCTCAAGAGAATCCATAAAGCCACGATGATGCTGCCCCCTGTATGACCTCATCTAATCCCACTACTTCCCAGAGGCCACACTTTCAAATACCATTAGCATATCAAGTTGGGGATTAAGTTTCCAACACATAGAAGCTTATAGGGATATGTTCAAATGGTGGCAGATACAGAGAAAGAGTCCTTAAGGTCATTTTAGAATATATGTTCTTGATTAAGTCTTGAGAATGAAATGGAGTGGGAAGAGGCACCCATGACCTGCATGAAATTGTAGGCATGCTTTTAAGCACTGCTGTGTATTTCTATAGTGAGAATGATAGCTTTATTAAATCCTCCGAGCAGTCCATAGCTCCACCAGCAATGTTCTCATCTCCTTATTATTGGACTAGAGAGTTAAGTGGAGAGCTGACCTCAAAGTTGATTGGCTCAGATACCTTGAGTGTTGAAGCAGCTTCTCACGGCAGAGAAGCAAGACTGGATACTGATAGGAGAAAAGCATTTCTCCAGTCATTATAGGCCTCATCATTATTATAACAATTTTCATCTCATGTCCATGGATATTTTACACTAGGAAACAGGGCACAATTGTGTTAGTCAGCTCTTAAATTCTAACAACGAAATACAGGATAAATGAAAACATGGTTTATTTTAGGTGATGGTTTACAGAGGTCTTAGTCTATGGTCGCTTGGCTACCTTGGTTTTGGTCTAGTAACAACACAGCGCATTGTGGTGGGAACACATGACAGAGAAGGCTCCTTGCCTCTCCATAACCACAGAAACCCAATGGAAGAGAAGAAGGGGGGTTCACTATGTCTTTCAAGGGCACACCCCCAGTGGCCTAACTTCTTTCCTCTAGGTCCCTCCTCTTTGAAGTTCCACCGGCTTCCTAGAGTAGCACCTGGGAACCAAACCTTTAACGGTGGGTATTTGGAGCAGGCCGCAGATACAGGCTCTAGTACATGGTATTTATAAAACCCTTAGGAAATGCTAGCTGTAAGGAAATGTAGGCAAATAACATGAACTTAGTTCAATAAGAAGTCCTGGATAAGTTGAGGGAGTTTGCAGCCCCATGGAGGGAGCAACAGTGTCAACTGGCCAGACCCCCCAGTGCTTCCAGAGACTGGACCACCAACCAAAGAATACACATGGAGGGACCCATGGCGCTGGCCATATATGTGGCAGAGGAGGGCCTTGTTGGCCATCAGTGGGAGGAGAGGTCCTTGGGCCTGAGGATGTTAGATGCCCCAGTGTAGGGGAATGCTAGGGAGGGAAGACGGGAATGGGTGGGTGAGTGGGGAAGCACTCTCATAGAGGCAGGAAGAGGGAGGATGGGATAGGGGGTTTCCAAAGGGGAAACCTGGAAAGGGGAAAACATTTGAAATGTAAATAAAATATCAAAAAAAGAAATATAATATAATAATAAAATCTACAAATACATTCTCACAAAAAACAAAAACAAACTCTAAGACAAAAGAAAAAGAAGAAGGAGGAGGAGGAGGAGGAGGAGGAGGAGGAGGAGGAGGAGGAGGAGGAGGAGGAGGAGGAAGAGGAGGAGGAGTAGTCCTGGATATAAGTTAATATTTTCACTCCCAGAGATATCCTTGCCCACTCCAAAGGGTAGAAAACAAAAAAGGCAGGGAGAATTAGAATAAGAACATTAGGCCCCCTAACCAAGACTGTCCGTGGGACAAACCAGGTTTTCAGTGACATCACAATGGCACATTCAGCAAACAGTACACATCAGGGCCCTCTTCTCAGAAACGGCGATGTTCAGACATCAACACACAATTGATCATGAGCTTTAGAGTTGTGGCCAGTCTGCTTGCCAGTGACCATATCTAGTTACATGCCAAAGGTACAATAAGAAAATAGTGAAGGCGTTTTAAACCATTTGATTATAAAATTCTGAATAGGCTGTGTAAAGTGAACTGTTCCCATCACTGGGTGTTGCTGTGTTGGCAGGTGTCTGCATGCATACTTTGTCTGTGTATTCCATCTCTGACACAGCTGTGGACACAGATGGAATTTTATTTTGGTTTTCCAAACAACCAGCATACTGTTGACTGGGCTGTGACCACAGCGCTACCTTTTTCAAGGTTTCCCAGACAAGATGTTGTGTTTTGACTTTTTGTTTATTTTGCTACTTTCAGAGCTCCTATCCTCTTAGGTTGCCAAAGAGGCATAAATAACATAATGTGGATGGACCTACATGAGCTGTCTTGGCTGCGTTCCTGAAGTCAAGCACCCGGCCTGAAGCAACTAAGTGTTAATGTCTCTTCAGGGAGGCAACTGCCCTGAACAAAGAGGAACAATCTCCATGAGAAGAAAGAAGATCCCAGTTGGCCAACTAAACTAGCAGTTAGTGGTTGGACCACCAGGGTCAACCAGACACAGAAAGTGTCTAACCTGAAAGACTGGAACACTTAAACCACCACTCACTTGGATTACTCTCAAATGTCCCTCCCAGATTCCTGATCATGCCAGTCTGATAAGAACCAGCTATCAGGGTAGGATTAGATCTACTGGGGAGGTACTCGGTGAGTTATGAGGATCTTCAGACTATAATGAAGGTCTGACAGCCATGGAATCAGAAATAGACTGGGAAAGAAATGAAGAGGAGGGACCTTGGACCACATTCTGGTTCTAAGGAAGGTTTGGGCAGAGTGAATCCTTTGGTCAACTACCCATAGTAGTCTCTTATGTCTTCCAAATGGGGCCATTGCCATTCCTGTCTGTCTGAAAGCAGGTCTCAGAAACCATGGTCTTAAATGAGCTAGACAGTGGATTCCTTTTACTACGACAGTATATCTAAGTATCATATGCTAACAACTTCCATGTTAGATACTGTTATTCATATGGAGCTGCTGTATTCATGGAGAATAACCACTCTGGGGAGGGTTATTCTGTTTGTTGACTTTGTCTTAGATTTAAAAGTATCCAAATTATCATAGCACTATCAACAGGGTCAGGAAACTAGAAAAGGGTGAGCTGGAAGTTCAGGGCCCAAGAGTAAGCACATCCTGGCTCAGCTGTGGCTCCAGCTACATCCAGAGAAGGAGTAGAACAGACAGTGGCTGTGACCAACTTAAAATCCATGTTCTAGATTTCACCTTTTATATTTTCTCCTTTATTCTACTGAATAGAGAGCCTTTCCAAAAATTCTAGTTCCTCAAGACTCAAAAACTTTGTTTTCCAGTGTAAATGAAAAGTTCTAGAATGTTTTGCTCACTGCTAGGACAGAGTTTACACGGAAGCCAATGCAATGGTGTCACAGTAATTAAAGAGAGGAAACCCAGGAGGCAGATAAAACATGGGAGGAATAGAGGTAGGCACAAGTAGCCCAAATACCTTTCCTTACCTGGGCAGTCTCCTATGAGAACTAAAACTGTAGAGAGTCTGCATTTTGTTTTAATAAGGGACTTTAATTCCCTTAGATGGGTGATAAAAATGTATGCATATTAGTGAACCAGAAGCTCATTACACAACTCCTTCCAGGGCTCTATAACCACTGCCATAGATTCAGGAGCTCAGCAAGACACCACAACCCTTCCATGTGCCCTTTGGAGCTTTGCTATGACATCTTCAGCAGCCCAGCCCATGGTCCTTAGAAGGCAGCAACTACAATTCAAAGACAAAATCAGAAATCACTTTCAGAGGTGACAGTGACCCAGTTGTGTCTTAGCCATTGGCATCTGCCCACTTTGCTAGACAGTAAAATTTAAAGAGAACATTACTAAAGTAAGATTCTCTGGAGAGTTAGAAGATCAGAAAGACAGTCTTTTTTTCATGATTCCACTGAGAAATGTTGAGCGAATGGACATGTGGCTGACCTTATTATCTGGGAAGCAAAACTTGAGAGCAATATTAACCTCATCTTTTACCATTTCTTCCATATTCAATGTCTTCATTTCATTTCTGTTGCTATGACACCCTGACGAGAAGCAACAGAGGGAAGGAAAGGGTGTGCTTGGCTTACAATGACCAGCTACACTCTGTGGTTTGGGGAAGTCAAGGCAAGAAGTCAAGCAACAAGTCACATCATATCCACAGTCAAGAGTGAAAAGAATAACTGCCTTTATTTGCTTAGTCAGTATTCAGCTAGCATTTCCCACCCCTGCGCATCCCAGGGCACTGGCCATGAGATGAAGATGCCCAAACTCAAGGTGGATTTTCCTATATCAATAAATGATCTGCACAGATTTGCTCACAGGCCAATCTGGTATAGATAATCCCTCATTCAGACCCTCTTCTCAGCTGGGTGTGGTTGCTCGTGTCTATAATCCCATTACCCAGGAGACAGAGGCAGGCAGTTCTCTGTGAAGTTGAGGCCAGCTTTGTCTACACAGTGAGTTCAAGGCCAGCCAGAGCTACACAGTAAGATCTTGTCTCAAAAAAAGAAAAATAAAAGACTCTTCTCTCAAGTGATTGTATCAAATTACAGTTTATACAGCATAATCAGTTGCTCAAACACCTGGACCTACAGACCTGGAAGTGGATGGTGCAATAGATATCACTCGAGACCTTGTCCCAGGCCTGTCCCCAAAGCAGGAGCTACAACAAGAGTATATGATTTCTTCCCTTCACTTGGAATTAAGCCCTTATCCCTCTCACCAACAAATAACTGCTCATTCCTTACCTTTTGTTCCCTGTTTCCTAGTGTTTAAAGCAGTTTTCCAAATGTAATCTTACGTAAGACTCATGACACATTTAGAGAACAAAGGCTACCACGTTATCTCCATCTTCCCCAAGAGGAACTTGAGGCCTAGAAGAATTCTTTAGCTTGTTCAAAGAGGGGGTCACTGATCTGGAGCAGCAGTGATGGAGCATCAGTAGACCCCATACACGGAGGGCTTACATCATACTGAATGCTCAGCACTTTCCATAGCTTATTTCTACTTGTTCAAAAAGAATTTGTTGGCACAGAACTCACATTCATGTATTCATTTCGCATCCTTCAGAGTAAGCAGTGAGATGCGTTTCATATACCGACCCTCAAGGAGTGTTAGTGGATTGACTGATTAGAGTAGATAATCTGTCGGCTGAGTGCTAATCTATTAAATCCTTAGGAAGAGACTCTGAATTTTAAAGAACTGTAGCTAAGCTGCAAAGAGAAAAGGGAGAAACATCTGTTGCATCCAGCAGTATCAGTGCTCTGGTGGAACGCATAAACCTTCACCTTCTGGTTGCTTTTCCCTGAACACCTGGATGAGTCACCTGCTGCTCTGACAATGGCAACTTAAGAAAGGAAACATTTATGTTGGCTCACAGTTTGAGGACATAGCTCGAATGACTAAGAGGGGCTGGGGGTGGGGGGGTCGTGGCATGATGGCAGGAGAGTGAGATGCACACCATCTCAACAATCAGGAAGCATCAAGGGATGAAAGTATAACTACTACTTCCTCTTCTTACTCGGTCTGGGAGCCCAGTTCATGGGATTACCATGATCATCATCAGGGAACTGTGGGAAACTTCCTATACAGAAGTCCAAATCAAAACAATGAATGTCACAGGAAGAGGCCCTAGGACGACACTCAAAAATATCTCAGAATTTTTCATTGGTGACTCCTGCAGCCTACCAACACTCCACACTTCCCAGTCAACTGATAGTGATGTGTTTCAGCTGACAAGTGTCTCCAGAGTTGGATGCAGGGCACATGGAAGTCTCTAGGGATGCACACACACACATACACAGACTAGGATCCTGAAGGTGATGTTCTCTGGTTTTCTTTAGTTCTTAATAAGATTTCATTTTAGGGCATAGCATCATTTACACCAGACAGGCAAGTAGGACTTCCTGGGTAGAAATGTTCTAGACATCCATCTTGTTTGAAGTGAAACAGCCCCAAGAGTCAACCAAAGGTCCTTCTCATGATGAGCCCAAACACAGGATTTTCTTCCCAAAGCTAGACTCCACAGACTCCAAGGACTAGAAACCTGGGACTGCTCAGCCGTGATAGTTAGCAATCTGCCGTCTCCAAAAGGAAGAGAGAGAGAAAACAAAACAGACAACAAGAGCACAACAAAAACCCTGCCCTTAGGAAAATCAGCCCTGTAGTTTCCCATGTGTAGAGCTCTTTCAGAAGGCGGGAGTGACAACTGTTACAACCTTCTTGTAGCGACAGCTCAGCTGTGGCTCCAGGGAGCATCCAAACTGAATGTGGGTGGTAGAACCCTAAAATGTTCTTTCCCAATTTATTCAAAATCCTCCACATGCTGAGTGAGCAAACCTTAGTGCCACCTGCAAGGTCAGGCTGTGGTCCCTCCAGCTCTGACTTAGGAGACTCAAGGACAGTGTTGCTTTCTAGAAGCCATGTATTCTGGTGTCCAGGTAACATTACCAAACAGACAACATACACCTTAAAAATTCTGGCCTTTTACATACTGTGGAAAAAAATCCTTCTGGATTTTTTGTTTCAAGCCAGTGACATATTTGATGGGGCTGGGTAATTGGAAAAGGGATTTAAATAGGTCTGGAGACCTTCCAGCCCTGTGGAATTTGCAAACACTGTGTAGAATCCATAAGCAAACAGAATTTACAAAGAAACTCTCCCCTCTGGAATTAGTCAAGGATCCAATTTGAGGAGATTTTTAGTTTATTCTGAGGTAATGCCAGAAGGCCTTGAAAATAGGAACAAAGCAGAAACAGGAGTGTGGGGGCTGTGGGGTGGGCAGTGAGAGTCATTTTATACACTTAGAGAAAAAATATGTAAAAGATTGGTGTGTTTGTCCACCCCCAGCAGGGACAAGGCACTTGGAAAGAAAAGCTCTGATGCCATAGGGCCACGCCCCGGGTCCCACCAAGCACATCCTCCTATGAATTCTGGGGATGTCTGGGTTTTTATTTTTAAAAAAAAAATTGTGTCTCTAGGACAGCAAGCAGCTAGACAGTGGGACTATTCCAATTCAGGACTGATCATGCGTGTGTGTGCATGTGCGCCTGACACATTCATAAGACACCAATTCTCTAAGTCATTAGATAAGGTGAGTATTTGCGGCTTCAATTAAGCCATCTGTTCCTCTCCAGAGAAGCCATTATTGGACCCAGAAGCAGATACACTTGCACACAAAGGGTTAAAGACACCTGACTTTGTCTCACGATGGACTTTCTTTGACCTAGTAAATCAGGGAGATATTCATTCTCTATCTCTTATACTCACATCTACTTAAACAGTCTGGGAATGTGGAGAGTGGCTTTCTATCCAGCACCACTGCCCACTGGAGAAGATTACACTGAGGGCCTTTGAGAAAGCTCTAGAGGAATTTCTTTAATAAATCGTTCATTTTAAGCCTTAGAAGATGGTAACAGAATGCCTCGGTGCTCAACAACTTGGTTCCCCCAGTCATTATGTTAGAGTAGTGTGGTACATTTGTCACATTTAGTGAACCAGTAATGATATGTCATTAACAACTAGGTCCCCCCACTCCCCGCTCTGGTGAACCATCCAGGCAGGACATCATAAGATGTTTGGTGACAGTGTCTTTTCAACCTCCTCTTTCCTGAAATTAATTCTTGTACCCTAGCTTTGATAACCTAGACAGTTCTGAGAAGCACTGGTTATGTATTTGGTAGAGCATGCCTGCCTCCACTTGAGTCTCTCTGATGTCTCTCTCATAGAATAATTGGTGCTGTGGATTTGGCAATGATGACCACTGTTTTAATCACTGGTAAACAGTAAGGATGAATACTATCAGTGTGAGCTTTCAACCACTGACGTTGACCTGCATTAATCACTCTCATGATACAGTACATCCCTCGGATACCACTGTTTCCCTTCGCTGTACTACACTGTGGGGAATCACTTGAGGCTAACACTTCAAGAGCTGTGCTTGGAACCTCGGACTCAGCTGATGTGTGTCCTTCTCTGCGCACTCATTCCCGAGGTGCTGATGTTCTTTGGATTACACTCCATACATTGTACTTTGTTGCCCAAATTATTCCGGTGTTTGCTGTCAGGAGATCTTTAAACTGGTTCCATTTTGTCCCCTTTTTTCCAATACTATGACTTTAAATATGCTTTTCTTTGTTTACTTCAGAATTATTATCTTTTGTTTCTTGGACCACTCCTAGAATCAGCTATTCTCCCAGGATTCCCAGTCTCTTATTGGATGATATATTAGAAACAAATACTTGAGTACTAACTACTGAGTGTAGTTATTTCTAGACCTTCTCTGCCTTAGGAACCAGGAAATGTATGTGCACTAACTGTACTATATACACAGACGTACATACCTGCTTATGCAACTTCCGGTTGTTATTAAGCTAACCCTTAGCACACACTGATAAGTTCTTTGTAGGATTTTAAAGTATAAGACTTGGTTTCTTAAAACTCATCTCTGTGTTTTTAGAAAGATTTTCTACAGCCTTTAGGAGGAAGGAGTCTGGACTGTAGGTGTATATACCTATGGGTTCCAGAAGGACAAGGTCCAACTGAGGCCCAATCAAGTGACCATCTTGAGACTTGAGACATCCAGCACCCAAGATTAAGCAATTCAATTCTCCCAAGCTTATTTGCCATTTGTGTCTTCTTTGATAAGGGTATTCATGACAGTTTTACTTGCTGTGTATTTTTTCTTGGTGTCTTCATAGTTCTTTGTGCATCTTGGATAACGGCCCCTTATCAGGTCTATTATTTTACCTTTAATTTTAAATTGAATTTCTTTTTTTATATATTGAAGATAGATTCTCTCTCATAAATACATCCCAACCAAGTTTATCAGATTGTTTTTCCCAATGTTTGCTGTATTTTTCAGTCCTTTGCCATTGTCTTTTTCAGGACAGTTTTGTTTTGTTTGGCTTGGTTTGGTTTGGTTTGGTTTGGTTTGGTTTGGTTTGGTTTGGTTTGGTTTTGAAGTACAGTTTATCAATTGTTTCCTTCCTGAACTACGTCACTGATGTTATAAGTAAAATGTCATCACCATACCAAAACATTCTAGATTTTTTCCCTATCCTCTATGAATTATGTAGTTTAGTATTGTATACCTAGGCCTATGATCAATTTAGAGTTGATTTTTGTGACAAATCTTGAGCTTGGGAAATGCCGGTCCTCTGGCTATGCTTTTCTGTCAATTTGGGGTTATTATCTATTTTAGGAACTTTACACCATCACCTGAATTTTAGAAACAGATTGTAGATATTTGCAGTGTTAGTGTCCCAAATTTTGAATGAGATTATAATGAGAGTATGGGCAAATTCAGAATTTCTCTTATTGACGATATTTAGGTTTCCTGTCTATGAACACAGGCTGTCTCTCAACTTATTCAGTTGCTCTTAGGCTCATTTAATCAAGTCTCCTAGTTTTTCCTCACATAGATCCTGCACATATTTTGCCACATTCATACCTAGGTGTTATAATAGGGGGCTGCTAATGGAAATGGTAATGTTATTGGTGTCAAATTCCACTTGTTAACTGCTGCTACATCAAAAGAAATTGACCTTTGAATATTAAATATGTATCCTGAAATTTTGCTGTAATTATTTATTAAAGATTAGTTGTTTTCTTATTGATATTTTCATATTTCCTATGTAAATTTTTTAAAGATTTATTTATTTATTGTATGCATATGAGTAAACTGTCTCTTTTTTTAAGTTTATTTCATTTATTTATGAGTGCTCTGCTATATGTACACCTGCATGACAGAAGAGGGCATCAAATCCCCTTATAGATGGCCATGAGCCATCTTGTGGGTGCTGGGAATTGAACTCAGGACTTCTGGAAAAACAGACAGTGCTCTTAACTGCTGAGCTATCTCTCTGGCCCCTTTCTATGTAAATTTTAAGTAATCATAATATTAACAAACATAGACAATTTTATTTCTTTCATTCCAATAGCTATGCCTTTTAATCAATCTAATTATAGATCAATTTATTTACTTACTTACTTACTTATTGGGGTACTGGGAACTGAACACCTGGCCTTACACATGCTAAGCACAGCAACTGAGCTACATCCCTAGTCCCTTTGTGATTGTTATTGTAAATGGGGCCTCATCAGTTTGCCTAAGCTTGCCTTGAATTCATTCTCTAGGCCATGAGCCTTCCTACAACCACCTTCTGAGCAGCTGCATCACAGACTATAGCCACCAGGCCTGATTTCCTCCTCTGAATGTTTTGTATTAGCTCTGACCTCCACTGTGATGCTGTAAAGGAGAGGGAACAAAGGACAACCTTACCTTGTTGATGGACAGGTGGAGTTTGAGGTTCTTTTTGTTGTTGTTGTTGTTGTTGTTGATGATGATTTTTTTAAATTTTATTATTATTATTATTATTATTATTATTATTATTATTATTTATTGATACTTTATTTACATTTCCAATGTTTCCCCTTTTCTAGGTCTCCTCTTTGGAAACCCCCCATCCCCTCCCCATCCCTGCCTCTATGAGGGAATTCCACCT
>CM052714.1:24154211-24182081 GCA_028551405.1 Uromys caudimaculatus | reverse complement strand
CCATTTTTCTGAGGATCCGCCAAACTGATTTCCAGAGTGGTTGTACCAGCTTGCAGTCCCACCAACAGTGGAGGAGTGTTCCTCTTTCTCCACATCCTCGCCAGCATCTGCTGTCACCTGAGTTTTTGATCTTAGCCATTCTGACATTTGTTTTGATTTTGCAACATTCTTTATTGAGGTGAGGAAGAGCCTTTCTCTTTCCAGTGGGCTGGAGAGCTTTGGAACCTGTTTCTCTGTTCTTATTAACATGATTATGTTACTTTCTTCTTTAGCCTGTTGATGTGATGGGTTATGAGAATTCATCTTTAATGCTATAGCAGCGGCCTTCAGTATGCTAGCTATATTTTATTTCTGTGGTATATAGCTATTTTCATATTATTCTACTCAGTTTGCTGATATTTTCCTGTGGAATTTTCTATCTGTGCTCATGACAAAGATTGATCGGTTGTTTTCTTGTGAGGTGTGTGTCTGGCTTGCTATTAGCATAATGCTTGGCTCAAAGATATTTTCCCTTTGCTTCTGTTTTCTGGAGAATATAACTGAGAGCTGATGTAAGTTCTATTTGACTGCTTGATAGAACTTACCGATGAACCCACCTAGACCGTGTGCTTTCTGTTCTGGAATTAATGATGCTAGTTAGTTACTAAATAAAAGTCTTCTCCGATCTGGCACTGTTAAAGCTTGCTTGGATGCCCATAGTTAGAAGTTTTTTAAAAGCCGAGTCAATGCTGATAATGATGGCTGTTTAAGCAGCAGAGTTTCCCATCTTCCCTCTGGGAGTTAGTGATCACTGCTGCCCACCTTAGCCCCTATGACCTATAAATTCAGCAGAAAGTCTATCTGGGAGAACACTGGCCCACTAGTTTTGACATAGAATGGTCTATGCTTTATCCTATAGGGAATTCCTCTAGGGCCTTAGCATCAACTCAGGTTGGTCTTCTAATCTGGCTTTTCCACAAAAACTCCATGGCCCATTATTATCTCATATGACCTCGGCAATCTATATCTTCCTATTTTGAAAGCAGAGAATTATATTATCTGAGTATAATATGAGTGAATGGGAAATGTTTGTTTTCCCTGCATGCCCTTGTTAGTGCTTATGGACTTAAATAAATAGAAAAATTAGTCAGTCTCTATTATATAACAAGCCAGGTATTAACTTATCTATCGTAAAATCAATTTATGTTTCCATGAGATCCTGTACTTTTCTAACAGACTTCTCCATTAAAATGTTAGATGGTCTAACCAATATCAGTTCTCAAATCTTTACTTTAGAGGACAGTTGTTTTCTTCAACATCTATTGGAATAAACCCAATTGTGAGCAATAATGACCGATTGGCATACCAGTAAAAGCCAGGTGGCATACCAGTAAGGCTGGGTCTTACTTTGCCCTTCAGATAGTGAGTAGAAGCAAATTCAAATCAAACTGCTTTTCTAAAAAGCCTTTTGTCCAGACACACTTAAACTACACTCAAACAGAACAGGAAAAGGTAAACAGTAATGCCACTGTTATCAATTATAGGGCTGTTTATAGAAGGTAGGGTGGAGGGTCCCATGGGGAAGAACACCTAATCACTGCAGTGCATTGCATGTCTATTAGAGGTTGGTGGGACTGCGGGTGGTGTATGGTATAGGAGCAAATCCTAATGGGTGAGGTGTGTCCCCTGACAGACTAGATAAATGTATGAAAGGCTAGCCCTTGCAGGAAATCAGAGAGCTTTCAACAAGACAGTTTTCTTTTGGCCTTCCACGAGTGGTCAAAAATTAGAGATAGAGTGCTTCATCTATTTTACATACAATTGCAGAAAGGAGACGAAGCTTTGAACAACATAGGATCAAGGACCAAGGACCCACTAACAACTGTGTGTGGTTTTATTTTTAAGAATAGAGACAATGAGACCAAGATGGATGTTCTGAGATCACTCTGAGGGAGTCGGAAGTACAAAGAGAATTTTAAACATCAAAGGCAGCAAGATAAACTAAATTTTTCCTTGAAATTAATACAGACAGGAATGCCTTGTGTCAGCACCTACCTCTCTAAATCATGTTGATTAACATATAGGTAGGAAAAAGGGTAATGGGTTCAAATATCAGAAAGAAATAGAGCCATCACTAGTTACAGATAATAATATCATCTATCAAGAAAACCCAATACAATCAACAAACTTGCAATAGAAAATTATTTGAAGTAATAAGAAAGTTCAGCAAAATATCCAGATAGATTGATATAGAAAAATCAATTCAATTTTTTCATTTCAGTAGAAGCTTACTCAGAATAACATTGAAAATGATATTACTTAAAATAACAATAAATACTAGAAAGCATCTTGGCTTTAACTAAATAAAAAAAAGTTCACATCACCTATGGGGAAAAATTTTAAGACTTTAATAAAGAACATAAAATATAATTATTTTAATAAATAAAGACATTCCACACTCTTAGGTAAGCAGTCTTGATAGAATAAAAATGACTATTTTTCTAATGTTGATTTAAAATTCAGTGAAATGCAATAAAAATGCTAGTTCCAGTTTTTCCAAAGAAATTCATTAAACTTAATCTAAAATTTATATAGCAGAATAAAAGTGAATAAAGAGTCAAATCAATCTAAAAATTCAAGAACTTTTAAAATTAGATATTAATATATCCTGCTTTTTGGAACCATACTTTTTTTTGTTAACATGATTGAATAGCAGCAATTTCATGGAGTTTAAAGTATAAAAGAAACTCATAGTTTTTCTTAAGAAACTAATATTGATTAGGCAAAAAGGCAAATTAAGCAGAGAAATAGAGTGTAAAAATTGACTTGCATACCGAATAGAAACAAAATGATAAAGAAGACATTGCCATCTGGGCACACTAGAAAATGCCTGTAATGCTGCCATGCTGGAGGCTGAGGCAGGAGGATCATGTGTTTGAGACCAGCTGGGCTACATAAGAAAACCTTGGAGAGAGAAAGAGAGAGAGAGAGAGAAAGAGAGAGAGAGAGAGAGAGAGAGAGAGAGAGAGAGAGAGAGAATGAAAGATGGATAAGGGACAGAGAGAGGGAGGGAGGGAGAGGGAGGGAGGGAGGGAGGGAGAGGGAGGAAGGGAGGGAGGGAGAAGGGGGGAGAGGGAGAAGGGGAAGGAAAGAGGAAGGGAGAGAGAGAGGAGGAGAGAGGAAGAAGAAAAAAGAGAAAAGAAAGGAAAAGAAAAGAAAGTTAAATTGCACATCAATAAAAAACTATTTTCATTAGTAAAATAGAGAAAATAATATGAAAACCATTTTTCTCTCTAAGTTTAAAAAAAATAAATCCCCTGAGCATTGTATACAAAGGTAGATGAAAACTGGGCTTGAAATTTCAACATAGAAAGCAAAACTATGGAATTCATAGACCAATTAGAGAGAGGTACCTTTATGAATCTGGAGCAGCTAGAATACATAGAGTACATACCTAGGCAACAAATATAATTTGATTATATCAAAATTAGGAATATTTGTTTATTGAACAACTTAGATAAGGTTAAGCATGTGCAGAATAGAAAAATAAAGTATAATGTTTACAGCAGGGCTCATTGCCAAACATATCAGCACTAACCCTAGTTGAAAGCAAACTCATGGCAACTCAAAACAGGAAACAAGCAATATGAACAAAAGAATTTTAATCTGGAATATTCACAGAGCTAATAAGCATAAGAAAAAATTCAATACTTAGCGATCAGAAGGTCACACATGAAGTCCGCACATTTAAGACAACTTACATTAGAAAACTGTAGAGAGCTAAGCTTTGCTTAAAGACTTTGGAGATGGAGCAATAGCCTGCATACCTGGCAAGCATCTCCTAGATGCTGTACTCATTTCAGAGAGCATTCTGGTTTTGCTTCATCAAAGCAAGAAACACATGTTCTGGTGCTCTAAAACCCAGTGGTTCTATTCCTTGGCTCATACGCTAAAGTCATTCTCACAGACTGAAGAGAATGTGAACAAACATGCTTCTCTCTCTCTCTCTCTCTCTCTCTCTCTCTCTCTCTCTCTCTCTCTCTCTCTGTCTCTCTCTCTCTCCTTTTTTTAAACAACAGCAAAGAGTAAGGTGCCACCTGAGTGTTAGGTGAAATAATGAGATGCACACTAGTTGAGCATAATGTGGAATCTGGAAGAAATGTGTGCTGTACTAAAAACACCCCACAAGGATGGCTACTATTTTAAAAAGTAACAAAATCTAACAAATGTTGGCAAGGGTGTGAAGAAACTGTCACCTTTGTATACTGTTACTCAGACGAAGAAATGAAGCAACTATTATAGAAAATAACATGGTAATTCCTCAAAAAATTAAAATAAATGCACCCCACCAGTAATTCCGTGTGTGTGTGTGTGTGTGTGTGTGTGTGTGTGTGTGTGTGTGTGTGTGTGTGTGTGTGTGTGTAAATTAATTGTAAACAGGGACTCGAAGCCATATTTGTGTAGCCATTTTTATGGTATCATTTTCTATAATAGCCAAAAAGCAGAAGAACCCTAGTACTCATTAATGACTGGATAAATGAACTGTGCTACAGACACACATAGAATACTACTTAATCATTAAGCTGGGAATACAGAAGATGATTCTGGAGATGAAGTTACTGCCGTGCAAGCATGATAATTTGAGTTTGGTTCCCCAGAATATACATAAAATCTGGGAATAGCAACGGAATTTCGATAAGCCTAGTGTTGGTATTAGGGGAAGGAAGTAGATCTTAGGGTTTTGCTGACCAGTTATTCTAACTAAAATGGCAAGCTCGGTTCAGTGAGAGCCTTTTCTCAAAAATATATGGTGGAGTATGGTAGAAGATGGCACCCAGTGTTGGAGTACATAACTAAACTTCGATTAGCCATAAATGAAATTATTACTTGGTGGAAATGGATAGAACTGAAGATCATCATATTCAGTTAAACAAGCCAGTCTAAAAGAAAATATCATGTTTTCTGTTGCATATAGATAGCAAGAAGGCATAAAATCTAAAGGTATGTCCTAGCAAAAAGAAAAAGGGTAAGGAATAGAAAGGATAAAAATGGTGACGGGATAAATGTGGTCAAAGCATGCATGAGTAGAAATGTCAGGATGAGCCCCACCCCTCTGCACAACTAAAATGCATTGAAGAAGAGGACATTTCCTGGGAAACCAAGTGGAGACAGTATACTAATAATAACTGTCTCCAAAGCAAATGCAAAGGAGACCCCTTCAGCCTGATGTGAAAGACCCTCAGCAATAATGCAATGTGGTTCTGAAACATCCTAGACCACACGTGAACCTTAGAAACACCAAGCCAAGTAAATGGGGTCAGATACAAAGGATAAATATTACATAATGCATCATATATAAACTATACAGGAAAAGGAGAGTGAGATACACAGAGTATGAGAGCTAGATTACCAGAGCTAGAGGGAAGAAGAATTGAACCAAAATTGCTATTGTAGAGTTTCTATCTGGGGCATTTGCTTGACACCATCATGGCCTTGGTGACCATGTTGAATTGCAGCATGTCTGCAAATTAAAATGTTCTGAAAATAGATTATGATAATGTCTCCACACTTTGAGATGGTATTCACATCACTGATGTGTGCCTTTCAAATGGCTTGCATGGTAAAGTTCATGCTAAGTCTATTTAAAAAAAACAAACAAAGACATTCTTGCATACACCAGCTGTAGTCACTTGAACATATATGCCAGTGGTATCTTTTGGATTGGCTGCCTGTTACTACGTGAGAAGGGACATTTGTTTAAAAGAATGTCAATGAATAACGTGAACTGGCTGTGAAAGAAGCAACGTGAACTGAATTGCATGCCTGAGTTCAGGACGAGAACTGAACCAAAACCCAACCTAAATGTCCCAGGTAACAAGAGAACTGCCCTGTTTGTCTAAGCAAAGTGCCTGTGTCCTCGCAGACAATAGGATTGCACTGTGCTGTCTCAGAATAAGATGCTCGATTCTGAAAGGAGTTCCTGGAAGACAAATGAAAATGTATCCCTGAGGCTAGAAAAATTAACACTTTTCCGGGTTCTGTCAGCACTCTCATGTTAATTAATTTATTCCTCCTTTGAATTTTCTCACACTCTTTATTCACAATACTGTAATCAATTAAAGATGCCCCCAAATTCTTTGATATTCCTTCTACTAATATGTGAAGTTGACTCACATTCCTTTTGAATAAGACTGAGTAATGATCACTTTGACCAAAGTGGCCCAAGTCAGGCAATATGCCCAACAAGGTTTAATCCTCTTTTTCAGGAATGTTTGGCTCTACTGCCTCCCAGACTGTGGCTGGGGAATTTAGCTACTGGAGAAGTTGTTAGGCAGGAGTTCCAGGTGACTAGTTGAATCAGCCTTAATCACACTAGTTATGCTTTGGCGTCAGACAGCTGAGACAAGACACCAGCCAAGAATCAACAAGTAAAGTCTACTGTCTGAGCATCTAACCACAAAGCAGTCAGTTAGGAGCCCCAAACCTGCTGTTTTCAAGTAAGCGGTAACTGTCAACACAGCACTAATCAACATGATGGCCGTCATAATTCACAGGGCAGTTGCTTACACTGCTGTTCACTGTTGCTTAAGCAAGTAATCCCTGCTTATCCTCCAACATCCCATTCCAAGACCCCCAGAGGACGACTGAGACCTCAGATGGTGCATCTGATATGTGTGATATCCCTGTACAGTATACCTGTGCATTTGATAACCAAGACAACTACTAAGTGACGGATAAGCCAGCAGTGTGAACAGAATGAATACTCAGTTCAAAGAGAGGATGCACACTGCAAGTGAGGTGGGGCAGGAGAACAAGGTGTCAGTCACCACGAGGCTCAGAGTGGCATGCTATACAAAAAGTACGTCCCTTCGGTGAATTTTCAATTGTTGTTTTCTGACTATGATGGCCATGCTCACTCTGAACTGTGTAAAGTTGAACTACATATGGAGGGGGCTGCCATGCAACATGTAACGTGTATGTGTGGGAGAAAGCTCCTGCTACCTTAAACTCTGGCTATGCAGTGGCAGCATTTCTCTGTACTAGAAACACGCAAATGCTATACAGAAGTCTCTCTATAGTTCTGTTCTGTCCCTGTAGAGCATTTCTATTTGCATTTGTCATTTGTCACATACATATATTGCACATAGATTACTTTAATATTTACATTTATCTGTTTGCACACATACACAGATATATGACCTTATGTCTGGCAACTAACAAAATATCTTAGCTATAGATCTATATCATTTTTAAGCAGCCTTGTTCTTTTCATGGCAAGCAGAGCTAGGATGTAACCACCCATTATGTTTGGCTTTTCTTAGTCATTTGCAAATGGTCACAATGGATAACTTTGTAGTTTTGCCCTGTGCTCAAGGCTGTGCACATAGATATGATGATATATTGAGAACTTGATCCTCGAATACTTGAACTTATTCACATGTCACTAAGAGTGGACAGGGTACTGCTAGCAGGGTGTGCTATCAAGCATTGTGTTTTATACAAACCTCATCAGTTAAATTTCCGAATTACTCTGTGACTTGCATAGCTATACTACTTATGGTTTTATCTATTTCTCACTGAAACATTATCTGTGTTTAATAACTTGCAGGCAATCTTTACACATCAATTAATCCTTTGTCAAAATAGGTACATTTTTTAAATTTTTTTCTTAACATTATCAATGTTCCCTTTTCACTATATCTAAATTATATATTTTAATAACTTGAATTTGTCAACCTATTAATTTTTTATTCTTCCTAGACTTCTCTATTCCATGATTTGTTCTTTTTTATTTTAATTAATTTTTTCTTATGATAAGGGCTTACCCTACAGCCCAGATTGGCCTCAAACTCATGGCAGTGTCCCAACTTCAGCCTCCAAGTGTGAGCCACTATACATTATCTGATTTATTCTTCAAATTCTATATTCTCCTATGGTTTAAGAGTCAAATTTTATATGTAAGTATATTTAAGTAACATATAGTTGGTGCAAAGTGAAACATTACAGTGCAGTTAACCACATACACACATATTGATGTTTAGATACTTTAACATGTGAGCACACCACAACTCTACCTCTCATTGTCACCCAAATACATCGCTTTAAATCTTAATATTACAGTTCACCTAAAGTCTCACTGTCATCCCATAATGCTTAACAGTCCCAACACTGTTAAGAAGCCCAATGTGTCTTCTGAGAGTCAAGGTACTCTCTTAACAGAACCTCTGTAAAGTCAAAAACAAGTCACTTTTACTACACAGTGGCACAGCATAAAATTTCTATTGCAAGAGTGGGGAGCAGGAGACTAGCCAGGAGGGATCAAAGTAAAGCAAGAAAGAAACTCATCAGGGCAAACACAAACTCTGAACCTTCATACCTGGCATTTGGAGCTCATGGTGAAATCAACTGACTCTGGTAGTGTTGGCAGTCCTGCCCCTCTCGCTCTGCTTCCTATAGCACATGTGTAGCCATGATAGCTCCACTCCCTCCTTAGCAGGCGCCCCCCTGACAAGATGGCAGTGATGACTAAGGAAGGAATTTTCACATATTGATGCTGGGGATGTAGACTTGTAAAGCCACTATACCTTGCTGGCCAAATCTGAGAAAACTTTCTTAGGAGTTGTTTTCAGGTAGGGAAAACCATAGGTGTATTCCCAGTTGAGTCTCTCTTCTTTCAAATGAATTTGCATTTTCAGAAGTTGGGGACTTTGATGGGTGCCCTGTATGGCTCAGGATGAATGCTTTCTTAGCTTGAAATTTTGACTGCCAAGCAAGTTAGTCCATTACTTCTAAATTCAGCCTCCCTAAAGATCTCAGCACACCGGCAGAATGAAGCTGGTTTCTTTGCCAGACTGTAACATGAATGATCTCCAATCTAGTTTCTGATAGGGTCCTTGTTCTCACCTCTGAAATGTTATGAACTAGACCTCCATCATCCATGATTTTCTCAGCATCTGGTCTTCTAAGATCCCACCAGACCATTACACTTTGTTTGCAGCTTTCTGGGACTTCTTTACTCTGCCTTTCTAGACCTTCTACATTCCCCCTAAAGCCAGTTCATGAGACCAGTGAACTACATGGTCCACCCCACTTCTCAGTATCAAGTTTCTGTATTGGTTGCTTTTCTCATTGTGTCAAAATGAGACAAGAAATAAGAAATGAAGAATTTATTTTGGCTCACAGTTTGCAGGGACAATTGATCACGGGGACAGAAGCATGGGGCAGCTGATCATATTGCATCAAGTCGGGATGAAACTGTAGGAAGTTAAGCTGCAGGTACGTGGGGCTTAGAGCTGCCACATTACAACAAACTGGTACATCAGCCCATTTCTCCTTTGTATTTAGTCTGGCACACCAGCCCATAGGATGGTGTTACCTACGTTCATGGTAGATCTTCCCTCCTCAGTTAAACCTTTCTAGAAACATCCTCATAGCCATTTCCAGAGGTGTGTTTCTATGGTGATTTGAAATCTGGTCAAGTTGACAGTGAGGATTGATCCTCACATACCTTTGAAGTTGCTTAATCTCCAGCACTTTCTCACCATGTTGGAAAGATGAGTAGTAACACATGTATGTTATGAATACTTTGTTCTAATCTATAGTTTCATTCTTCTTTCTCCTTTTTTTTTTTTTAAATAAGTGTTAGAGTTCTTCTGAAGGACAGCTTTAAATCTGTTGAGCTCTGCTGTGCACATGTATGTGCACGCACATACACCGGCACTCTTCTACAAGGCTTTCCTGAGGATTCCTAAGAAAGCATTTGCTCTCATGCCATCCAGTTATGGCTACCAAAGCTGATGGCTGTGGTTAATGAAAAGATTAATGCAAGCCACATTTAAAACTGGAGTGAACAAAATATTTGTTATAACAAATCAACATATTTTAAAATTCATAGCTCTGTTCATTCTGAGCTCCCCCTAAGCCACAGGTGTTTCCGTGTTTGATATTAGGTATGAATGTTCAAAAGGAGACTATTTTCCTAAGGTCTTCACTAAAAGTCAATAGCTCCTTGCCAGAGAGGCTGAGGGCAGAAAATCTTGACACTAATATGCCAGTGCCATTGCCAAGTGAAGAGTACTCAGGTAGAACAAATCTCAAAAATCTCACAACAGTTAAAATCGTCTTTACTAAACATATAATCAGTTATCCAATGACATATTTTTGCAAACAAGGTATATGTATCCTTTCTGTAAAGATCTCTTATTTGGCATGGGTGGTGGCTGGGGGAAGTGAGTGTTAATGTATTCAAATGGCTTATTCAGATCACACAGTGGTGAATCAAGGAAGTGAGCCAGAAACAGCTGCCAACATTCATGGTGAGCACCCACAGCACCAGGCTGATATGGGCAGCCATTAATCTTTGCATCCACTGGGTTTTGAGAGCTGTGGTATTTCTGCCACCTTCCCCCGGAGAGTCCTGCCTTCTGGTACATGCTTTAAGAACACATTCTCAGAGCATCCCTCTGCCAGGAAGACTTGGCCCATCTTAGGCATATCAATTGAAGCTCTGTGGAAACTTTTGAGTCTTTTTTTTTTTTCTCTTTTTTTTAAGGAAAAAAAAAAAAAACACTTAGGCACAACCGAAAAAAAAAAAAAAAAGATGAAAGAAAGAAATCAGAAACCTTAAATTCTGTTCTGAGATCTAGGCTTGTGCCAGATTGGCGGGAACAACTTGCAAATTCTTCCCCAGAAGCTTCTAGTCTGCAGTGACTCAGCTCTCTGTAGGATGCATCAATAAAGTACGCCTTGTTTGAGAGGAGTCAAGGAGTCCTTGAATTCTGCCGATTCAGTTCAAGAAAGATGTGATCACAGCCAGAAGAGGTGACCACACACCCTGTGCCTTAGTATATCTTGAACTCCTCTAAGAATGACAACTAGGGTTGGATTCTGCACTCCTGAATGTGTTTGCCCCAAAGTCTTTGAAAAAACAGGTATGTAGGGGGAAATACATAATTAAGAAATGTCAGATCACTAGGTGATCTTTTGATAAATCTCTTTTTGATAAATCTGTATCTGTTTTAAGATGTTACTACAGCACTCACTCCAAGAAATGAAAACATAAAGTCATCTCAGCTGTGCTAATAGAATGGGTGCAAACAAAACGGAACATCGCCTGTCTTGTCCTCTTTAACGTGTTGCTTTCTGAGCTCTGGCTGATGAAGTCAGTCAAACTTGATAATGTGGGAGGGAATGCAGGCACCTGTCATATACTAAAATCTGTGAATTCAAAAGTCCTTGACATGAACCTCGGGGTTTTGTGCATACTAAGCAAGTGTTTCACCACTGAACTATACCTGGACCCTTGATTTCTTTTTCAAATCAATGAGAAGATGTCATTAGGAATTGATGGTGAGTTTCTATGTGGGGCATGAGAGATCTCTACAGTGACAAAGTGAAAATCAATGTGTATTTGTTTCACCATAAAACCAACAAAACTATGATAAACCCTTCAAAATCCATTTTTAAAGGTCTGGAAATTAAGCGCATTTAATTGAAGAAGGGTAGTTTTGAACTGCTGGTCCTATGTTAAGGTCTTTGAGCCCTCCTAGCTTGTCCATTGGAGCTCATTACCCATGGCAGACACAAGCATGATTTGGAACTTCCCCAAAATTCTCATCTCCAGACCAACAGCATAGTTTGACCCGACTTGGAAGGCCTGCTGCCCAAAAATCTCTGCCTACATAGCCTCTGCCACAAGGCAGCCTTCCAAAATTATGCAGTTTCACAGCTACATCAGACTATGTTACAGTTTGGGCCAAGCCAGTACTTGTCTGAAAGTTTCATAGAAAGATTGACTGGCTCTTCATGTACCTAGAGACATAAAGGGCCACACACACATAGGCAGAGTTTTGTACATTCTTTGAAGACAGAAGATCCCAGTCTCCCATTTCTGGCTGGCCTTGAGGTTCTATATTAGCATGTAGTATGAAGCGAAGGCTAAGGCAGAACTGAGGGACTTCAGAACCAAGTACTTGCCCTGATTCACACAGAGTCCCCCACTAAAGAGAGTAAAATTTAGTGGTTTGAGAGGGGCAAGGAAATTTCTGATCAATCTTTATCTGACCACTGTTCAAACTAAGTGTATGTTTGATGAATTTGTACTATAGAGCTACAGACTTTCCAGAGTGAGCTAAAGACTTCTGCTAAACCAATAGCAGTAAAGACAGTCCTAGGGAGCAGGATTGCTATCCAGAGGTGTCACAGTGCATTGTCTAAACTATTCAACGTTCTATAAAATATCATAAGCTATAGAGAAAAGTAAGGTTCATATCGAAGAAAAACTCAATAGATGAGCAAATATTTTATATCAGTTATTATTCATACTGTGTAAGAATCAATGGGAGTTTTATCTAAAAGGTTAAAGTACCTAAAACACAGTATAATAAACTATATTAGTAGAATAAAAAAAAAAAGCACTGAGCACTGAATGAAGATCCACTCTAGAGCTTTGTGACTACATCATCTAACCCAGCCACATGCAGTCCAGACCAGTATGAGCCAGGACAAGCCAGTCCATCCACCCAACAGCACCTGTAACCCCTCTGCTCAGGACCTAACTGCCAAACCACTACATGCTGAGCCCAGCGAATTCAGTCCAGGTAAATTAGTTGTCTCTGACCACTTGTGACTGTCTACCCTGCCCAGGAGCCTTCTCTGACCACATTGCCACAGCGTGGACACAGACACAGTCCTTCCACCCTGACCACCCACATCCATTTGCTCCCAAATCTCGAAAAAGAGATGCTCATACAAGAGGCTTATAAAGATACAAGAAATGCTCAAACAGATACAAGAAGCTTATACAGATATAAGAGATGCTCATACAAATACAAGAGGCTTACAGAACAACAATATGCAGGACGAGAGAGGACATTCCCTACAAAATATCACAGTCAAGACACTAAAAACACAAGATAAGGAAAAGATATTGGAAACTCTGAGAAAAAGGCCACATCACCTATAAAGTCAGTGCCGTTAGAATAACCATGGATTGCTTGATTAAAAGTTTTAAAGCCAGAAGGATTTAAAGAGATATATTCCAAGCCTGAAAGGTCACACCTGCCAAGTCAGAGTACTATACTCAGCAAAGCCTCTGTATGCTGTCTGTAGTTAGTTTCTATTGCAATTGGTATCTAACTATATTCTCCTAAGGTCATATAAAAATCAGAATTTTTTTTCAATTTTCTTATAGTTGCTGAGACTTATTCTGTCTTTCCATACAGTTGATTTTGGAGAAAGTTCCATGGGAGACAGAGAAGAGTGTACGTTCTGTAGTGTTTGGGAGGAATGTTCTGTAGACATCTGTTACATCCATGTGGTTCATATCATTTAATGCCAATATGCTCCTGCTTATGTTTTTTGTCCAGATGACCAAAAGAAAAGGATGGATTTCTAGGTTCATGTAACCTACAAAATCAAACAGAAATGAAATAAGTAATTTAAATAAACCTATAACCAACAATAAGTTTGAAACAATAATAAAATATCTCTCAACCCAAACCTCCAGGATTAAATGGATTCACTACAGAATTCTACCAGACTTTTAAATAAGAACATTCACCAGTGTTACTCAAATTATTCCATAAAATAGAAAGGGAAAGAATGCTTGTAAACTCTTGTATTACAATTCAGTATTACCCTAACACAAAGCTCACCAATACCAACAAAATATCATTCATCGTAGTGAAATTGGCTTTGTTCCAAGATTGAAGGGATGGTTCAATACATGTAAATCAATAAATATAAGTTGTCTCATAAACACAAAGATATAAATCACATGGCTATCTCATTAGATGCACAAAAGGCTGTTGACAAAATCCAACATCCATTCATGATAAAAGTCATGGGGATGAAAAGATCCTACTTCATATAATAAATATTATATATCACAAACCTAAGCCAACATCTTAAAGTGGAGAAAAATTCAAAGCACTCCCACTAAGATACAGGACAAGAAAAGACTGTCTACTTCTATTATAATGTTGTGTTTGAGTCCCAGCTAGAGCAATAAAAGAAGAGAAAGAAAAAAGGAATATAATTTAAGTAAGAGAAGAAGTTAAAGTACCCCTTGTTGCAGATGGCGTGGTCCTGTACATAAGAGCCCTAAAGACTTCACTAAAACAAAACAAGACGACAAAACTCATAGTGTGGGTAAAGTAAGAAAAGTAGAAGGATTCAAAATTAACCTATACGAATCATTAGCCTTTCTATGTACCAATGAAAAACACACGGAAAAAGAAATTGGGTCAAGAACCTCACTCACAGTAACCACAAAAAGTGAAATCATCTGTCAGTCAACTAAGCCAAGGAAATAAAGTGGCTCTCCAACAAAAACTTTTTAGACACTGAATAATTGAGGAAAACACTAAAAAGTGAAGAGAACTCCCACATTCATGGAGCAAAAGAATCATTATTGTGAAACTATTCATCCTAACCAAATGTAATCTACAGATTCTAGTCAAGATCCCAGGGCCACTTCTCACAGACACAGAAAACACAATCTTAAAATTTGTGTGGAAGCATAAAAGACCAAAGACAGCTAAATCAGTTCTGCATAAAACAAATATTATGTTATGTGAGTTTTTCCCATTCCTGCTTTTAAATTATACTACAGAGTAATTATAATAAAAACATCATGGTACTGATATAAAAAATAGACAGAGAGATGAATAGAATAGAATATTCACATATAAGTCCAGGTGACTATAACTACTGACTTGTGACCAAACAAAACAAAACAAAACAAAAAAGGCCAAAAATAAATATACACTGGAGAAAAGACAGAATCATTGATAAACATGCTGAGAAGCTTGGACATCAACATGTAAAAGAATAAAAAGAGATCCCTATATCTTATCCTGCACAAAGCCCAAGTCCAGAAGATCAAAGACCTCAGTGTAAGAATTGGTACCCTGAAACTGCCAAAGATAAAATTGAGATGTATCCTTCAACAGAAAGGTATATGTAAGGATTTTTTGAATAAGACTACTTAGCACAGATTTAAGACTAACAATCCACAGATGGATCCTATGAAAGTAAAAAGCATCTACATAGCAAAGTGTCAATCAAGTAAAGATTCGGCCCACAGAATGGGAGAAACTACTGCCATCTTACATATCTTCTAGAAGATTCCCAACTACAATACACAAGAAATCAAAAAACCCAACCTCCAAGAAAACAAACAACCCAATATTTAAAACTGGCTATGGAACTAAGCAGAGTTGTCAAAAGAATTAAAGATGGCTAGGAAACACTTTAAAATTGCTTAACATCCTTAGATATCAGATAAATGTAAATTAAAGCTACTTCAAGATTCTATTTCACTGAAGTCAGAATGGCCAGCATCCTAAGGATACAAATGGCAGCCAATATTGCTGTAGACATGGTGAAGAGGAACAATCTTTACACTGCTGTGGGGAATGTAAACTAGATTAACCACCTTGGAAATCAGTCTGGTGGGTTCCCAAAAAAAATCTAGACAGCCAGCCATACATTCATGGACATATACACTAAGGAATTTATATCCTGCTGGCTTGTTCATTGTAACTCTGTTTACAACTACTAGGAAATAGAATCAGCCTAAATGTCCAACAACCACAAATGGATAATGAAAACTACAGTACAGAAGCACAATGGAATGTTAGTTATTCTTCTAGTCAGAAAACCAGGGAAGGGGCTCACAGAACCCTACCACTGAAAGCTAACTATTACCAACTAGTAGTTTCTTGGAAAGGGGAAGGTATAGCGCCCAGTTGTATACTGTCTGGGGAGCCTACCAGACTCAAATAGACAGTTCTAAACTCATGCTCACATAGACAGCCATGGTTAGACTCTGTCCTGAGCACGGGAAATGGATGTTTGAGGAAGAAGACCTTGCCAGGGAGGGAGGGAAATAAAAGCAGGCAAGGTGGAAAGTTATCAGAATACATTACCTAAATGATGCTGTCAAAACAAAATTTATTTATAAAGCAAACAAACAACATAAAAGAACAAAATTGTATGACACTTTAATGATGTAGAAAACGCATAGGATTAGGCTTTGTGATCAAAACCAGCTACTAAATGATCAAGAACCATCAAGATTGTTTCTTAGCCCAATAAATGGATCTGTGGGAAATCAATGGATAATCATCCTTGACGTAGAAAATTTCCTTCATAAAAGCAGGAACAAAAATGTCTGTTCTCATATCTCTGTTCAAAGCTAGTTATTCTGATCAGTGCAATTAAGCAAGAAAAGGAACTAAAAAGTGTCTGTATTAGAAAGTAATTGTAAAGTCTCTACTTGGAGATGACATATTTCAGGGAAAAAAAAACTTAAGAAACTCACTAAAAAATTTTAAGAACAACTAAGTTCAGAGTTTATAGGTGTAAGATCAATATAAAAATCACCTGCACCTCTGTGTACCTGAAGGAGACAGTCATGGACACATGGACATGTGATATGTGGAAAATGATATCATTTGTAATAATATTGACAGTAAGTGTTTGAGAATAAACTTAATGAACTAAATGCAAGGCTTAAATACTGAAAACAAAATACTTTGGAGGTAAAGTAATGAAGACCTAAGTAATATGAAAAGACACTTTAGATGTGTGAATCAGATGACCATTGCCACTTAAAAACAATCTATAGCCCCTGAGTTAATCTACAGACTCATCATAACTGATGCAAAACTCCCTGTTACTTTGAAGCCAAAATTGTCAAGCTTCCCCTTTAAATTATCCAAACACAGGACTGGAAAATAGCAGCCAAAGTAAGCTGGGAAAGGTTGGAAGGCTCACATTTGACAGTTTCACATCTTATTACAATGCCATAACACAACCAACATAAAGATGCACATTTAAATGAGTGGAATAGAATTGAGAATCCAAAAATAAACCTTTACATTTATGGCCAATTGATTTCTGACAAGAATGTCAGGATAACTTAATAGGAAAAGAATAGTTTATTTGGTTTGAGTTTTCCCTGTAAATAGTGCTTATATAACTGCATAGCAACTGGTCAAGAATCTAAAATTATACCCCTTTATCACATCATGCATGCAAACACCCAAAGCAAACTTGAACATAAGCACTAGGACTATAAAACTCTTGAAAACCATCTAGAAACAAACCTATGGGACTTTAGGTAAGCAATGGATATAATATCAAAACCAAGATTGGCAATAAAAATATATAAATTGGACCTCAGTACAATTTAAAAACTTATTGTGAATGATGTATCGAGCAAGTGAAAGGATCAGAAACTGCTCACAGGTCATGCACGTGTCAGACGCTTTTTCTTCCCTGTGACAGAGGACCTGACAACGGTTTATTTCTGCTTACTGTTTAGAGGGTCTAGTCCATCACCATGGCAAACATGACAGCTAACATGGCTTGATCCCTCACAGGAAGAGGTTACCATGGCTGATCACATCTCAGTGGCAGGCAGAAAGCAAAAGGCTCAGATGGCCTGTAACTTCCAAAGGCCAGCCTCAGTGACCCACCTACTACAAAGGTTCCATGTCCTACTGAAACTGCACCATGAGCTGAGAATAAGGTGTTCAAATACATGAGCTTGTAGGAGAGAGAGTTCCCATTCAAACCATAGCAATGAATCTGATGAGGACTCCATCCCACAATTCAAAAACAAAAGGATGAATAATTAAAATAAACTAAAAATCTGATTAGATGTTTTGAAAGGAAATAAATAGGAATAGTTAATAAACACATGAAAAATTCCTCTAATAGCTAAAAATAAAAAATGCGAATAATAGCTAGGGAGAGATACCACCTCCCACTTGTTGGAACATCTCCATTCAAAAGACAAACGATAGATATTTTGCAGGTGATGTGGAGAAATTATTCTAGAACCTGCATTCTTCCACTGGGAATGCACAATGGTACCATTGCTTTTAGAGACATTTTGGCTGGTCTTCAAGATGTTACCCATAGCTGCCACACCCATAGCTGCCACACCCATAGCTGCCACACCCATAGCTGCCACACCCAGCAGCAGTATTTCTAATCAACTGTGGGAAATAGAGCAGTAGCCCCTCAAAGATGGCTGCCACACAGCCTATGGAGACTGTGGCCAGGTTACCCCAGATAGAAAGATGAATTTTGTTCCTGTGATCAAGTTCAGGGTCCTGATATGGAGAGATGAGCCTGAATTATCTGCTTGAGTCACAGGAGACCTTATAAAAGAGAAAAAGGAGACTCAAGAGGAGTTCATGTGGCAGAGGAAGGAAAAAAGGATAACAGTGGCAGAAATTAAAATGAGAATCAGGAATGAGCCCTTTCCTCTATAAAGTGGGCATCATTGCCCTCGACTCTAGATAAACCACGGCAGCATTGCTTTCAGTAACTGATTACATTATGGCATGCTGTTTCAGCAGTGGGATGTAAATACGAAATCAAGGTAAATGAAAACATGTTCTCACAAACACACGTGCTTGTTCTTGTAGTTTCATTCACAATAACCAAAAAATCAAACACAATGTAAGTGCCCATTAACGAATAGATAAACATACAGGACAGTCAAATAAATGAATGCTGTCTTCAATAAGAAGAGAAAAGCATTGAACATGACACGCTATGTTGTGGATAGTCTTTGAAGACAACAGCATTAAATGAAAGAAATCAGTTATGAGCATGAAGAATCCGAGGATACAATGAAAAGATCTTATAGGGTGTTGCAGCTATCCTTGAATCAACCATGAGAAGGTAGCCTTAGGAAGGGGAGAGCAAGTGGTGCTAGAAAGTGAACCTGTTGCCCAATGTTCAGACACTGGAAACAGTCCCTAATGTAACCCAGAGGTGGTCCCGAATGAAAGGTGCTTCAGTCATGAGGGCTCTAACCTTATGAATGGATTAATGTCATCATTGCTGGAGTGGGTTAGTTATCTTGAGACTGGATTTGATACAAGTGAACATATGCCAATAGAGAGAAGCATTCTCAAAGATAACATGCTTAAATACATACTTAAATATTTTTTATTATGGAAAGTATGGATCCCAACTAGCCAAGTCTAAGTTGAATTGCAAATATATAACAGGGATTTACATTTGTGCAGTGACTATGTGTGAATGTATGTAGATTGTGTGTATGTATATATGTATGTATGTTCACTATCATTTTACAGTATAAAAAGTAAGTCTCACACTAATTCAAGGCTCAGAAACAAAAGCAGCCGACTTATACAGTAGGTGTTCAATAAATATTGATGAGCATATGACAAATTACCCTGGCAGAAGCAGTGACTATCTACCAAGGATCTAAGTACTCCTGAATTTCCTACCCTCCTTTCAGTTAAGATTGAGGCCATATGACCTGGATCTCACGTGGTACAGGCCACATGTTTTGGCTGCGGGATAGAGATAGCCTCTGCCAGAATAAAATGTGAATACTGTAGGACAAAAATCTCATTGGTTAAACCACTGTGGTTTGAAGATTTGTCTGTTGCCAATTATTGTGAATAATAAGCTATCTGAAGCAATAGATGTTCAGATAATAATAAGCTATTTGATGGACATAATACTACCTGAGGACCCAGCTCTACCTCTCCTGGGCATATATCCAGAAGATACTCCAACCTGTAATAAAGACACATGCTCCACTATGTTCATAGCAGCCATATTTATAATAGCCAGAAGCTGGAAACAACCCAGATGTCCCTCATCAGAGGAATGGATACAGAAAATGTGGTACATCTACACAATGGAGTACTACTCAGCTATTAAAAACAATGACTTAATGAAATTTGCAGGCAAATGGATAGAACTTGAAAAGATCATCCTGAGTGGGGTAACTCAGTCAGAAAAGAATGAACATGGTATGTTCTCACTGATAAGTGGATATTAGCCCAAAAGTTCAGAATACCCAAGTTTCACTTTACAGTAACAGCTGGACTGAGAGTGAGGTCCCAGATGGAAGAATTGGAGAAGGGACTGAAGGAACTGAGGGAGTTTGCAGTCCCATGGAGGGAGCAGCAGTGTCAACTGGCCCGACCCCCCCCCCCAGTCTTCCTGGAGGCTGGACCACCAACCAAAGAATACAAATGGAGGGACCCATGGTTCAGACCACATACGTGGCAGAGGAGGGCCTTGTTGGCCATCAGGGAAAGGAGAGGCCCTTGGGCCTGAGGGTGTTAGAGGCCCCAGTAAAGGGGAATGTCAAGGTGGGAATAAGGGAGTGGGTGGGCAGGTAGGTGGGAGGTGGAATACTCTCATAGAGGCGGGGAGGGGGAGGGGATAGGGAGTTTCCAAAGAGGAGACCTGGAAAGGGGGAAACATTGGAAATGTAAATAAAGTATCAAAAAAAATAAATAATTTTAAAAAAATGGTTGTTCTACAAACCATGCAGAATCTATTCTGCAATGTTTTTATTAAAAAGATTTTATTATTATGATACTGGAAGGTTGGCTCAGTAATTAAGAGTGTACACTTCTATTGCAGAGAACCCAAGTTCAATGCAATGGGCTCCCAAATCCACTGTGCTACAATAACAGAGAACCATACACCAAATCCAACAAGGCTGGTTTCCTGGTTTTACTGTGGTACTGTAGTTATGAAAGAGATAGCCCTTAGAGGCTACACAGAGTTCTTTGGTATGTTAAATTTTACTTTGAACCTTTTGTAAAAAGATACATTCGAAAGTGACAGAATATGAGCTAGCAAGGCGGTTCCATGGTTAAAGTCAATTGCTGCCAAGACTGAAGATCTGAGTTCAATCCTTGGGACGCATATGGAAGAAGAGAATGAATTCTCACAGGCTGTCCTCTGGCCTGTATATGCACGTCACCGGTACACTCAGAGAATAAATAAATGAATAATAGAAAAAAATAAGCTATTTGAGTTTTATTAAATATTGAATAGATGCTATGTCACTACTCTTGGACAAGTCAGTCAAGGTCACTGATGTTAGAGGAGACGCCCTCAATCCTTCATCCTGGAACACCTGAGAAGTATGATTTCTTTTTTAATTTAATTCTTTTTTTTTCTTATTCACTTTACATTCAGCTCACTGCCCCATCCCGGTCACCCTACACATGATCCCTCCCCCATCCCCCAACCCCTTCCCTTTCTCTTCTGAGCAGGTGGGGGCTCCACCCTGGCAATTCAAGTAAGAGCTGTGATTTCAAGACACATACACAAGCAGGCACTCACACACGTGCACACACACACACACACACACACACACACACACACACACACACTTTTAGTGCTCGCTTGATGCTTCTCTAGAACTCTAGAACTCTAGTTTAAACAAGCATGGCACTTGAACTGTCCTCAGTGCTTTAATGTTCATTTAATGGGGTTAGTTGGCACCATTTTGACCCCAAATGTAAATTTCAACAGAGCATATTACCCTTCTAGTTATTTTTACATGATAAAATCTTCACAGTTAGCTTAAGGCATAGAAAAGAGTCATAATTTAGAGGTGCTTCAGAATGCCATTGATCTAATGATCAATTGTGAATGTGATTGAAATTCTGGACTTCTCCCCTTTTCTTTAACTCAGGTCTGTGGGGAGTGAGAAGTCAGCTGTAGGAATGTAGGGATGGGGAGCTGTCTGTTCCCTTGCCCTTTTATCCTGCAGGGTAAGAATCTGGGAAGAAACCAAAGAAGGAGTAAGATGTTCTTTATTAATCTCATTCTGTGTGTGACTCTCTGTGTGTCCCTGTTTCCCTCTGTCTCTTCCTCCCTCTCTGTCTCTCTCTGTGTCTCCATGTCTCCTTCTGTTTCTGTCTTTGTCTCTGTCAACTCTCTGTCTCTATTTCTTTCTCTCTGTCTCTCTCTCTCTGTCTCTCTCTGTCTCTCTCTCTCTGTCTCTCTCTCTCTGTCTCTCTCTCTCTCTGTCTCTCTCTCTCTCTCCTTCTCTCTCTCTCTCTCTCTTTCTCTCTCTCTCTCTCTCTCGTGTGTGTGAGTGTAAGTGTGTGTGTGGGGTTCTTTAGAGAATATTTTTCACACTTTCATTAACTGTAAAACATACATCTATCTCCTTACTCCTTTCAGACCTTCCTTACCCTTTAAGCCTAGCCCTTTACCTCTGTCCTTTTTGGTAGGCTGGACTTGACCTGTACTGAAGTTGGCCCTTTCTTGCTTTCCCATATCTTGCTCATATAGAGCACCTCCAAGTCTCCTCAGTCTCTGGAAAGATTCAGATCATTTTTGACCAGCAGCAGTCTTGTCTCTGTGCAGAACTACTGGGTTAGCCAATCTCTCATCTTTCAGATTTTTCAGGTCACACTCTGTTGTGTGAGTTGTCTTGGGAGACATGAACAAACACCACTTTATCCTAGATAGAATAGTGACAACAGACCAAAGAAACAATTCCATCTGAGTGACAAACTCAATGACTAACCATTGAGTTTAGTGTGGTTACTGACAGGCCCTTGAGTGGCTGAAAGGCAGTGGCACATTGAAGCCTGCACACCTAGCACAGTGGTAGCCATTTTGTTCCATGCCCACCAGCTATTTCATACCATTTCTGTAATATGCCCGTCAGTCAATGTAGAAAAATAACTTGACTCAGAGTAGGGTCATGCTAACCACATACCCTGTTATATTCTGAATGTTATGAGGTTTGCTAATCTTAAGAAATCCTACAACTATAAGCTTCATGTAGGGTCCATCAAATTAAAGGTCAATCTGAACTGTTCTGTCTAAAATGGCTTGAGTTAGAGCTGACGACCAGGCAGCACTTCCAGAACCTGTGTATGAGCTCATTGTGGTTTTTAAGGTTTTAGCATTCATGAGCTGACATAGAAAAATGTTTGGGGTCATAACCTCAGCCCCCAAATTCTGAGCTATGGCCCTGATCAATCAGTCTTAGTGGGTGCATTCAATAAAATATCCCTGTCTGACTGAGATCAGTATTTGTGTGGTTTGTGGGCCAAACCCTGGACGCCAAGAAGTATCACTGAAATGCCCACTCTGGCAGGAGTGACAAGTCAGAAAAGCTGCATCCCAGGAGTACAGCTTGTAAACAGATCCACAGAAGAGACTCTCCTTCCCCACAAACTTGAGGGAGGTGGTAATTTCTGAATCTCTTAACTTCTTGAGCTTCCTGAATCTTGTAAGTTTTCTGAATCTTATGGGCCTCTCCTTTCCATTTAAGAAGGAATGTTTCAAAAATGGTAGACACAAACATTGCCCCAGTTATTTCCCAAATTTTAGGGAGATCCTAAGAATTTCTCAAAACTACCCACATAAATTTAAGGTAAAGGAGATATACATTGTTTTAGAGGGAGAAATTAACGTTCTCCAGTAGCCTTCCCTAAAACTCTTTGTAAGTTCCTTGCTCCTTCCCCCACTCCCTTCTTTCTTTCTTCATTTCCTCCCTCCTACCATCCCTCCCTCTCTCCCTCTCCTTTCTGTCTTATTTGTTTCTTCATTCTCTTCTTTCTTCTTCTCTTCTGTTATTTCTTTCTTATATATATTTTAATAAGCAGCAAAAATATCCCCAAATTTTAGAGATATCTTAAGAATTCCTCAAGACTGCCTACCTGAATTTAAGGTAAAGGAGATATAAATTATTTCAGAGTGAGAAATTAACCCTCTTCAGTAGCCTTCTCCAAAAATCTCCCCAAGTTCCTGCCTGCCTCCTTTACTTCTTTCTTTATTCTCTTCCTCCATTCAGCCCCCATCCCTCCCTCCCTCTCTCTTTCTCTGTTCCTTCCCCTTCTCCCTTCCTTCTGTTCTTCCTTTCTCTATGCAGAGGACATCTTGCAAAAGTTGCTTCTCTTCTAATATGGCGGTCCTGGGAGCGGAACGCAGGTCATGGAGCCTGGCAGCAAGTGCTTTTGCCTGCTGCGCCATCTCACCGGCTTCCTACGCTTCTGGTGACTTTAAACTAATAAAGGAATAAACGAGCAAGAACATGAACCATTTGTACAAGGTAGGGAGCAAAAGAGTCATAGAGTTTTCAAAATTTTTATCTGTATGAGTATTTTGTCTGCATATATGGCTGAATTATGAAGTTCAAAAGAAGGCATCAGATTCCCCTGGGACTGGAGTTACAAATAGTTGTAAGCTACCATGTTGGTGTTGGGAACTGAACAGGATCTTCTCATTCCTCTACAAGAGCAGTAAGTGTCCTTAACTGCTGAGTCATCTAGTCCTAGGTCATACACATTTTATAGCATCTCCTTTTTACATATTCTCCACTCCTTTTGGAATCTCTTATCAAAGTGTTACAAATAATATTCTAATATTCAGTTAAACATACAGATCACCATTGAATGCAGACCTAGAAAGTTCAGTGTTTGGGGGAGGGAAAAGAATTGCTTGTTTTTACTTTCACACTGTTTGGTTTTAAAAGTCAGTGAGTTTTGCTATAATAATTGCTTAATAAAACTTGCCCTAGAAAAAAATGTTACAATTCAATTTGTTATTCCTCTCGGGAATGCTTATATTTTTTAATTTATTGCCCAAATAATGAGATATAAATATTTTAAAACTGATTTTCCTACAAAAGCCTTTCAAGAAATCAAAGGTACAAAAGAGATAATGTTGGACAACTCCCTCAAGACCATGACTCACTGCAAATTTCATGCAATTACAATGAGAAAGCAGCTGGCCACAGGCATTGAAATCTTTAACATTATCTTAAAAGTATGTCATCATTCATGTAAAGACTCTCATGTCTTCCATCTGGGCAAAATTGCTCATGTCACTATTAAAATCCCTGGACCAATATGTCAAAATTGCCATCTTTTTAATAAGCAGTAACATTTTTATAGAGCAAAGGTATTATTTTAATATCCCCTTACTACACATGCAATAGGGGCACAACGGATGTTCACAGTGTTCTTCACAGCCTTGTCTTACACCATCTTTGCCTTATGTCTCCCCGGTTGATTCCCTGGAGAAACCCATCAAGAAAAATCTAGGTGTCTGGTCTGTCTGTTCCATGGCTTGTCCTATCAAAGATCTGCTCAGCCTAAATTCACATGGTGCATTCTTAGTAAAGATAAATTCTTGCTCCCATTTCAAATTTTCTAACTTTGGAAAGAAGACAATAATCCATCCCTTTTTACATAAGGGGGAGAAGAAATGAATAGACTTGAGCACACACTTTAATAACACTTTAGAATAAGAACAAAATGGCACTCTTTCAACTGGAATCCTAAGAACTAATTTACTGAATATGGTGAGCCAAAGTGATGTCATGGACCATTACAGAAGCACGAGAAAGCAGAAAACTCCACTTCAACTGCCCTCTTCAAAACTATTTAAAAAACCTCACTGCTTTTTTGGTACATACACCCTCACTCCAGTTATGACACCATCTTGGTTTGGTGCTAAATGTCTTCTCAAACCACACGTCTGTGGGTGAAGACACCCGCTTTGCCTCCCTGCAGCTTCCACCCCAACTTTTTGGGGATGATAACAGCAGACAGGGGTTGGTGAGATGGGTGTTAAAATTGAACCAAGTCCCGAATTTACCCAGCTTAGAAAATGTTTGTCAGACTTCCAGATGAAATGGAGCTTCAGCAACACAGCCTGTGAGGGGGAAGGAGACTCCAAGAGCAGTGTCGCCAAGGATGTAGTTCATCCTTGAGACAGATACTTGCAGGTTCCACAGGAGGCGAGGAAGCCAAGTTCTAGAAGCAGAGTGGCAGAGTAGGCCTATGTAGTGGGGGAGTGTCTCTAATTATAAGTGTTCATTTGCATGTTGTGCAAATCCTTCACAACGCTCTATTTCCCTTAGGGATCAGTGAATGGTTTCCTCAGTGAGTGTTAGAATATTCTGGACTTTTCGGTGACTGAGGTGGTATCCTAACACAAGATTACAGAAGTAAGGTCAAGTATGTGGAATGGGTGGGCTGGGACTATAAGGTCATTCTTCATTGTATAATGAGTTCAAAGACAGTCTGGGGTACGTGAGATTACAGAGGTAGACCTTGTGATGAGGTTTTTAAAATTTCATTAGGAGTCTTGTGATCACTAGGGTTTAGGATCACAGGCAGACACAGGGAAATAGAAGAAGGAAAGAAAGGGAGGGAGGGGGAGAAAGGAAGGTAAGGGGGAATTAAAGAGAAAGGGGGGCCCAATCCAACAGAGGGCAATTTGACTTGATTCTGTAGGTGGAGCTATCAAGATACTGTGATCGCACCTCAGATTTTAATAGGTGAGAAAGTTAAAGTTCTGATATTATTGTACCAGGTATCATCAAAGACTCATCAGGACATAGTTTGGAAGGCTCTTGTACTTTTCCAAACATGCAGAGAAAGCATGGATGAAGGTATCATTGCAAGAGTGGAGTGAGTGTATTGGTATTGCCCGACAAGGAAAGGATCCAAAGTGTTACAGGTTTGGCACCCACAGCATTTATTCTAAAAGGACCACAGGAGTGATGCTTCAAGACAAAACATTAGCTTTATCCACAAAAACACTAGAATTTGTGCTTATCTTTCTACTAAGTTTCTGAGCTGCTCCTCTCAGCCATGTTGGATATAGTTCTCCATCAGGGCAAATTTAGAGGGGTGTGTGTGTGTGTGTGTGTGTGTGTGTGTGTGTGTGTGTGTGTGTGTGTGTGTGTGTGTGTGAAGATCAGAGGTCACCACCAGATATCTTCCTCAATCATTTACCACCTTACATTTTGAGACAGGGTCTTTTGTTGAAACCTGAAGGTCACCAAGTGGCTTGAACCACTGGGAAACAAGTCCCTGGGATTCTCCTGTGTCTGCTTCTCCAAGACTATTTCTGTAAAGTGAATGCTGGAACTCTGAACTTAGATCCTCACTCTTGTACAGCAAGTATGTTACAGTCTGAGCATCTCCCTGCCTCTCTCTGGATTATTTTTCCTCCCCACCACCACATTCTAAGCAATCAATCATCTTTGTAGCATCTCTAACACAAGTGTTTTTTTCTAAGAGCCTCAGTTTATACCTCGAAGTTTGGTATGTTTTTCTTGCTTGAGCTATTCATGTCCCTACATAAAAACAATGGTTCAAATATTAAAAAGTACTTAGTCTTAAAAGTGCAATCAAAACAAATTTTGAGAAAATTTTCAATTAAATCAAGCTTATTGAAAGGGATAAATCCCCCTGTTATTAACAGAATCAAGTGTAACTCCAAAATTCCATATAAACTCCTTAAAGTTTAATGGCTTGATTGCTTTATTGTAGTTATAACTCATTTTTAAAATTGAAAATAGATTCTTTTCTCATACAATATATCCTGGTTATATCACTCTTCCCTCTACTCCTCAGAGTTTCTCCCACCACCACCCCCATCTACTCCCTTTCTGCCTCTCATTAGTAAAAAAAAAACAGGCTTCTAAAAGATTACAAATAAACATAACAAAATAAAATATAATAAGATAAAGCAAAAACTATCACATTGAAGTTTGGCATTGTAACCCAATAGGAGGAAAAGAGTCCTAAGAGCAGGCACAAGAGTCAGAGATCCATTCATTCTCACAGTCAGGAATCCCATAAAAATGCTAAGCTAAAAGCTGACATATATACACAGAAGAGCTGGTGCATACCTATTTAGATCTGTGCTGCTTCAGTCTCTGTGAGCGCATTTGCACCTTGCTTAGCTGATTCAGAGGGCCTTGCTCTCCTGCTGGTGTTCTCCTCCATCCTTTCTGGCTCTTATAACCTTTCTACCTCCTCTTCCATAGGATTCCCTGAGCTCTGGAGGGATTTAATGGAGACCTCCAATTTAGACTTTCTTCCACATAATGTCTGGTTATGGGTCTCTGCATCTGTTCCCATCTGCTGCAGAAAGAAGCCTCTCCAGTGATGACTGAATAAGGCATTGATCTATGAGTATAGCAGAATGTCATTAGGAATCGTTTTATTGATTTTTCTTTTTAGATCAGTAGTGTTTGGTTTTACTCTAGGTCTCTGGACTATCTAGTCTCTGGTTCTTCATTACCTAACAGTGTTGGGTGTG
>CM052714.1:24129160-24145368 GCA_028551405.1 Uromys caudimaculatus | reverse complement strand
TGCTCCAACATGTAATAAAAACACATGCTCCACTATGTTCATAGCAGCCATATTTATAATAGCCAGAGCTGGAAACAACCCAGGTGTCCCTCAACAGAGGAATGGATACAGAAAATGTGGTACATTTACACAATGGAATACTACTCAGCTATTAAAAACAATGACTTCATGAAATTTGCAGGCAAACGGATGGAACTTGAAAATATCAACCTGAGTGAGGTAACTCAGTCACAAAAGAACAAACATGGTATGTACTCACTGATAAGCGGATATTAGCCCAAAAGTTTGGAACAGCCATAATTCAATTCGCAGCAACTGTTGGACTGAGCTTGGGGTCCCAGATGGAGTTGAAGAAGGGACTAAAGGAACTGAGGGAGTTTGCAGCCCCATGGGGAGGGAGCAACAGTGTCAACTAGTCAGCCCCCCCCCGGTGCTCCCAGAGACTGGACCACCAACCAAAGAATGCATATGGAGGGTCCCATGGTGCTGGCCACATATGTGGCTAAGGAGGGTCTTGTTGGCCCTCAGTGGGAGGAGAAGCCCTTGGGTTTGAGAGTGTTAAGTGCCCCAGTATAGAGGAATTCCAGGGAGGGAAGACAGGAGTGAGTGGGTGGGTGGAGGAATACCCTCATAGAGGCAGGGGGAGCAGGGATGGGATAGGGGGTTTCCAAAGGGGAGACCTGGAAAGGGGAAAACATTTGAAATGTAAATAAAGTATTAAATTTAAAAAAAAAAAAAGAGTTCATAGCCTTGCCCCACTGTTAGTTCTCTCTCTTCTTTGTGTTTGACATTAAAGATGCGACCCTCAGCCTTCTGCTCCTGATGCTCTGCTTTTCACCTTGCTGCTTTGCTTCCAGACATTATAGAAACTTCTCTCTCTCGAAACTTAAGCCAAAATAAACTGTTTCTATCACGGATTGCTTTTGGTCATGTTTTATTCCAGCAACACAAATGTAACTAATACAAAGGCCCATTTTGTCATCAAAGTAATTTTTATGCCCAAAACCATAATGTTCAATATTTAGTTTTTTCTTCTTTTCACTTAGCTGTTCAGATCCTCATCTTGTTGTCTGTGATTCCTCCCCCCACCCCAAGTTCATCATCTACTTCAATCCCTGAACTCAGGACAATATTTATGCCAACTGTGCCTGGTAACTGGAGAACACAGAACATTTTGGTAACTTCTGGATCATTTGGAAGTAATGAGGGTCTTGGGTCATTAAATTCCTTACTCCTATTATTTCTTCCTTGAGCATTTGATTTTTTTTTTCTAACATTGCAATAACATCTGCTGATTCATGCTCAGCCATTTACTGTGCAGACATGAAATCACTTCTTCTGTCTCCATGAAAGAAATGTGGGCTTCGTTGTAATGACTGGCAAGAGGGACATTGCTCCAGGATCTGCTGCCAACTTTCAGTGACTTTGGTCTTATTCTCTGCTGATAAAACTAACTCTCAAGAAAAATCCAAACATCATTCACAAATCCACAACACTGAAGGTTGTCGTGCTGGGATTTAGTATCACTATAACTAAATCCATGGATCTCTACAATACAGATATTTGGAGGATGAAAGCAGGCAGGCTTTTTCTGGAGATTTATTTCAGTTGTGCCTTACAACATAATCATGAAAGTCATCAAGCCACACCTTGAAAAGCTTCCCATGCTCTTCCCTCTCTTAAAATTCTACATGCCCTGGGATAATAAGCTTCCAAAGAATAGAAGTAATATGAAGCCAAGCCAGATTATCCACCTGAAGTCCAGGCTACCTCCCAAACAATCTGTCTGCCAGACACAGATCCATAAAAAAAAAAAAAGATTAGCACCAACATAAGCCATATCTTGTCTGATTAGTAGAACTGCCCATTTGGCCCATGAGTTCATAAGAAATGGAGAAGCCATTGATGGTTTAATCTGCCATGTTTTCGTATGGTTTGTTATACAGCAATAGCTACCTGATACACACCCCTACACTTTCATTCCTATTTTGTTTTATCTTTCAAAGGCATGATGCAATGAGAGACTCTTCATTTTTTTGCACATAACTGTTTAAGAACATAACTTCTCTTTTATGATGAGCAGTTTGATACTCTATAATTGCAGATAAAATTTATACCAGTATGAATTCCACTTGTGTCCATGCCCTGGATTACAGAGGAAAGAACTCAGTCACTAACGATAGATGGTACTTGGGCATCCCCCTTTACAGGCCCTACACATATGGCATCCTTCCCACATTTTGTACTATGTGGGAAGTCATACCCAGTCATCAGCCCAAACCTAGAAACAGTCTCCTTGGGAGGCTAAGCTCTTCAAGTCTTATTCCTTATCAACTTTTATGGCATCCTTTCCCTTCTCTTGGTTGGACTCAGGTAGATTCTGGCCACCTATAATTAGTACCCAGATGGCAATCTCTCATTAAAATGACTCAATGACTCTGAAAGATAATGTCTTAGTTAGGTTTCCATTGCTGTGGAAAGACACCAATAACCAAAGCAAATTTTATAAAGAACGACATTTAATTGGGGCTGGCTTATAGATTCAGAGGTTTAGTCCATTATCATCAAGGAGGAAATGTGGCAGCATCCAGGCAGACATGGTGCAGGAGGAGCTGAGAGTTCTACATCTTGTTCCAAAGGCAAACAGAAGAGAAGACAAGACTGGCCTCCAAGCAGCTAGGAGGAAGGTTTCTCAAACCCCAGTCCCACAATGACATACTTCCTCCAACAAGGCCACACTTCCTAATAGTGTCATTCTATGGGCTGAGCATATTCAAACCATCACAGATGGCCAGGCCAGCATTTATTTCTATAAACAATAGGGTCATTAATGAGAAGCTCCCACAATACCAGTTGAATGTCCAATTGCATTCACCAAAATCAATGATATTTCAATAAAATTATCTTTTGTTGCCATTTTAATAGTGGTCACATGATAGGAGAAAAGTCTCAGTGTATGCAGGATTCATTTTTGCTGCAAAGAAGTTGAGCACATCTGAGCTTGGCAGAAGTAATATACAGGATTCAATGCATGAACATTCATAAGAAGTTACTATAAGAATTTAACCAGTGTAGAAGGGAAATGACTCAGTTTCTAGAGTGTTTGCCATTACAAGCATGAAGATCTGAGTTCAGATCTGCAGAATCCATGTCAAAAGGCCTGTGTGGTGGTATCAGCTACAATCCCTGAGCTTTGGAATGGGCACAGAGACTTGCAGACCCCTGGATCTTACTGTCTGGCCTTTCTTGTTGAATCAGTTAGCTCCAAGTTCAGTGAAAGATTCTGTCTTAACAAAATAAGGTAATGGGTGCCTAAGGAAGACATCTCATATTGACTTTCAACCTCCATACACGTGTGTGCCCCTACCCACACATCCATATTCTCATATATTTATGTGCACACATATGCCACACACATACACAAAAGAATGCCAACCTTCTTGCAGTCAATAATTCTATATAACTCCCTACTGTCACATTTAATCTAAGAGGGCCAAAACCCCCATCATTCAAAGCATCTGGTTCCACATGGATTATCTGTTCTGTTCTTGCCATAGTCTCATGAGCATCTGACAATAGTGAGAGTGGGATTTAAAAGGGCAGAATGTATTGTGTGGATGGATGGAGCACCCCGAATCTAAAATGGGGCTGATTCCTGATAGTCCATGCCCTCCCCTCCCAAGGGGATCTATAACTAGAAAGAGGTCGGTCATCTTGGAGTTGGAGGTTCACTTTAAATCACCTGAAGTCTTTTCCTACATGCCACCTTCAGACTTCAATGATAAAGTCTCCCCTCCCCCCTTAGAACCAGACCGCAGCCCTTCCTAGGAAGCAAGCAGACTAGCCGCAGTTGTCTTTATGGGACATGCATGGAATTGTTATGCAAAATACTAGATAGCTCCATTCTCATGAGGCAAAACCTGGAGGGAAAATCTTAAATAAGTAAATAAGCAAACTGGGGTGAATATGAGACAGCTAGTGGGGAGTCCCTAACCCCAGACCCTGAAGAAACTGCTGTCTTTCATGGCCCTCAGCTCAAGATTGCTTCCTGCCTTCCACATCCTCACAGTGCTGCACGGGCAACTCAAGCCCTTCATAGTCTTTTCTTCAGTAATCCTAATAACAATATTATAGCAGAAGTATAATTATGATTATTTTTGTTTTGTCATGAAGATGATAAAGACTAGAGTAAGCTGGTGGGTGACCCAATGTTTCATAGGTAACAATAATACCCATTTGTATTTATTAGCCCTTTCCTTTTCTTTTAGCCTGACAATCTTTGCTAAGTGGCTGCACTAATGCAGAGCAGGAAACAGACCCAGGAAGCAAAGATCTAGTGACTTGCCCAAAGTCGCCTAGCTAGGGAATGCCTGGGCTTGGGTTTGCAGTACTGTCCAGCTGCTCCGAGATCTGTGCTTTGCCCAAGTGTCCTCACCTCAGCCTCCTTTGCCACCTTTGAGAACCTGAGAATCCAAGGACATAAAGTCAGGGCTTATTATCTTGACTCCTATGCAGTCACTGAGGCCTTCTCTCACCCCTCTGAGAGCTGACAGCCTTACTAAACTTCTCTGTAGTTGGCTATTGCATTAGGTGATTCTAACTTGTAACTCCCCAGATCCTCTCCATTGAAGAGAACTCTGACATCAGAATCTGACCCTGACCTTTGAGCTGCTGTGACACTGGCTTTTCTATAACTTACTGGCATGGAACACAGCTTCTTTCTGAGAACTGCATAGAATTTACCTATTTTCTGCTAGACAGATTTGGCTGTCTCCCCCAACACCAATACTTTATGGTTAAAAATTAAAATTCCTGGTCTTTTCTTAGATGGGTCTGGTTCTTGGCTTCTCATTGGTGGAAAACTTTAAAATAGGAAACAATAAATATTAGTTGAGCCCAACAGTTTTTGTTATTATCAGAAGAATAGCTGTGACACCCCCCTACCTCAGTTAGTGACTAAACACAGATTGTAAAAGTATATGCGCGTGTGTGTGATTTCATTTGTATGTGATTTTTATGTAAGTTTATTTTATAAATAAACTTAACCCTAAAAATGCATATATATGTATGATTTCATCATTTGGGCAAAACACAAGTTCAACAGTAATAATATAGAATAAAAATAACAGTATTCAACCATAACATTTATGTGACTATGTTTATCTTTCAAAAATTACTTTTATTTCTGGTGCCTGGAGAAATGGCTCAGCAGTTAAGAGTTTATGGTGCTCTTCCAGAGGGTCTGAGTAGGGTTTCTAGCATCTTATCTTTATCAGGCAGCTTACCTTCCTGTGACTTCAGCTCCAAGGGATCTGACATCCTTTGCTGGCCTGCACAGGATATGCACACACACAAACACACACATGCACACACACGCACACACACACACACACACACACACACACACACACTTAAATTTTTAAAACTTGAGAAAGCTAGCCTCCCAGGAGTGTGGAAAAGCCCGTGAGAGAGGGTAAGAGGAGCAACACTGCTCAGCAGGACTCACTCGGAATCATTGGGACACAGGGACTGAGGAACAGCTTGGGGAAGGAGCCTTCTGGTTTCCATCTGTGGCTGGAGACCTATGCCTGGGCCACCAGGGCTCCATAGCCAAATAGTGCCAGGAGAAAGCTAGACTTCCAGGAGTATGGGCAAGCCTGTCTGCTCAGAAGGACCCACATGGAGTTCCCAGGACACAGGGACTGAGGAGTAGTCTTGTGGTTTCTTTCGGTGGCCAGGGAGCTGATCCTGTGACACAGGGCTCCTTACTCAAATAGTGCCAGGAGAGAGTTGGTATCCCACTACTGCCTACATACCTTCGAGCACAGGAAAGATCACCACTTCTGTTCAAATTCACTGGATCAAGAGGGACCCTTGCAGAGCCATCAGGACATAGGAACCAAGGGACAGCTGGGAATAAGATCCTTCTGACTTCTGTCTGCACCCCAAAGCTGACCCTGTGCCACAGCTCTCAAAACCCAAATTCCTCTCAGAGAGAGCTGGTCTTCAAGGAGTATTGACACAGAGGCTTGCAGGAGGGACAAACCACAGCCAGAGAGAGTAAGACCAGCTAACACCAGAGATAACCAGATGGCAAAAGGAAAGGGCAAGAACATAAGGAATAGAAACCAAGGCTACTTGGCATCACCAGAACACAGTTCTCCCACCACAGCAAGCCCTGGATACCCAAAAACACCAGAAAAGCAAGACTCAGATTTAAAATCACATCTCATGATGATGATAGAAGATTTTAAGAAGGAAATAAATAACTCTCTTAAAGAAATACAAGAGAACAAAGGTAAACAACTAGAAGCCCTTAAAAAGGAAACACAAAATCCCTTAAAGAATTACAGGAAAACACAATCACACAGACAAAGGAAATGAACAAAACCATCCAGGAACTAAAAATAGAAATAGAAACAATAAAGAAATCACAAAGGGAGACAACACTGGAGTTAGGAAACCTAGGAAAGAGATCAGGAGTCATTGATGCAAGCATCACCAACAGAATACAAGAGATAGAAAAGAGAATCTCAGGTGCAGAAGATACCATAGACAACATTGATACAACAGACAAAGAAAATGCAAAATGCAAAAAGCTCCAAACCCAAAACATCCATGAAATCCAGGACACAATGAGAAGACAGAACCTAAGGATAATAGGTATAGAAGAGAGTGAAGATTCCTAAATTAAAGAACAAGTAAATATCTTGAACAAAATTATAGAAGAAAATTTCCCAAACCTAATGAAAGAGATGAACATAAATATACAAGAAGCCTACCAAACTCAAAAGAGATTGGACCAGAAAAGAAATTCCTCCCCTCACATTATAGTGAAAACACCAAATACACAAAACAAGGAAAGAATAGTAAAAGCAGTAAGGGAAAAAGGTCAAGTAACATATAAAGGCAGACCTATCAGAATTATACCAGACTTCTCTCCAAAGACTATGAAAGCTAGAAGATCCTGGGCAGAACTCATACAGACCCTAAGACAACACAAGTGCCAGCCCAGGCTGCTATACCCAGCAAAACTCTCAATTAATATAGATGGTGAAACCAAAATATTCTATGACAAAACCAAATTTACACAATATGTTTCCATAAACCCAGCCCTACAAAGGATAATAGATAGAAAACATCAATTCAAGGAGGGGAACTACACCCTAGAAAAAGCAAGAAAGTAATCTTTCAATAAACTCAAAAGAAGATAGCCAACAAACATAAAATTAACATCCAAAATAACAGGAACCAACAATCACTATTGCTTAATATCTCTTAACATCCATGGACTCAATTCCCCAATAAAAAGACATAGACTGACAGACTGGATCCATAAAGAGGACCCAGCATTTTGCTGCATTCAGGAAATGCACATCCATGATAAAGACAAACACTACCTCAGAGTAAAGGGCTGGAAAACAATTTTCCAGGCAAATGGTCCCAAGAAACAGGCTGGAGTAGCCATTCTAATATCCGATAAAATCAACTTTCACCCAAAAGTGATCAAAAAAGATAAGGAAGGATACTTCATACTCATCAAAGGAAAAATCTACCAAGAAGACCTCTCAATTTTGAACATCTACACTCCAAATGCAAGGGCACTCACATCCATAAAAGAAACTTTACTAAAGCTCAAAGCACACATAGCACCTCACACAATAATAGTAGGAGACTTCAATACCCCATTATCATCAATGGACAAATCTTGGAATCACAAACTATTCAGAGACACAGTGAAACTAACAGATGTTATGAACCAAATGGATTTAACAGATATCTATAGAACATTTCATCCTAAATCAAAGAATATACCTTCTTCTCAGCACCTCATGGTACCTTCTCCAAAACTAACCATATAATCTGTCCCAAAACAAACCTCAACAGATATAAGAAGATTGAAATAATCCCATGCCTCCTATCAGATCACTACAGATTAAGGCTGGTCTTCAATGGCAAAAACAACAACAGAAAGCCCACATACAGATGGAAGTGGAACAAAGCTCTACTCACTGATAATTTTATCAGAGAAGAAATAAAGAAAGAAATTAAAGACTTCCTAGAATTTAATGAAAATGAAAGTACAACATACCCAAACTTATGGGACACAATGAAAGCAGTGTTAAGAGGAAAACTCAGCTTTGAGGGCCTCCAAAAAGAAACTGGAGAGAGCATACACTAGCAGCTTAACAACACACCTGAAAGCCCTAGAACAAAAAGAAGCTAATAAACCCAAGAGGAGTAGAAGGCAGGAAAGAATCAAACTCAGGGTTGAAATCAACCAAGTAGAAACAAAATAAACTATACAAAGAATCAACAAAACCAGGAGTTGGTTCTTTGAGAAAATCAACAAGATAGATAAACCCTTAGCCAAACTAACCAGAGGGCACAGAGACAGAATCCAAATTAACAAAATTAGAAATGAAAAGGGAGACATAACAACAAATTCTGAGGAAACTCAAAAAATCATCAGATCCTACTACAAAAGCCTATAATCAACAAAACTGAAAAATCTGGATGAAATGGACAATTTTCTAGACAGATACCAAGTACCAAACTTAAGTCAGGGTCAGATAAACCATCTAAACAATCTCATAACCCCTAAAGAAATAGAAGCAGTCATTAAAAGTCTCCCAACCAAAAAAAGTCCAGGACCAGATGGGTTCACTGCAGAATTCTATCAGACCTTCAAAGAAGACCTAATACCAATACTCTTCAATCTATTCCACAAAATAGAAACAGAAGGAACACCACCCAATTCCTTCTATGAGGTCACAGTCCAATGATACCAAAACCTCACAAAGACTTAACAAAGAAAGAAAACTTCAGACCAATTTTCCTTATGAATATCAATTAAAAAATACACAATAAAATTCTCGCAAACCAAACCCAAGAACACATCAAAACGATCATTCATCAGGATCAAGTAGGCTTCATCCCCGGGATGTAGGGCTGGTTCAATTCCCAGAAATCCATCAATGTAATCCACTACATAAACAAACTCAAAGAAAAAACCACATGGTCATTTCATTAGATGCTGAAAAAGCATTTGACAAAATTCATTTGATAAAAGTCTTGGAAAGATCAGAAATTCACGGCCCATACCTAAACATAGTAAAAGCAATATACAGCGAACCAGTAGCCAACATCAAACTAAATGGAGAGAAACTCGAAGCAATCCCACTAAAATCATGGACTAGACGAGTCTGCCCTCTCTCTCCCTATCTATTCAATATAGTACTTGAAGTTTTAGCTAGAGCAATTAGATAACAAAAGGAGGTCAAAGGGATACAAATTTGAAAGGAAGAAATCAAAATATCACTCTTTGCAGATGATATGATCATATACTTAAGTGACCAAAAAACTCCACCAGAGAACTGCTACAGCTGATAAACAACTTCAGCAAAGTGGCCAGATATAAAATTAACTCAAACAAATCAGTAGCCTTCCTATATTTGAAGGATAAACAGGCTGAGAAAGAAATTAGGGAAATGACACCCTTCACAATAGTCACAAACAATATTAAGTATCTTTCTGTGACTCTAACCAAACAAGTAAAAGATCTGTATGGCAAGAATTTCAAGTCTCTGAAGAAAGAAATTGAAGAAGACTCAGAAGATGGAAAGATCTCCCATGTTCATGGATTGGCAGGATTAATATAGTAAAAATGGCCATCCTGCAGAGAGCAATCTACAGATTCAATGTAATCTCCATCAAAATTCCAGTCAATTCATCATAGTCTTAGAAAGAACAATTCTCAAATTCATTTGGAATAACAAAAAATACAGGATAGCAAAAACTGTTCTCAACAATAAAAAGACTTCTGAGAGAATCAGCATCCCTGACCTCAAGCTGTACTACAGAACAGTAGTGATAAAAACTGCATAGTATTGGTACAGTGACAGGCAGGTGGATCAATGGAATAGAACTGAAGACCCAGAAATGAACCCACACACCTACAGTCACTTGATCTTTGACAAAGGAGCTAAAACCATCCAGTGGAAAAAAGACAGCATTTTGAACAAATGGTGCTGGTTCAACTGGCAGTATACATGTAGAAGAATGCAAATTGATCCATTCCTATCTCCCTGTACAAAGCTCAAGTCCAGGTAGCTCACATAAAACCAGATACACTGCATCTAATAGAAGAGAAAGTGAGGAAAACTCTCAAACACATGGGCACAGGGGAAAAATTCTTGAACAGAACACCAGTGGCTTATGCTCTAAGATCAAGAATCGACAAATGGGACCTCTTGAAATTACAAAGCTTCTGTAAGGCAAAGGACACTGTAAATAGCCAAAATGGCAACCAACAGATTGGGAAAAGATCTTTACCAATCCTGTATCTGATAGAGGGCTAATATCCAATATATACAAAGAATTCAAGAAGTTAAACTCCAGAGAACCAAATTACCCTATCAAAAATGGGGAACAGAGCTAAACAGAGAATTCTCAACTGAGGAAACTCGTATGGCTGAGAAGCACCTAAAGAAATGTTCAACATCCTTAGTCATCAGGGAAATGCAAATCAAAACAAGTCTGAGATTCCACCTCACACCAGTCAGAATGGCTAAGATCAAAAACTCAGGTGACAGCAGATGTTGGTGAGCATGTGGAGAAAGAGGAACACTCCTCCATTGCTGGTAGGATCGCAAACTGGTACAACCACTCTGGAAATCATTTTGGCATACCCTCAGAAAAATGAACATAATACTACCTGAGGACCAGCTATACCACTCCTGGGCATATACCCAGAAGATGCTCCAACATGTAATAAAAACACATGCTCTACTATGTTCATAGCAGCCATATTTACAATAGCCAGAAGCTGGAAACAACCCAGATGTCCCTCAACAGAGGAATGGATACAGAAAATGTGGTACATTTACACAATGGAGTACTACTCAGCTATTAAAAACAATGACTTCATGAAATTTGCAGGCAAATGGATCGAACTTGAAAATATCATCCTGAGTGAGGTAACTCAGTCACAAAAGAATGAACATGGTATGTACTCACTGATAAGTCGTTATTAGCCCAAAAGTTCATAATACCCAAGATTCATTTCACAGAAAACATTGGGCTGTGTGTGAGGTCCCAGATGGAGGAGTTAGAGAAGGGACTGAAGGAGCTGAGAGAGTTTGCAGCCCCGTGGGGGGGAGCAACAGTGTCAACTGGCCTGACCTCCCGATGATGCTCCCAGAGACTGGATCACCAACCAAAGAATTCACATGGAGGGACCCATGGTGCTGGCCACATATGTGGCAGCGGAGGGTCTTGTTACCCATCAGGCAGAGGAGAGGCCCTTGGGCCTGAGGGTGTTGGATACCTCAGTATAGGGGAATGCCAAGGAGGGAAGATGAGAGTGCGTGGGTGGGTGGGTTGGGGAATACCCTCATAGAGGCAGGGGGAAGGGTCAAGGGGAGGTGGGCTTCCAAAGGGGAGATATGGAAAGGGGGAAACATTTGAAATGTAAATAAAGTATCAAAAAAACAAAAACAAAAACAAAAACAAAAACAAAAACAAGAGCACTTTAGCTGGGAAATGTATTACTGTCCCGACCTTTACTGGCATGTATATGCATTCACACACCAAATTTGTTCTTTGGACCATATTTTAGATAATAACAAATCACAGTGTCCTTGGACTGTAGACATCATGATTCATCTTTCTACTTCTAACTAGGCTACTCAGATTATATTACATCGAATTCAGCATGATTCTGGACATCTCAGTAAAGGCCATTATATTTTCTCTCTGATTAAATGTAAAAAAAAAAAAAAATTTAAACTTATTTCTGTCTCTCCAGGCACCTGAATGTTAACTCTACGTGCTATGCCCAGTTCATATACCCTGCAATACTGCTGCATTGTGCAGGGGTAATCTGCCAGTTTATATTTCAGAGCCTGTTGTCTTCTTTGTACCACTGCTTCTGTGCTTAGGAACTGTTATTAAGTAGTAGTCACATAAGTGCAAGTACCTCAGTACCATTGCCAATCTGATAACTGGCATAGTCACTGGACAACTAACAGACAGGTAAGGTATACACCATGAATACACTAGACAAAGGGAGGTGTGACATCCTGGGCAGGATGGAGCCAGATTGCATGAAATTTCATCCCACCACTCAAGAACAGGAGACAATTTTAAAGTTATGAATTGATTATGTCTAGAAATTTCCACTTAATGTTTTTAAGACCATGGCTGATGACAGGTAACTGTAATGGCAGAAAGGAGAATTACAGATGGAAAAAGATGGAGTCATTTCCTATGTGCTGATTTTGTTTTAAGCACCTGAATATTTTATTTAATTCTAACAATCTGTTGAGATACTATTATTTTACATACTAAGTCAAGGAAAAGGAAGAGTTTGCCTCTGGTCACAGAACTAGTAAGGGTGAACTTGAAATTCGATTTTGATTTTTCTGATTCTAAGTCCAACATTCAGGATTTACTCTGATGAGAAACCATGTGGCATAGCAACATATATTTTGTTTATAGCTCTTAAAAATAGCCTTACTCTTTTATCTCAATTTCTACTTGTAAGCATTTGTTACATAAAAACAATCAGATATGAGAGAGGCCATGAATCTGAGAGAGAGCAAGGAGGGGTATATAGAAATGTCTAGAGAGAAGAAAGAGGGAAATGATGTAATCCTATTTTAAAAATCAGAGGTAATTCTAAATATGTTTGCTTGAGTCATATCACAATAATTGTTTCTATTTGCAAAACCATTTAAATAACAACAAAACTGTTTTTAAAACCTTAAATTTTCCATATTTTAATATTATTCAACCAGAGTTTTGAAGATATGATGTGACATTTAATGCTGCTAGAAATAATCAACCTATAAGAAATGGGAAATTCCAGAATATGAAACTATATAAGGTGTGATTTCAATTTTATTCAAAATAAGAAATGAAAAATACACTGAATTCATAAAATAATTATAAGTGAATAAAACATGTTAATTTGAAGTCATGTCTTGAAACATCGTGATTAATTGTTCTCTTTTCCTAATTTGTTCTTTATCCCCCAAAGACTTTATTATAAAAATAGATGAAGAGAATCTTACAGTCAGCCTCTGTGTCCCCAGGTTTCCCCATCTGCAGATTCAACCAACTGTGGTCAGAAGCATTCAGAAAAAAAAAATGCCTGAATTCTGACATGTACAGACATATTCCCTTGTCCTTACTTCCCTAGAGATGGGATCTGACAGCCATTCACATGGCACTTAGACTGTGTGGGTGTTATAATCCTCCCAGAGAAGCCTGAAAATCTGAAGGAAGTATGTGCAGGTTCTAAGCAAACACCATGATGCCACTTTATAGATCGGCCTGAGATCTGGGGAGGATACCATGGGAAGACAATACTGTTTCAACAAGAAGAATAATTCCAACCACTATCAGAGACTAGCTGAAGTCAAGGTGATTCCAATCCACAGAAAAACACAGTTCCTTCCTTCACCCAGCACAGAGAGCAAGGAAGGCAGCCAGAGAACAAAAGGAGCTGGCTAACTGGCCCTGTGACCTTGGACAAGTTGCATTACCTCTCTGAGCCTCAGAGGCTTTCTTGAGCAATGAGCACTCAGATTGGTAAGCTCTAAGCCAGCAGCCTCACTTTTATGCCTTCTAGGTAGAACTGTCTTTCAACATGCAATTAAATTTGACCTTCCCCCACGCCTGCAAAGAAAAATATTTATGAATGAGTCTCCAGTTTTAGATGTGTCTGTGTCTGGGTAAAGCCCAACCCCATTGGCACATTATAGCCTGCTCTCAGCAATGCAGCCATGTGCTCTGTGGTGTAATTGTATCTGCCGTAATAGGCTGTGAGGCAATCAGGCCATTTGCTCAGGGAATCAGATACCATCAACAGTCCAATGGCCAGGCAGATACAGAAAATGAGCCTGCGATATGGATAGACAATTAGAGCCAGAGCCACCTCTAAGTTCACAGGCAAGCAGCAGAGAGGGGCCACAGTAATGAGGCCTGGGTCTCTGCCCACACAGTGTTTCTCAGAAGATGACCCAGAATGCAGGCCTGCCTGTGACTCTGTGTATGGTTCCTTGCAGGGTTTTGTTACCTTAAATGATGCTGAATGAATCTATTCAGCAATGGCATACCAGTTCCATGTGACCAGTGAGTCTACTCCTTAAGATGTGGTGGGGCCTGTGTTTTCCCTGTGTATGAGAGCCTTGGGGCTGTGAAAATGGATCCCAGAATTTTATGCCTTTAGATGATAATGTCTCTGTTTACAGTTCTGTGAGTAGAAGCTCAAAATCAATGTCTTCTCTGGCCACACTCCGTCCTTGCCCCTTCCCACACATTCTGGAATCTCCATATCTTTTAGGCTCTGGAAGATTCTCTCTGGCCTCTACCTTCCTACCCCCAATGGCCTTCCCTTTGTGTCTGTCAATTCTCATCTCTTATAAAGACACCGGTCACTGGAATAGGGCACACAATAATACAGTATTGTCCCCTGTTAACCTGGTCACCCTGCAAAGACTCCATATTCTAAGCATCATGGGTGTCATCAGAGTTTGGGGGATAGCATTGAGCTCACCCCACACTCCAACACAGCACTGTACAGTTTTCATCTCTCTGACTATCTTCTGCCATTTTCTCTCCGCCATAACAAAGTACTGATTTTAGCCCCATTCTCCAAATGGAGATAAGAAACATATAAGGGAAGTAAGGTGACTGGAGTCATAGAAAAAGTCACAGTTGGTGCTTGTGCTGTGACAGGCCAGTTGACCTGATCCTAAGTCCTACGTCGTCTCGCCATCATTGCACAGCTACACATTTTGGTGCACTGTCAGTAGCTGGTGGCAATAAAGTAGCAAGATCCTTGGGAAGTATGATGAAGAGCACCACACCTTCGTCTCAGATATTACACACTGCAGAATTCTCTTTTCAAAAAAGGAAATGTGAAGTATATAGAGACTGTATCCACAAAGATGTTCATAGTAAGCAGTGTTCATAGCAAAAAGCAAGCAAGGACAGCTTCAAAGGACTCAAGAGAGTGGCGTGTGCCTACAGATGAAGTCATGTCTCTGGTAAAATAGCATGCATACTTTATAGCAAGGAAAGAAAGCACAAGTATCCTCCTGAGGCGGGAAAGCAGCCCTGGTAAATGGTCTACATAAAGTGCCCAATAACATTCTTATAAAGCAAAAAGAGGAATAATGCAGTAACAGACATACTTGCCTATGTTTTTCTTTTTTTAGCTTTTTAATTTTCCATATAATAATAATAATTATGGATTATTTATATAATTAGAAAACAAAATTATATGCCTTTAAAATGCAAAGCAGATGCTCCATTTTTATGAGGGGGACAGGCAAGGTACTGAGTTCTAGTCTGGCCAGGATTGATCGAGCTGTCTTATTTTCTCAGAAAAGAACTTCAGTTTAGACACTGATCTATGGTATGGGAACGTCATTTGAAGTGATAATAGGTACTTACTTTAAATCAACATGCAGCATAGGCGAATTAATGGGAAACTGTGTAACAAAGAAGCCGCCGATATGGTTTGAAAGGGGTTTGTCTTTTCTCAGGGAAATCATGCAGTCTTGTCCTTGTGTGTATCCCAAACATCCCCACCAGGAATCCAGAGACTTAGGACCATTGACTCTACTCTGCAAGCCATGGATTAGACATTACCTTCTCAGCTGTAGCTGAGAGACCAAAAACAGAAAACAAGCCCAGGCTAGGATCAAACAAACAGAAAATAGATCGCCCTCAATCAATGTCCAAAGAAGTTTTTTTTTCCCACTAGACAACAACTGAAACAAGAACCTAGTTGATTTAAAGGACAGACTGCCCTCCAGTTCAGGGACTCGGAAAACTTTCAGACAACATCAAAACCTTTGCAGTAACCTCTTATCTCCCAATCCTGCACAGAACAGCTTCCATTTGTGTTCTTAACTGCACAGCATAGATTAGAAAGGTTTTGTGGCTCCTCATGGGAGGACTACACTAAAACCTGGAACCAATTAAACTAGTCATTGCCCTAAACATGAGAGTTCTGACATTCGTTACTGAATTAAAAAAAAAAAGAATCAAAACTAGTCTGAGATTCCACCTCACACCAGTCAGAATGGCCAAGATCAAAAACTCAGGCGACAGCAGATGCTGGCGAGGATGCGGAGAAAGAGGAACACTTCTCCACTGTTGGTGGGATTGCAAGCTGGTACAACCACTCTGGA
>CM052714.1:24079129-24123436 GCA_028551405.1 Uromys caudimaculatus | reverse complement strand
GAGGAGGAGGAGGAGGAGGAGGAGGAGGAGGAGGAGGAGGAGGAGGAGGAGGAGGAAGAAGAAGAAGAATGAAAGGAGATGTGCATGACCACTTGCATTGCAGTCCCAGCTCTTGGGAAGCTGAGATAGAAATCACCACAATTTCAAGGCTAGTCTGGGTTATATCATGAGTTCCAGGCTATGTCCAATTAGCTATATAATAGTAGTAGGTTATCCTGCAGGGCACATGACCTACCAAGCTACAAGTTCCTGGTCCTGTTTATAGTGGCAGGCATGAATCTGTCTTGTGGAGTATGATGTCTTAAATCCAGTCAGAAAGTGGTTGGTTACTTCTATAAGATCTGTGCCATTTCTCCAATGGGCATATCTTATTAGACCACCTATTATTATAGCAGTTCTAAGTATTCACAGTTGACTAAGACTGTTGGTTGCTTTATTTCCTTGGTAGCATGCATAGTTAGCCAGTAGAGATGGAGCTGCCAACTCAGTACCAGCTTGACTTCTCCATGTTCACTGATTCAGGCATGGAGGGTCTTCACCAACAGGGCCTCAGCATGAAGTTATGAAGTAATCAATAGCAAGTAGAAACAGTCTGTAATTTTTGAGGGTCCTCTGCCCAACAGCTCAAAATGGCTTCCAATGGGGTTTCCCCTTCTCAAAAGAGAAGGGAAAGGTGGAATGGGGGACAGACTCATGGGACGGGGTGCTGGAAGGAGAGGAAGGGCTGACACTGGGTTGTAAAGTGAATAAATAATTTAATTCTTAAAAGGCTTCCCATACCTAGATCTGAGCCTCTTATTTGAAAACCTATGGTATCCAAAAGAGGCAATGACCCCTTGTTAGCAGGTAACTAATTTCAAACTCTTTGTATGTGTGTGAGTATATCCCATGAAGTCTACAGTAGTAGGTTTCCATGTGGCTTTTTAAAACAGTTTTTAGTGTTAATTATCCTCTATATTCCCTTCTCAACCTTGCCCTTCCACCTGCCACCATATCTAATACTTCTTACTCTAGTATTCCCATTCTCCTGTCTTAGTGGTGACTGCACTGTGTCTCCTCTGCCTTGCAAGTACCCCGTGAAACAGCCTTTTACTACATTCCTGACTTCTATAGGCACTCCAACCTAAACCCATATATCTAAAGATTCAAAGCTACAGTCCACATTTGGAAGAGAGCAAGCAGCCTTTGTCTTTCTCCTTCTAGGTTACTACACTCAGGGTTATTTTTCCAGTTGTATGCACCTATCTACAAATTTCATGATTCTACTTTTCTTTATAGCTAAATGCTATTCCATTGTGTATGTATTCACATGTTCATTATCCATTCATCGGTTTATAGACGTACAAGCTTTCCCCATTTACCAACTGTTGTGACTAAAGCAGCAATGAACACAGATGAGCAAGTATCTCTGTTGTAAGCTATAGAGTCCTTTGGGTATAGGCCTAAGAATGGTATGGCTGAATCCTGTGGTAGATTTATTTCTGGATTTTCCAGGAATCTTCACACTGATTTTCATCATGGCTGTACCAGTTTGCATTCCCACTAACAGTGAATAAATGTTCCTTTCCCCTACATCTATGCCAGCATTTGTAGTCATATTTTAGTGTTTTTTTTTTTTTTTTTTAAATCTTAGCCATTCTGACTAGGGTAAGATGACATTTCAAAGTAGTTTTAATTTGCATTTCCCTGATGACTAAGGATATTGTAGATTTCAAAAAACATTTCTCAGCCATTTGTATTTCTTCTTTTGAGGACCTTTTTTTTAGAACCTACCACAATTATTCTGCTAAATAGGCATAGTATTAAACTGCCTCCTAAGTACTTATCTTTATACCTATAAATTAGCATATGTCTCAATACCCATCAAAGAAGGTTCTTTTGTAGTAGATTCCAATTAAGTCAGAGACCAACAACTACCCAGTTTGCACTGCTGAGTGCTCATCCCTAAATAAGACAGCAACACCACACCCTACCTCCCTTTGGTTCTCCTTCTCCTCTTTGGTGGCCTGCACCAAAGAATACCCAAGATTGCTTCTAACTATCTGTATTCATAATCAAACCAGAAACAAGCCAAGTAACCTGCAGATGTCAGAGGAATTAACTAGCAGTGCTACACGGTAAAGGCCAGTGAAGGAGAAACTGCAAAGTAGTACAACAAAGAAAACGTTACAGGATAATACTGATTGGCTGAACACAGACAAAAGGGAATTAATACTGGATGATTCAATTTACACATAGTTGAAAAAACATTAAAAATAATCTACAATGACAGAGAACAGAGTCACAGTTATATTGACCGTGAGGGGTGATGGGGCACTAAGGAGCCTTCTAGAGTGCTGAGAATACCCCATGCCAGACTTACATAGTGGTTGTAAGAGTTGTGTGCATGTGTGAGAGGTCACTGAGCCATGAGCCTTAGGTCTGTGTTCTCTAGCATACATTCAGTACATAAGGATTGTAGTGCTGTAAAGATACCCAGAGCATCTCAGTGTTCTTGTCCCTGTCCTATGCAGAGGCCACTCAGCTGTCACCATGCTATATGGAAACTATTTACCATCTCTGCTTTTGTCAGCTCCTTGCCAAGGAGACCATGCCTTTACTCATCTGTGTTTCCTGATAGCCTTGTCCAGAAAGTAAATTCAAATAACTATGTTAAACTGTTGCAAATGCCTTGGAGATGCCCAGCCCTGCAGGTATCCACCTCTATCCTTACACATCAACATAAAGTTAATGAACAGGGTACACCTGTATCACTTTTACCACGTGTCAAGACTTTCAGTGGAAGAAACAGGACATTCCCCCACCTGGCCAGATTTGAGTTGAAACCAAACTTCTCAAGATTAAAGACCCTAACACTCAAGTGCAGGCTCATTAAATCCGAAGACCCCTGCCCTCCTGATCAAGAATTCTGGTCCCCTAATTCTGAAAGGGGACATATGAAAAGTACCATCCAGAGGATTCATAAAAAACCAAAGACTTAGACCCTTGGACCTATGTCAAGGGTCCTTTTCAATAGGACACATCTGACAATCCTTTTGGGGATGTCCTAACTTTAAAAAAGAAATCATTTTACATCTTCTGAGTTTTATTTGATACAGATGGGCCATGACCCACCATCTAAAATGAATTGTGGCCCTGGAAAAGGGACTCAGTTGTGAAGAGTGCCTACTGCCCTTGTAGGGGACCCAAGTTCAGGTCCTAACACCCATACTGTGGTTCAGAATCACCTCTAACTCCAAGGGATCTGACGCCCTCGTCTAGCTTCTGCAGGCTCCTCTATAGATATAATGCACACAAACTTACAAACACACACACACAAATAATAAATTCTTTGAAAACATTTGAACTCTTCCAAGAGTCACCTGAGTGAGGACTGCCACAATGCTTGATAACCCTGCAAAGTCAGGGGTCACTGGTGAAAAAGGGAGACTTTTATGAAAACTCCCAGGTTAGATGTGCTCTGATCTGCAGGAGTCTAGAGTTCTTTGGAAACCAGGAACCCATGGTAAGTCTGTTTCATCTAAAGAAACAATGGTTATCACTGAGAAATTGCTCTGAGGTAATATGAAGGCTCAATAATAGATATTACTTTCAAAAATTAATTTCAGAGAAACATGTCATCAAGTCCTCTAATTAGAGGTCTTAAGACCATGACACAGGCTGACAAGAAACTGAAAACTTTAAATTAAGACTGAAGCATGGAGGAGAAAGCTAGCCTCCCAGGAGTATGGACAAGCCTGTGAGCAGGGTAAGGCCAGCAGCTCTGCTCAGCGGGACCTGCCTGGAACCCGCTGGACTCAGGGACCAAGGAAGAACTGGGGACAGGAGACTTCCAGTTTCCATCTGTGCCTGGGGACCTCAGCCTGGGACACAGGGCTCCATAGCCAAATAGTGCCAAGAGAAACCTAGCCTCCATGGAATGTGGACAAGCCTGTGAGCAAGGGTAAGACCAACACGTCTGCTCAAAGGGACCCATGCAGAACACTCAGGACACAGGGACTGAGGCGTGGTATTCCAGTTTCCTTCTGCAACCAGGGAGCTGATCCTGTGACACAGGTTCCATATTCAAACAGTGCCAGGAAAGAACTGGTATCCCAGGAGTGCTGACACAACTTTGAGCACAGGCAAGACCATGACTTCTGTTCAAGTTCCTAGATCAAGAGAGACCCTTGCAGAGCCATCAGGACGCAGGAACCAAGGAACTTCTAGGGACAGAATCCTTCTGGTTTTTGTCTGCACCCCAGAGATGACCCTGTACCACAGCTCTCCAAACCCAAATTCCTCTCAGAGAGAACAGGTCTCCAAAGAGCACTGACACAGAGGCTTCCAGGAAGGACAAGCCACAGTCAGAGAAAGCAAGACCAGCTAACACCAGAGATAAAAAGATGGTGAAAGGCAAGGACAAGAACATAAGGAAAAGAAACTAAGGCAACTTGGCATCATCAGAACCCAGTTCTCCCACCACAGCGAGCCCTGGATACCCCAACACACCAGAAAAGCAAGATTCATATTTAAAATCACATCTCAAGATGATGATAGAAGATTTGAAGAGAAAATAAATAACTCCCTTAAAGAAATACAAGAGAACACAGGTAAACAACTAGAAGCCCTTAAAGAGGAAACACAAAAAATCCATTAAAGAATTACAAGAAAACACAATCAAACAGACAAAGGAAATGAACAAAACCATCCAGGAACTAAAAATAGAAATAGAAACAATAAGGAAATCACAAAGGGAGACAACACTGGAGTTAGACAACCTAGGAAAGAGATCAGGAGTCACTGATGCAAGCATCACCAACAGAATACAAGAGATAGAAGAGAGAATCTCAGGTGTAGAAGATATCATAGAAAACATTGACAAAACAGTCAAAGAAAATGCAAAATGCAAAAAAGCTCCTAACACAAAACATCCATGAAATCCAGGACACAATGAGAAGACAGAACCTAAGGATAATAGGTATAGAAGAGAGTGAAGATTCCCAACTTAAAGGACCAGTAAACATCTTCAACAAAAAAAAGATAGAAGAAAACTTCCCTAACCTAAAGAAAGAGATGAACATAAATATACAAGAAGCGCACCGAACTCCAAAGAGATTGGACCAGAAAAGAAATTTCTCCCGTCACATTATAGTGAAAACACCAAATACACAAAACAAGGAAAGAATAGTAAAAGCAGTAAGGGAAAAAGGTCAGTAACATATAAAGGCAGACCTATCAGAATTACACCAGACTTCTTACCAGAGACTATGAAACCTAGAAGATCCTGGGCAGATCTCATACAGACCCTAAGACAACACAAGTGCCAGCCCAGGCTGCTATACCCAGCAAAACTCACAATTACCATAGATGGTAAAACCAAGATATTCCATGACGAAACCAAATTTACACAATATCTTTCCACAAACCCAGCCCTACAAAGGATGAAAGATGGAAAACCCCAACACAAGGAGGGAAACTACACCCTAGAAAAAGAAAGAAAGTAATCTTTCAACAAACCCAAAAGAAGATAGTCACACAAAAATAAAAATAACATCCAAATAACAGGAAGGAACAATCACTATTCCTTAATATCTCTTAGCATCCATGGACTCAATTCCCCAATCAAAAGACATAGACTAACAGACTGAATACATAAACAGGACCCAGCATTTTGCTGCATACAGAAAGTGCACCTCAGAGTTAAAGACATATACTGCCTCAGAGTAAAGGGCTGGAAAACAATTTTCCAGGCAAATAGTCCCAAGAAACAGGCTGGAGTAGCCATTCTAGTATTGGATAAAATCGACTTTCAACCAAAAGTCATCAAAAAAGATAAGGAAGGACACTTCATCCTCATCAAAGGAAAAATCTACCAAGAATAACTCTCAATTCTGAACATCTATGCTCCAAATGCAAGGGCACTCACATTCATAAAAGGAACTTTACTAAAGCTCAAAGCACATATTGCACCTCAAACAATAATAGTGGGAGACGTCAACACCTCACTCTCATCAATGGACAGATCTTGGAAACACAAACTAAACAGAGACACAGTGAAACTAACAGATGTTATGGATCAAATGCATTTAACAGATATCTATAGAACATTTCATCCTAAATCAAAAGAATATACCTTCTTCTCAGCACCTCATGGTACCTTCTCCAAAATTGACCATATAATTGGTCACAAAACAAACCTCCACAGATACAAGAAGATTGAAATAATCCCATGCCTCCTATCAGATCACTATGGATTAAGGCTGGTCTTCAATGGCAACAATAACAACAGAAATCCCACATACACATGGAAGCTGAACAATGCTCTACTCAATGATAACTTGGTCAAGAAAGAAAGAAATAAGAAATTAAAGACTTCCTAGAATTTAATGAAAATGAAAGTACAACATACCCAAACTTATGGGACACAATGAAAGCAGTGTTAAGAGAAAAACTCATAACTTTCAGTGCCTACAAAAAGAAACTGGAGAGAGCATGCATTATCAGCTTAACAGCACACCTGAAAGCTCTAGAACAAATAGAAGTTTAAAAACCCAAGAGGAGAAGAAGGCAGGAAATAATCAAACTCAGGGCTGAAATAAACCAAGTAGAAACAAAAGGAACTATACAAAGAAGCAACAAAACCAGGAGCTAGTTCTTTGAGAAAATCAACAAGATAGGTAAACCCTTATCCAGACTAACCAGAGGGGAAAGAGACATTATACAAATTAACAACATTAGAAATGAAGAGGAAAATAAAACAACAGATTCTGAGGAAATTCAAAAAATCATGAGATCCTACTACAAAAGCCTATACTCAACAAAATTGGAAAATCTGGATGAAATGGACAATTTTCTACACAGACACCAAGTACCAAACTAAAGAGTCCCATAATGCCTAAAGAAATAGAAGCAGTCATTAAGAGTCTCCAAACCAAAAAAAGCCCAGAACCAGAAGTATTTAGTGCAGAATTCTATCAGACCTTCAAAGAAGACCTAATACCAATACTCTTCAAACTATTCCACACAATAGAAACAGAAGGAACACTACCTAATTCATTCTATGCAACCACAGTTACACTGATACCAAAACCTCATAAAGACCCAACAAAGAAAGAAAACTTCAGACCAATTTCCCTTATGAATATCAATGCAAAAATACTCAATAAAATTCTCGCAAACCAAATCCAAGAACACATCAAAATGATCATTCATCAGGATCAAGTAGGCTTCATCCCAGGGATGTAGGGATGGTTCAATACCCGGAAATCCATCAATGTAATCCACTACATAAACAAACTCAAAGAAAAAACCACATGGTCATTTCATTAGATGCTGAAAAAGCATTTGACAAAATTCAATTCAACAACCCTTCATGATAAAAGTCTTGGAAAGATCAGGAATTCAAGGCCCAAACCTAAAAATAGTAAAAGCAATATACAGCAAACCAGTAGCAAACATCAAACTAAGTGGAGAGAAACTTGAAGCAACCCCCCTAAATTCAGGGACAAGTCTGTCCTCTCTCTCCCTATCTATTCAATATAGTACTTGAAGTTCTAGCTAGAGAAATTAGACAACAAAAGGAGGTCAAAGGGATACAAATTGGAAAGGAAGAAATCAAAATATCACTATTTGCAGATGATATGATGGTATACTTAAGTGACCCAAAAAAATCCACCAGAGAACTGCTGCAGTTGATAAAAAACTTCAGCAAAGTGGCCAGATATAAAATTAACTCTAACAAATCAGTAGCCTTCCTATACTCTAAGGATAAACAGGCTGAGAAAGAAATTAGGGAAATGACACCTTTCACAATACTCACAAACAGTATAAAGTATCTTGGTGTGACTCTAACCAAATGAGTGAAAGATCTCTATGACAAGAACTTCAAGTCTCTGAAGAAAGAAATCAAAGAAGACCTCAGAAGATGGAAAGATCTCCGATGCTCATGGATTGGCAGAATCAATGTAGGAAAAATGGCCATCCTGCAGAGAGCAATCTACAGATTCAATGCAATCCCCATCAAAATTCCGGTCAATTCTTCATAAGCATATAAAGAGCAATTCTCAAATTCATTTGGAATAACAAAAAAACAAGGATAGCATAAGCTATTCTCAATAATAAAAGAACTTCTGGGGGAATCAGCATCCCTGACCTTAAGCTGTACTACAGAGCAGTAGTGATAAAAACTGCATGGTATTGGTACAGCAACAGGCAGGTAGATCAATGGAATAGAACTGAAGACCCAGAAATGAACCCACACACCTACAGTCACTTGATCTTTGACAAAGGACCTAAATCCATCCAATGGAAAAAAAGACAGCATTTTCAACAAATGGTGCTGGTTCAACTGGTGGTCAACATGTAGAAGAATGCAAATTGATTCATTCCTACCTCCAAGTACAAAGTTCAAGTCCAAGTGGATCAAGGACCTCCACATAAAACCAGACACACTGAATCTAATAGAAGAGAAAGTAGGGGAAAGTCTCAAGCACATGGGCACAGGGGAAAGTTCCTGAACAGAACACCAATGGCTTATGCTCTAAGATCAAGAATTGACAAATGGGACCTCATAAAATTGCAAAGTTTCTGTAAGGCAAAGAACACAGTCAATAGGACAAAACAGCAACCAACAGATTGGGAAAAGATTTTAACCAATATTACATCTGATAGAGGGCTAATATCCAATATATACAAAGAACTCAAGAAGTTAGACTCCAGAGAACCAAATAATCCTATCAAAAAATGGGGAACAGAGCTAAACAGAGAATTCTCAACTGAGGAAACTCAAAAGGCTTAGAAGCACCTAAAGAAATGTTCAATATCATTAGTCATCAGGGAAATGCAAATCAAAACAACCCTGAGATTCCACCTCATACCAGTCAGAATGGCTAAGATCAAAAACTTAGGTGACAGCAGATGCTGGCGAGGAAGTGGAGAAAGAGGAACACTCCTCCATTGCTGGTGGGATTGCAAGCTGGTACAACCACTCTGGAAATCAGTGTGGCGGACCCTCAGAAAAATGGACATAATACTATCTGAGGACCCAGCTATACCACTCCTGGGCATATACCCAGAAGATGCTCCAACATATAATAAAGACACATGCTCCGCTATGTTCATAACAACCATATTTATAATAGCGAGAAGCTGGAAACAACCCAGATGTCCCTCAGCAGAGGAATGGATTCAGAAAATGTGATACATTTACACAATGGAATACTATTCAGCTATTAAAAACAATGACTTCATGAAATTCACAGGCAAATGCATAGAACTTGAAAATATCATCCTGAGTGAGGTAACTCAGTCACAAAAGAACAAAACAGTATGTACTCACTAATAAGTGGATATTGGACCAAAAGCTCAGAATACCCAAGATTCAATTCACAGCAACTGTTGGACTGAGTGAACATGGGGTCCCAGATGGAGGAGTTGGAGAAGGGACTGAAGGAGCTGAGGGAGTTTGCAGTCCCATGGAGGAAGCAACAGTGTCAACTGGCCTGACCCCCCGGTGCTCCAGGAGACTGGGCCACCAACCAAACAATATACATGGAGGGACCCATGGTGCTGGCCACATATGTGGCAGAGGAGAGCCTTGTTGGCCATCAGTGGGAGGAGAGACCCTTGGGCCTGAGGGTGTTAGATGCTCCAGTATAGGGGAATGCCAGGGAGGGAAGATGGGAGTGGGTGGGTAGGTGGTGGAATACCCTCATAGAAGCAGGGGGAGGGGATAGGATAGGGGGTTTCCAAATAGGAGACCTAGAAAGGGGAAAACATTTGAAATGTAAATAAAGTATCCCCCCCAAATAAAGACTGGATCGTGTCCTCAATTTGCATCAACAAGTGGAGATAAGTGTGTTGTCAGACTTGACTCTTTCTTTACGTTGGGTTATTTTGTCAGGAACTAGTATTCTTTGGGAGAAAATGAATCAAAACAAAAAGGTCACTCCGTTTAAAAGCTAAGGCTGAGCACATAAATATTGCATAGTCTTAATTATATATAGAACACTACCCTTAGAAACATTATTTCATAGATGTTTAAAAATAACAATAGTCAGCAGGAAGATATGGGGAGAGAGATAGAAGAGGGTAGTCAATGTGTACAGGATAAGAGAAAAAAATTTAATGCTTGTATCACAGTGAGGCAGCCATGATCAATAACAATTAATTATATATTTCAAAATAGCCAGTAGAGAAGATCTTGAATGCTCTCCACACCCAGCAATGATGTGGCTGGCTAGCAAATTAGTGGTATTCATCTGCTCTGGGTTCAGTTGAGAGTCTCTGGCAATGAATAAAGGTGGAGAGCTATCAAGGAAGACCCCAAGCCTCTACATGCATACACACACACACACACACCACCCACTAAAGACACGTAAAAATACATATGTACACACAGTCCAACATACACACATACAAAAAAAAAGCAACCACAAACAAATAAATGCAAATGGCTCTGGTAAGCCTGGCAAATGTGTGTCACCAAAACTATGTGGTTACTCAAGAGTAGTTTAGCTCCTCTGCCTGGAATATGACAAATCATTTTTTAGTTTTGCCTTGTCATCTACTTCTTCCTAATGGAGATAAGGAAAACATTCTTGAAAAGCAGCTATTAATGGATAGTGACAAGTGGTTTCCTGTGGTCTAAGAAGAAACCAGCAATTACTGTCTTTTACATTCTTTTAATTTCAGAGGCAAAGCAAGCTCAATAACACTGTCTTGGCTTGGTGGATATTGTACCAACAGAAGGAGTCTTGAGATCTATTTACATGTTTTTGATGAGAGACTATATGGGTTTCAGCTTACCTACTTATGCCCTTTGGATGACATAAATTGGCAGGAATGGGAGAATGGAGTCAACTAGTGGTAGGCTCATAAAAGCCCTTGAGTACACTCCCCTAACTCCTGGACTTAGTGGTCTATATCCTTTTGGAATCCTTTAAAGATTGATTATGACAGAACCCAGGAGCTACAGCAAAGTCATCTCTGGATCTGGAATCCCTCAAGCACAATTTAAAGGTGAGAGTTTATTTTCCCCGGCCCCAGCATTACAAAATCTTCTCTCAGCTCTTTTTCCCCTTACTACATCTACCCCCAGGAGATAACTAGCTCCTCTCCACACCTGACACTGAGGCTGGCAGATAAAGAACAGTCAGTAGTTTTGCACAGTGCTGCTCATAGGGACTTTGCATTTGACACAGGGAAGCAAAGAAACATTCTTTGGGATTTGAGAAAAGGAAAGGGAGAACTCTAAGGTGAGAAAATGATGGAAAGCCACAGGAAGTGGTGAAGTAGGAAGCAGCATTCATATACAATTGGAGACAGCCTGTATTCCAGGATGAATACAGACTCTTTGTTCAGTCATGCTCACAGACACCCTTTTAGAGAGCCTTCCCTGACTATGAGCCCATTCCCACTGCGCCAGAGCCTCCATTCCATACTCAAGTACACCATGTCTTTTTCATAGCACCCCATTTCTTGAGGGTGTATTCTATGCAATTATGTTTTCTTTGTTTATTGACTTTCACTGTCTGAGAGGTCCAGCCTTCACCATGTTTACTTGTGGGACCAGTGATGGCTAGAACAACATCATGGACACAGCATGTTCTCAGTAAGTATACTCCTATGGAATTCCAATTGCTTCAAACTGCAAAACTCAAGATGGACTTTATTTGAGGCTCAAGAAATTGAAGTTTGAGAGCTAAAAGAGTCAGAAAGGTAGGAATCAATGTTCTGAACACAACAAGGACAAGGGAGAGTCTGGATGGCAACTAAAGACTGATAGAAGCAAAGGCCTCATTGGCCAATGGAAAGTAAAGAACAGAGCTATGTGTGATGGTTCATGTCTCTGGTGGTAGTGTTCTAAAGAAAGGAACAGAACTCTCTGTCCCTATCTATTCAATATAGTAATTGAAGTCCTAGCTAGAGCAATTAGACAACAAAAGGATGTCAAAGGGATACAAATTTGAAAGGAAGAAATCAAAATATCACTATTTGCAAATGATATGATCATATACTTAAGTGACCTGAAAAACTCCACGAGAGAACTGCTACAACTGATAAACAACTTCAGTAAAGTGGCCAGACATAAAATTAACTCAAACAAATCAGTAGCCTTCCTATACTCAGAGGATAAACAGACTGAGAAAGAAATTAGGGAAATGACACCCTTCACAATAGTCACAAACAATATTAAGTATCTTTCTGTGACTCTAACCAAACAAGTGAAAGATCTGTATGACAAGAACTTCAAGTCTCTGAAGAAGGAAATCAAAGAGGACGCAGAAGATGGAAAGATCTCCCATGCTCATGGATTGGCAGAATCAATGTAGGAAAAATGGCCATCCTGCAGAGAGCAATCTACAGATTCAATGCAATCCCCATCAAAATTCCAGTCAATTCTTCATAGACATATAAAGAGCAATTCTCAAATTCATTTGGAATAACAAAAAACCCAGGATAGGAAAAGCTATTCTCAACAACAAAAGAACTTCTGGGGGAATCAGCATCCTGATCTCAAGCTGTACTACAGAGCAGTAGTGATAAAAAAAACTGTGTGGTATTGGTACAGTGACAGGCAGGTAGATCAATGGAATAGAACTGAAGACCCAGAAATGAACCCACACACCTACAGTCACTTGATCTTTGACAAAGGACCTAAATCCATCCAATGGAAAAAAAGACAGTATTTTCAACAAATGGTGCTGGTTCAACTGGCGGATAACATATAGAAGAATTCAAATTGACCCATTCCTATCTCCCTGTACAAAGCTCAAGTCCAAGTGGATCAAGGACCTCCACATAAAACCAAATACACTGAATCTAATAGAAGAGAAAGTGGGAAAAGCCTTGAACACATGGGTACAGGGGAAAAGTTCCTGAACAGAACACCAATGGCTTATGCTCTAAGATCAAGAATCGACAAATGGGACCTCATGAAATTGCAAAGCTTCTGTAAGGCAAAGGACACAGTCAATAGGACAAAATGGCAACCAACAGATTGGGAAAAGATCTTTACCAATACTACGTCTGATAGAAGGCTAATATCCAACATATACAAAGAACTCAAGATGTTAGACTCCAGAAAACCAAATAACCCCATCAAAAAATGGGGAACAGAGCTAAATAGAGAATTCTCAACCGAGGAAATTTGCAGGGCTGAGAATCACCTAAAGAAATGTTCAACATCATTAGTCATCAGGGAAATGTAAATCAAAACAACCCTGAGATTCCACCTCATACCAGTCAGAATGGCTAAGATCAAAAACTTAGGTGACAGCAGATGCTGGCGAGGATGTGGAGAAAGAGGAACACTCCTCCACTGTTGGTGGGACTGCAAGCTGGTACAACCACTCTAGAAATCAGTTTGGTGGACCCTCAGAAAAATGGACATAATACTACCTGAGGACCCAGCTATGCCACTCCTGCGCATATACCCAGAAGATGCTCCAACATGTAATAAAGACACATGTGCCACTATGTTCATAACAGCCATATTTATAAGAGCCAGAAGCTGGAAACAACCCAGATGTCCCGCAACAGAGAAATGGATACAGAAAATGTGGTACATTTACACAATGGAATACTATTCAGCTATTAAAAACAATGACTTCATGAAATTCGCAGACAAATAGATGGAACTTGAAAATATTATCCTGAGTGAGGCAACTCAGTCACAAAAGAACAAGCACAGTACGTACTCACTAATAAGTCGATATTAGCCCAAAATTCGGAATACCCAAGATTCAATTCACAGCAACTGTTGGACTGAGCATGGGGTCCCAGATGGAGAAGTTGGGGAAGGGACTGAAGGAGCTGAGGGAGTTTACAGCACCATGGAGGGAGCAACAGTGTCAACTGTCCCAACCCCCTGGTGCTCCCAGAGACTGGATCACCAACCAAAGAATACACATGGAGGGACCCATGGTTCTGGCCACATATGCGGCAGAGGAGTGCCTTGTTGGCCATCAGTGGGAAGAGAGGCCCTTGGGACTGAGGATATTAGATGCCTCAGTATAGAGGAATGCCAGGAAGGGAAGATGGGAGTGGGTGGGTGGGTGGGTGGGGAGCACCCTCATAGAGGCAGGGTGAGAGGAGATGGGATAGGGGGGTTCCAAAGGGGAGACCTGGAAAGGGGAAAACATTTGAAATATAAATAAAGGATCAAAAAAATGAAAGGAACAGAAGGGTCATGAGTTTAAGTCCATCTTTGGCTACATAGGGAGTTGAAGACCAGCTAGGTTATGTGAAACCTTGCTTGTCTCCAAAAGGAGGAAGGGAAAAGAAAATGGCGAGGAGCTAGGGATTAAATTAGTAAACAAAATAGAAATATGCATAAAACATGAGTCCCATAACCTCTTGGAAGGCATCTTGAATCTTGGGTAATACATAATTGCCTGGTCTCTTGATTGTTCCAAATAATGATGGACAACGGGTAAAAGTTAACAACACTCATACTCCAGGTAGGGCTGGACTCATGATAAAACTCCTGACTCTACAGTCTTAATTTTATTTTCACTAAATAGTTGATGAAATAAATGAACAGGTGGTGTCAGCCTTCCTCAAGGCCACCATACCTCTACTCTGATATACAAGGCAGCACCTATGTCACAGGGCCCTGGAGGCAGCATGACAACCACTCTATTGTGACTGGGACCAAAAGCATTCTTGGAGAATAAAATATTAAGTGTTAAAGTTGAGAAAATACTAGGGAAATAGGAACCATTTGGCTCCCTTCCTGAAGGTCTTTGAAAGGATAACAGGTCAAAGAATTTAATATATCCTTTCAAGGTCACTCCAGGGTAGAAAGCACCTATAGAAAGACTGCAGGGATCTTCTGTGTTCAACTCTTTCAAACTCTAGAAGTAATTTCTATTCTTGGTTATTGAGGCCCTAGGAGTTGGGGAGTATCTGAGTCCTTGATGTTACAACCCCTCAGTATCCTAGTGTTTTCTCTCTCTTGTCTCACACCACTGGAAAGAGATCTTTTATCAACAAAGTTCCTTATATCACCTAAAGTTAAATGAGGCCCCTTTGCCATGAGGCCCTTGATTGACAAGAAGTGAAAGTAAAAGGAGACAGAAGGAGAATGTGAGGCCAATGTGACACAGAAGCTTCAGCCAGCCAAGCTTCCCCTCCTTTTCTGGGAGACCCAAGAAAGAGGTTGATCAGAAGAGAGGCAAGAGTTCTGGTATCCTCTTCAAAGAAAGGTTATCAAACTGAGTGATCAAGAACATCTACTTAGGGCTGTTGTCAGCATATTAAAAGATTCAGCAAATTTTAGCTACTATTGTTAAATCCAAAGTGGGGCCCCCAAAATGGAAGTGCTGGTGACAATGTCCTAAACAGAAGGACTAACAGGCTAAACAGAAGGATTGTTAAAAGGTAAACAGAAGTCTAAATTTAGTGTTCCTCAGGAATCTCCAAAGGTAGGTTTCTGATTATCAGGACCTCCCTTAATCCACCCCAAGGGTCAACTACCTCAGATAAGGGCACCAAATTTCTAATTAACCAAAGTAAACTGCATTATCTCAAAGACACCACCCTAGTGACTGTCATATAAAATCTACTTGTTTTTCTGCCATTTTGCTTCTCTCTGCACACATACCACTGCTACTGTAAGATATAGTCTTGGCAGTTTGATCCCCAAAACCTTTCTACCCATGGAGTGGTCTAGTTTGGTGGATTCATTACACCCTCACTTACAGTTATGAATCCTATTTCACTTCTGTTTTACTCCAGAAGAGTCCAGAATCTCAGGTCTCCAATGGTGTGAGTTAATGTGCAAAATTCTCTGCAAATTTACAACTTCACATTTGAATACTTTGCTGTTTTAATATTTTTTCTTTATGGCTTGGAGTGGAGCCCTAACATTCTACAGTAGTCTTTCCTATGTACTGTCTTATTATCCATGGTTTCAGTTACACAGTGGTCAAATGGTTTAAGCCCACAGTTATTCAGTCCATGACCAGTTGGCTTTATCACTTTTGACCTGTGGTTAAGTCTTTGTGACAGCTGTTCTTGGTTGTCAGCCTGACTACATCTGAAATTAACTAAAACCATACCTATGAAGAATTTTTGCTTAATTTGAAGTGGGAAGATCTGATTCTAATCCAGATATTTGAGGTGGGAAAACACACCTTTGATCCAGATCTTCTGAAGCTGGAAACCACTTCTAATCTGAGCCATGCCTTCTGCAGGAAGCCTATATTAAGACAAGGAAGAAGAAAGTTTAGTTCTCTGTCTGCTTGATAGCAAGTCCATTTCTTCACTGGGATGAAAGCCTACATCTTTGGGATTCTGGCATATACTGAAAATCAGGGGAGATATCCAGTCTCATGAGCTGAACAACTACTAGATTCTTGAACCGTCCACTTACAGGCAGCCATCGTTGGATTACCTGGACCATAGCCTATAAATCATTCTAATAAATCCACTTAGAGATAGATAGAGATAGATATAAGTATTTAGATATGTCAATAGATAGATATAGATGATGATAGAGATATGGAGATATAAACATGGATAAATATGGATAGATATAGATATAAGCAGGATTTAGTCTACAAGTTTTATTACTCCAGAGAACCCTGTCTAATACAGCCATATATCATGGTGAAAGTAGTATGTGACAGAGTAAACTGCTTACCTGATAAAGACCAGGATGGAGAGAGTGGAGAAAGATGAGGTGGGTGAGAATAGAGGCAAGAATTCTAATAACCCCTTCAAGGAAACATCCTCAGTGGCCTAACTTCTACCCACCAGGCCCAACTTTATAAATATCCTCCTATAGTTTCTGGGCTGAGAACCACATATTCAATCCATGTGGATCCACATGTACATGTGAAAGGGGGGATATTGTATGAATAAGATGCAGTGTTATCTGTGGTTTCAGGCAAGCTTTATGTAGATAAGGGGTACTGTTTTCATGTGTTGTGGGACTGAAGCTAACACTAAGTCTGGTGTTTATATTGGAATATGGACAAATATGGAAGATGGCAGTTTGCCTGCACAGTTGTAGGGAATCTTCCTGCCTCTACCTCTTGTCTCAGGCAGGCTGCTGAAAGGCACAAGAAATCAATAGGCCACAAAATAGAAACAATTTTAAACTCCAGGAAAAGTCCTCCTTTTCCAATGTAATGATGCCATGGCCTGTCTCCAGGCCTTGGATGAGAATGGGCCATTGAGGAGGTCCCTTGAGGGCATAGAAGCAGAGAAGTTGAACTTTAAGAGCAAGAACGATTTCTTTTTTCATTAAAAGAAAAAGGTGTGTTTAGATTTACAGGACCCAAGAAAGTACAGGCAAGAAGATGAGAATTTCATGATAGAATAAGACAATTTAGGAAAGGCAGAGAGGGTGAAAAGAGCACTCATCTTATTTTAGTACAGATACATAGAGAGGAGAGAGAGAAAGAAAGAGAGAGAGAGAGAGGGAGAGAGAGAGAGAGAGAGAGAGAGAGAGAGAGAGAGAGAGAGAGAGAGAGAGAGAGAGAGAGAATACGAATTGGGAGCCAGTGGAAAAAAATACACACCAGTTTCCACAATGACAGGCACAGGTGTTGGGCTGTAGCAAGGTGCTTTTTAGTATTCCCCAAGGATCATACAACCCCAGCACCTTATTAAATATCTCAAGATGAAATCTTTGTATCGTGGAACCTACATCTCATGATTGGTGTCCTCCCAAAGAAAAGGACTAGGAGATACAGACACATTCCATGTAAAGATGGAGGCCAAGGTAATGAGGTGCTGCCACAAGACAAGGTATAGAAAGTAGAAAGGCAAAGCATGACCTTGCTCTAAGCCAATGGAGAGAGTAGGTTCTAGCCCCCACTTTCATCTCAGACCTCTGGTCTCTAGAATTGAAACAGAACAGGTTTGTGTTGTTTTGAGGCCCTGATCTGTGGTCATTTGCCTCATCAGCTAAAGAAAACTAACATATACACCAAACCTCTTTATACAGTTTATACAGCAAGCATAATAAATATGATTGGCTAATGAACCATCAGAGGAATCTCATGGACTATGAAACCAGAGGCACAACTACACTTGTACGGCGCTTAGGGGAGAGTGAAGATGCAGCACTTCATCTTTCTCTTTTAAGCTCTGTAACTAGTGCACTCCATGGGAAGATTGTGAAGTCTAAAAAATGAGACATGAGATGAACCCTGCAGCTCCATTTCCAAACTACTTCAGGCAAAAGTGGGATCTATTCATAATTAGGCACCTCTGCTTCCTGGCGGAGTGGGCAGGAAAGAAGCAGAACCAGATACATCACATCTTCTCCAGGACCCAGAGCAAACTACAACCTTGGAGTTCACAGTGCCTCACTTAGCCAAGGAGCAAATTTTATTGTCTCCAGCACCCAGTGTCCTACTATGGCCCGGGGGAGACTTCTCTGCATCATTTCCTAGCTATGGAAGCTGGAGACCTCATGTGCAGTTTCCCTTCCTACTTAAATTCACAGATTGGTTTCATTGTCCACTGTTCTGATCTGATGAGATGATGCCAGGTTGATTCTCCTTGTGAGTGACCAAAGTGTATTATTCTCCACTTCTTGTCCCCCTTCCCCATTGTTTTCTGCCCTTCATCCTAACTTCAGAGGACTGGCTTTGATAGAGTATATCAGCCAGGCTCTGGGCCGTGGCTTTCTGTTGGGAAGCAGATGTCCTGACAGTAGACAGACAAGGGGAAGATCAGTTCAAGGTTAGATAAGTGTATCCCCAGTTCCCTTTGTACTTTCTCCCAAAGGGGTTTGTAAATGTAAATATCACTTTTATTTCTTCAGATGATGGAATAAGATGAGAGCCATATACATATACATGGCTTGGGCTGAGCATTTTATCTAACTATCCCTGGACCTAGGCCTGGAAACTTTTGACATTCATATAATCTAATCTTCTCCAAGCCCAGATGTTGAAGACTTCAGCTTCCAGCCTCTGTCTGCTAATTCAGGCCTAGAATATTTCAGCCTCTAAGAGTTACTACTGAATAAACTCATTCTTTTCTTGCTCTTTCTGAACTCTGAATGGCTTGCTCTACACTGTTCTGGCTCAAACTCCTCTCCAAGCTGATTCAAATTGGCTTCTCTTGGCTTCTGACTGAATTGCTCTGCTTGGAAAGAGTGCCTCTGAACTCCACAAACTGAACTGCTCCAAACTCAACTCAACTAACTCAATTGAACTGTGCCCAATTAAACTAAACACCACTAACTAAACTCAGTTGACTCTCTCCCAAACTGCTCTTTAAGTAGCTCCTCTTTCCTGTCTGTTCTCATGAGAGTTGGCTAAACTCTGACTCATCCTGTCAAATCTTTCTCTGATTCATCACTTTGTCTGCTCCTCAATTTGACATCATTGTTTAGGATTAAAGTTGTGTACTAAAGGCTTGTCTGTATTCTAGCGAGAGGGACTAGAGGGGTGTGTTCCAGCCAGATGGATTAAAGGTATATGGCGCATCTGTATTCTAGCCAGATATGTGATCACTTGCCAGAGCAGCCATGTTGCTGGATTAAAATTCTCTACAATGGCTTCTACTGTGACTTATCTCTCTGTACCGGCCAAGTCTCACTAGCCCTTTCCATCCTGGAACCAAGTAGTGTCATCTGCTGTTGCAAATTTTTGAAGGCTAGTCTGTCCTGGTTACTCCCTGAATACCTTGCTCACCCTATGTCTATACACCATCCATCTCCACATCTGTCCACTCTCATATCTGCATCTATACACTATCCCTGTAGCTATGCCAGTGGGTCCACTAAGTTCCTTCCATTTAAACCTCTCAACATTTGCCAAATATTAATCATGATATGTGCATTTAAAACTTTATCTAGACACAGGTATGACCTCTCTCTCCTCCTTCTCCCCTTCTTCTTTTCCCCTCTCCCTCTTCTTTCCTCTCTGACCCTTCCTCTCCTTTTACCAATGAGGAGAGTGGCATCAGAATATGACACACCTAATTAAACAACAGTCTGTGCTTCCTGATCACTTAGGCTCTTAAGTCTCTGGGAGTCTTAGTTAATCCCTCTATGGATTAGGTCACTCTTCCCCACATAAAGTCAACATGAAACTGAGCTGAGCAAATATGAGATATTTTTATGTGTCCTTGCCTCATATCCCCTCATCCAGTTTCATACAAGTATCCTAGCTCTCTATTGCTGTCACTCCCAACTTTGCTTCCATCTGACTCTCAGACCTGTTTCTATGGAACTCTTCTTTTCAGGCTTATGAGTTAGAGCCCACCTGTAGGTTTGAGCACTTCAGTTCATGGTCCACTCCAGACTCGGAATTCTACAACAGAAGAGACAAATGTGCTTATCCAGAGGAGGCAAAGGGATGGGCAAAAGGACTTGCCCATGTTCTTCCCAAACTCCAGAAGCAGAACTGAGAGGAGGAGGCCAACTTTACACATCTTAAATTAAGGTCCTTACCATTTTCTGAAGGAAAGTCTCACCCACCGTGTGGCTTCTGGTTTTCTCTGATGATGGAAATCATGCCTGGAGAAGACATGAACAGCTATTTTAACATAGGGCAGAGGAAGTAGAAGAGAAAGCCTGGAAGAAGCCATTATGAACACACACACACACACACACACACACACACACACACACACACACACACATCCTGTATGCAAGGACTTGGACGGAAACAGACTCACTTCTCAAATTGATGAACTGGCATCTGGATGCCCAGCTGCTGAGTGTTTCCATCCTGACTGCAAACCCTGTGTGACACCAGCCATGAGTGATGAACTGTGAAAGCCAGTACTAGTATGATTTCAGTGCTCTGTGAGCTCTCAGTGGGCCACCTCAGTGCTTGCCACCATGCAGGATCAAATGTAGTTAGAACCGGATGGTCAAGGATGGATAGAGGCTGCAATCTCAGAAGCAGGGGACAAGTAGCATCTGTCATCAAATTTTCTAGAACAAGAAAGAAATGGGTTCAGAAGATATAAAGAAACAAAAAGGCAAGAGGGGGGAATTTTTTTATGTGATATTTGCTACTGGAGACTTTGCTTTTAAGATTCATTTCAACAAAACAAAAAGGAATGAAGCATCCATATTGCTTTCATGGACTGTATACAAAAGTAAACCCATGAAAGGAGGCTGCAGAAAGAGTCCAAATCACTTTCTTGACAAAGAATCTTTTGAAAGGAATATTGTTTTCAACAACACCAAAAAAGTCAATAAAAGGTTTAGAAATCGTTGGCTTCCGCTGGACTGAGAGTGAGGTCCCAGACGGAGGAGTGGGAGAAGAGACTGAAGGAACTGAAGGAGTTTGCAGCCCCATGGAGGGAGCAACAGTGTCAACTGGCCTGACCCCCCCCCCCGGTCCCCCTGGAGGCTAGACCACCAACCAAAGAATACACATTGAGGGACCCAAGGCTCAGACCACATATGTGGTCATCAGGGGGAGGAGAGGCCCTTTGGCCTGAGGGTGATAGAGGCCCCAGTAGAGGGGAATGTCAAGGTGGGAATATGGGAGTGGGTGGGCTGGTGGGTGGGAGGGGGAATACCCTCATAGAGGCGGGGAAAGGGGAGGGGATAGTGGGTATCCAAAGAGGAGATCTGGAAAGGGGGAAACATTGGAAATGTAAATAAAGTATCAAAAAATAAAAACAAATTAAAAAAAAAAAGAAATCGTTGGCTTTAAAAGTATTTTTCAAACTGAATTTGTTGCCTTAATTTTTTAAAAAAGACAACAATAAAAACACATAGAATGTATAGGAAACAAGTGATATGGTCTTTGTAACCATTATTTATGGTCATGAATCATCAAGTGAACCAACCAAAGTCACACCCAGTCTACCTACTGAGCTAACCAGAGTGCCAGCCAAGGCCAAGTGTGGCTGTGTCATCTCCAGACTGACAGTTAACACGGTCAGAATGACCTGTCAGTAGATAAGTGCGAAACTCTACCTAGTCAGTAGATAAGTGTGAAACTCTGCTTCATAAATAAGATCTACTGTTATGGTTGATTTTTCAGATTATAAAACCAAAACACATTCGCTGCTCAAAACTGAAATTAAAAAAAAAAAAGACAAAAATGAAAATCAAAAAGCACAGATAATTCAAATAGCCAGTAAGTCAGCATCCCACTGTTTCTTTGTTAACCCTGCAAGGAAGACCTTTCTGTATTTTTTCAGTTCTTGTATCAATAAAATAAACTGATAAATGAGATATAAATAGAATAATTTATAAATATAAACAGAAAGTAAACAACATAAAATAGACACAAATGTCTAGAATTCGACAGACTGTTCTTTCATATGATTCTATAGTAAAGTATTTCTATGATGCCCAATTCTCCGTCATATCTTTTCAATTTTTTCACTGTTACAAAACAAATGGTTTTATTCTTACTAGCATTCTAAATAATCTCCTAACCCTAACTGAGAAGAAAAACCTAAAAATTAAACACATTCCATAACCACTTTCTGTAAAGTCCATGTTGTCTTAGACTAGAGGGACTTTGTGTGCACCAACTCATCTAAAATGTTCCCTCCCCCCTGTAGAGGGGTAATGTAAGACTGCAGTAGGCACAACCTCCCTTTCCACAATTGGACAGTCATTATATTAAAGCCCTTGCTTTCACATGACCTCTGTCTTCAAGGATCTTGCTTCATCTGCACTTAACATGCTCCCACAGTCACACTTCCAGTCTGGTGAGCGCTCACTTCACAGACTGGACTCCCAGCTTGCAATAACCCAAACATCTATCTTTCTTTGGAGAGGAGACTGAAAATCCAGTGGGCTCAAGTTTCCTTCCTGAAACTCACTTTAGTATAAAACTATAGGTGGGTATTTATGAGCCAGTTGGCAGAACTGCAAGAGTCTCCTGTAGATTACATCTTCTACACATACTGCCTTAGCACAGTTATGTATTTGCATGTCCATGGGCCTTTTGAGTCTTGGTTTCATGAGATGGAAATTACATCTTATTTTTCTCATTACTTCCAGAACCTAGCAGACAACCTGACACACAGGAGTCACCTACTGAAAATTTGCTAAATGAGCATATGACAAATTTCCAACACACCCATACATTTTAAAAGCATCCAATCAATCTAACTCAAAGACATTATCTAGAAATATTATTTCATTACAATCACACAAAGTCCCTTGAATAGAAATACTCATTTCTTGATGTGTTCCCTAATCACACAAATACAAAAGGCCTTCAGAGCTACCTACCCCAGAACTTGATTGGCACTTGAAGGCCCTGACATTTACTATACTGGGGAGGTCCCAGGTGACGTTGGCACAATGCTTGTAGAAGCAGCTGAAACTCCAAACAAAGTCATCCCTACTGTTTGCTAAACTTCAGCAATGATCTGACTCAGGAAGTAAGTGCAGAAATTGGGTATTCCATAGTCAAAACATCTCATTCAATAAATCTACCCATAGATAGGTAAGTGGAGGTCATAAGACTTGGGTCATTGTCACAAGCTAACATTGGAATGAGATCTGAGATTCATCTCAATGGCTAGATAACTAAAACAATTTTCTGAGGGAAAATTGCCCTCAGATATGTGATTTAGGCTAAAATTCACTACTCCCTGATTTATACAATGCCCTGTAGAGCTCTGATCTTCAGCACTTTCTGAGGGAGATAAAGTAAACTTCAGGATAGCACTCTCTCAGTCAACAAATATCAATTCAATGCCTATAAAGGCAAACTTCTATGCAGGCCTCAACAGGAATGACGCTACGCATCTATGAAGATACGTAGAAGTACTTTCAAATATATTCCTGATAACAAATGAGTTACAGAAGGTCTTGTGGAGACAAGGGATGCTAAATGAGCTCTGAGAGAGAAAGGAAACTATTGATAAATGCAAAAGAAGAAATGAGAAAACATTAGAAGTGAAACATCCTACCAGCGCCAAGGCTAAGATGGACTATCCAAGGCAAGATTATGCCTGGAACCAGTCGCAAAGCCAATTCTACAAGGATGGTCCTAGCCGTACAAGTAGGCCGTCTTGACTTCCATAAAAACAGCAAGGATGTCTTTGTCAGTTAGTTACTGGCTCCCTTCTGCAGGTGACATTGCTCTGAGATCTGATTGCTCACTGCCATCTGGCATCTTCTGGCTAGCGGCAGCTCTTGTGCTGAAATGCAAAAGTGAACACAGTTAAAATAGCACTGGGAAAATGGCAGCTTGTGGTTATTGGCATGGCTTGGGATGCCAGAGCGTTAATGCTTTGGATCTTAAATGTTCCCCCAAAGCTCATGTGATAGAAATCTCCATCACAGCATGATGCTAATTGGGAGGCAGTGAATCCTTTAAGGGGTATGGACCAATGGGAGGCTTTTAGGCTATTGAGGCAAGGGAAGAAGGTGACTGGGAAACTAGCCATTTCCCCTTCCCTCTCTTCTCTGGCTCCTGACTAGCCTTGCAATTTTGCTCTGGCATACACTACACACACATCTGCCACCACCTTGCCACAGACCCACAAGAACAGAGACAGTTGATAATAGATTGAAATCTCCAAAACTATGAGCCAAAATAAGGTTTTCCTCTTCCTACATTGATCATTTCAGTTATTTGTTCCAGCAAAAGAGAGTTGACTAACTCAGTGGCCAGTAACTACTAGAATTATAGAGAAGATTTTACATTCACTTCGGTTCTCTCTGGATTACCTTTCTCTAATACATGATAAAATACTCAGTGATTGTTGCCTTTGGGAGAAGTTAAAGTAGAAATTAAGCACATCCAGAAAGAATAACAGCCCTTGGTTTTATTTTGGACTTGGTATGTGGGTGATGACCTACACGCTAACAATATGAAATAAATATTATGGTGCCATAGGATTCTTTCCTTATTGAAAATCACACCGAACTTCCTAAAAGAACATTTGAAAATAGTCTTCTATTAATCTCACTGTATAGATACAATATTGCATTCAGAGTCAGAAGTAGAGCATATTGAAAATTTTTAGCCATAGGAAAAACACAATTTTCTTTTAGTATCTATATTAGCAACATCAAAGTCTAGCTGGGAGTGAATAGAGCACTAAGGTTAGCCATATTGCCTGGTTGCCTTCATCTTTTATAAAATCATCTATCTACATCAACAGGTTTTGCTAAGGGACATGAATGGGCCACTCCAGTTCCATTGATAAATCCATCTCCCAAGAGCCCCACACTGTGGGCAGTCGTGGACATGACTCAATATTAGTCAACCTGATTCTTTCTCAGAGGAAACCTAATTTGGCACACTGACAGACTCTATCAGAAGCCAAGATGAAGCCATGAGGACTTACAGATGGTGACCATGTTGAGTCACATGAAACGGAGAACTACAGCCTGACAGAAAAAGGAAAAGAAAAGAAAAGCTAGTGAGTGACTTACTAGTCCTTGGAGGACCCGTCAGAGCCCTATGTTTTGTTTCTCATCAATAGCTGTGAGCTAACTACAAACCCCAGCTATGGCAGGTATGAGCAGTGAAGAATGGCATTGCATGGTAGTTTCATGTATGTTGCTCAATGAATGTATGTGCATGGTTTGAGTATCTGCTTGATTAAATGTTCATAATATTCTTCATACTTTTTTCTTGAGCAAAATTAATATAACTGTACTTAAAATAAGGACATATCAATAGTATTTACAAATCGTAATTATTATTTCTTATTGTGTGTGCATGAGGTGTGGGATTAGGGGGTGTGTACCTGCTATGGTACACAGATGAAAATCAGAAGACTGTCTCCTTCTACCATATTGTGGCATGGTTCCCCTTGTTTCTGTCTGCTGTGCTTTATAATAGAGGCTAGCTGGCCTGCAGACTTTCAGGAAATCCTCCTACATCTCCTTCCATCTTGCATAGAAGTAGGATTGGGTGCTACTGAATTGTGGGTTCCAGAGATTGAACTCAGTTGGTCAGGCTTACATAGCAAGTGCTCTTACCCACTGAGCCATCTTGCCAGCCCTCCTTATAGCGTTTAAGTGATTATATATCATAGCTAGACTCTGACAGGAGCACAGCAGTCTCCTGTTTAAATGTCTAGTTCCTTGGAATACTCAGAAATCAGCTGGCATCCTTTGGAGGCTTCCCCATGATGATGTGTGAATACTTTGGGGCTGAGGTTTATATAGTTATGAAGGCTGCTGAGAATGTTAGCGCTGTATCCTCTGATGAACAGAGAGTGTTCCATTCAAGTTGGCCCATCTTGATCTTAATACAGCCTTCAAGAATACCAGTCAAATGTTTGGGACCCTTGCTGACAGTCTATTAAAGGGTGTGTGGCTAATAATTAATTAATCTACCTCAACTTTCATTCTGTACCCAAATTGAAGAGGTTGTATGTGAAACTCTGTTGTAACTCTTCTCCACAAATTGACTTCCCTACTCTCCCTTCAATGCTCCCAAACTGGTCTAGAGGTCAGTAAACTCCCTCAGGGCTCCCTGATAATCCATCACAGTTTAACCATGCTCACTGGGGTATGGGAGCATTCTGGAAACATTGATGGATGCTTTTCTTTCTGACATGTTCCCCCTTCTTTTTCCAGTCTGTTGTCTTACTTTCATTCACTGCCCCCACCTCATCCAAGCAAACCATCTCTTCCCGATTCATTGTCTTAACAATGGTCAGAAAATAGAAATGATCTATTGGTTTAATTTCATATCTCCTGAGATCTCTACCAGTTAAATCCACTTCACCACCCAGAACTCAAAAGAGAGGGTTTGGTACTTCAGAGAGAGATCAGAAGGGGACAGGTCTCTCAAGAAGGAAAACCCCTCATGTCACTGTCATCAGAGAGAGGTGGAACCAAAAGCCCTGAAATAAACACCCATAGCTAAGTTCTATTAGACAAGAAGGTGTCAACATTCCTAATGTGGAGAAGGTGGTTTCTTTCCACTGTTTGGATGCCGTGCTTCTCTAAGAACCTAGGAAAGGAGAAAAACTATCCTGGTACCTAGAGGAAACTGGAAGATTCACCTGAACTATGCCTTGTTTACAGAAGCATCTAAGTGCTAAACGCAGTTGAAAAGTACCAAACTGGAGAAACATTCTGTCTATCTCTGTCCGTCTTTCTTTCTAGAGATAGAATGGAAAAATCTCACTGACTGGAGACAGCTTTATCAGCTCAGCTATGGCACCAAAGGAATCTCATTTCTCCCTCTCTTGGCTGGTTTCCCATCTCTGTAAGTTAGAAGCTGCATCCCTTTAGCTTGTCTTTCTTTAATGACCCCTCATCCTCTATTGAGGATGCCATCAAAGTCAGCCTCCCAAGGCATGCCTTCATGTTATGCTTCCCTGGGATTTCTCCTGTCCCATGGGTATCTCTTGTATCAATGAACTTCTTGTTCTCCTTTTGTCTTCTGTAACTGTCCCAAACCTGAATTTTGGTTATCTTGATGAATATGGTATTAGGTTCAGAATAATACCTCTGCCATTTAATCTTAAGCAAGTAGGTCCTTAGTATGCTTCCAAGAACCTGTATGGACATGCTTTGTCTGAATTCTCCTACAGGCTCTGGAGCAGGCGGTCCCTGTGTGCTAGAAATGCTGTTGGCAAGAGCATGCTGCCCATGGAAGAAGAACTAAGTTTCTTTTATTTTCTAAATGCTTTTCAGTTGTTTGCTTACTTTTATGTATTTCTTCTTTCCTTCCTTTTTCCCCTCTGCCTTCCCTTCTTTCCTCTTTCATTCTTGTGGAACTGGGATTGAACCCGAGGTTTTATATATGTCAGGCATGAACTCTATCTATCTGATCCCCAGTTCCACCTCCTGGTGGAGACAGAGCAAGAAATATGCAGGCTCCTCTCTAAAACAGATGTACTAACTGTCTTGAGAGGGGTGTGTGTTTCAATGTGGATATTGGTCTCAGAGCAAAGCATTCCCTGATTTGGCTCTTGATGAAGAGAAATGGAGCAGATGCATTGTCCAAGGTTGCTTCTGAGATGAACTTTCTAAAGTAAATCTGTCACTTCATCAGCTCTGAGCATCTGTGAGGATTTTCTGATCTGGCTTCCCATTCACGGGAAGTACCTTTTAAGAAATACACCATCTGCCAGGCCATGGTGATGTACACCTTTAATCCTAACACTTGAGAGGCAGAGGCAGACAGATCTCTGCGGACCACCCTGGTCAACAAAGAGAGTTCCAGGATAGTCAGGGCAACATGGAGAAACCCTGTCTTGAAAACAAAAACAAAACAAACAAACAAAACAATCACCATCTGTCCTTATATAAAATAAACCTACACAGGACAGCTACAATTAAGAAACATCCTCCATTCATCAATGTAGATGCACAAACCAGGTCACCAGGCAGTTTAGGATGACTACCAGCAGGAAACAAACAAGACCAAGTCTCAAGGGAATGGACTATTGCCAGAACTAAGAGAGATATTTTAAAAATAGTTAATGAATATATTTAAAGACGTTACATATTGGACTCATAAAACAAGAAGAATGAGGCTGAAAAGGCGAACTAGAACACACAGAAGACTTCTTATAAATTAATGCATCACCTAACATGCATGGGCTAGGGATGCACCACAGAGGCAGAGTACTCACCGCAATGCACAAAGCCCTGGGATACATCCCTAGGACTGATTAGCCAAGAATGCTCTTTTGTGACCCAATAGATTACCAAAGTGAAACAAAAACCTGAACCACCAAGGGCACATGTCTGAGCTCAGCTAGGCTCTAGGAAACTGCCCACTCCTTTAGCTTTAAATGCAGCCTTCCTGAATTCCCTGATAAGTTTCTCTATTTAAAATAGAGAATAACCTGATACTATTTGTTTTTCTTTTTTCTGTGTCATTGTTCATATAGTTAACAAAAAATAAAAAGTAGTCATCATGCTGTGCCTATCATTTGCCAGGCAGACTTATTTTTCATTTATTGATAAATTCAGTCCCATTTCTTGAGTTCCTGTCATATGTCATGCACACTAAGCACTGTGAATGAAGAATTGGCCCACATGCCTGCCATATATATGGTGCCATGAGTAGGGCAACCGAGTATTTAAGCAGAAAAGCCTGGCATTCAAACTCATGACTTCAAGTCTTATGTCACCAAAAAAAGTCATTATTGACTTTAACCACACAACTTATTTCTTCATTCTTCAATGTCTTTCTTCATAACTTAGGATTTACTGATCTTCAGGAATTGCTGTTATAATTAAATGAATCAAATAGAAATCCTTTGATATCTGTGAGGGTTATAGGACCCCTTGAACATATAAAATTTTATAGATGTTTATCTCTTCTAAACAATGGCATAGTGCTTGCACCTATATGTGTCTGGCTATGAATATAGCATAAACCATCTCTGTGTTGATGATAAGCCCTGATGCAATGGAATACTGTGTAAATAGTTGTTGGTTAGAGAATAATAATAAGTAAAGTGTGTATATTCAGCCCAGATCCACTAAAAATAAAGCAATGCTGGCTCTTGTTTGAATTCACAGATGCAGAATACAAATGTAAGTAGCCAACTGTCTATGAGAGCACTTGCCATGCAACATTTCATTGATAGACAACAAGTTGTCATGGGCAATGGTGACAGAATAAGATAAGTAAGAAGAGCTAGAATATGATGTTAAAGGGGCCCACTGAGGCCACCTGTTCTTGCCTGGGTGGTTCAAAGAAGTCTTCCCAGAGAATGTCAAGTCTAAATTAAGAACAAGGAAGTAATAAGACTTTGTTGAACAGTTTAAAATGTTGGCACATGTGTATAATCCTAGTCCTGGGAATGATCAAAGAAGTCTTGTGAGTTCAAGATGAGTCTGGACATATAGCAAGACCCAGACTTTAAAAAATATTAGATGGGGAAGGAAGGAATGAGGCCAAGAAATTTGGTTTTCCATGTTTCCAATTCTTACTTCTGTTAGTGTCATTGGATGTGAAACATGTGTCAAAAATAGCCAGGAAGGGCAGAAGGCACAAAATCAGGGATTTAGATAGAACTGAACTTGCCTAGGAACTTGTCAAGGGCTTTCACTAAGGGAAACGTTGATCAGTTCTACATTTAGAAATATTACTCTAGCTGCAAAGAAATCAGGAGGAACTGGGAACACAGCATAGGTCTATCGAGCTTTGTTTGCATAGGAAATAAATTGCGGTGGCCTGTGATTATAGACCATAAGGATTATAGAACATACAGGACATAAGGAAGTAGAAAATGTAGATCTGATCAAAGGACTCAGTGTTGGGAAAACGAGTAAAGAATTCAAGGGTAATACCACTGCATGGACCATGGTGACAGCCACTGAAACAAGGCAGCCCAGGAAGAGAAGCTCACTACAGTGACATAGCTGTGAGTTTGGCCTTGCACTTGAGTTTGAGGTACCATGGGACATTCAAGTGCAGATATGGACTAGGAGTGGATAATGTGCCTAAAGCCCAAGAATGCCTGGAGCTAGATATGGGGTAGAGATGGCCTAGTGTGACTTTCCACCTTGGAGATTTCTTTTGCTGTTGAGAATGGTCATCAAAAACTTCACAGTTCTAGAAAATTTTTTCTAAAGTAGATCCTCATTATTTGGTGAAGAGTATTTTGGTTTGTTTCCTTCTTGGTTGGAAAATGTGGATCTAATTTCCTTATTAGAATAGAGAAATCCATTTTCATCTTAAATATCCTTTAAAAGCTACTTATGCCATTTAGAGTGTGTTTGGATGGGGAAGAGTGTATCAGTCAGAATAAACTGTGGTCTGCTATGGTAACAAGTAGCTCAGACAATACCAGCACCTTGCGAGAGCAAAGGTTTCATTTCTCACTCCTAACAAATTTCTATTATGGGTTATCAGAAGGCTCATACTATAGTTCAAGTTATTGTGATGGTCTTGATTTCTAACCTTGATGGTATCTACCAGAGGAAAAAATGGAGCTCTAGAGGAGCTAGGAGCTCAGTGACTTGCTATTAAGAATTGAGAAATGGAGCTGGTCAGTGTGGTGGCACACGCCTTTAATCCCAGCACTTGGGAGGCAGAGGCAGGCAGATTTCTGAGTTTGAGGCCAACCTGGTCTACAGAGTGCGTTCCAGGACAGCCAGGGATATACAGAGAAACCCTGTCTCGAAAATAATAATAATAATAATAATAATAATAATAATAATAATAATAATAATAATAATAATAAAGAATTGGTGTGCCACATCTGTTCACAAGTCATTTGTCAGAATCAGTCACATGGCCCCATCCAATCAGAAGGGGTCCAGAAAGCACAGTATCATATGTCTGGGAAATGGAGAGCTTATCATTCTTGGTGAATGACAAAGATGAATTCTACATAGGTGACCATTAACTTGAAACCTATTCCAGTGCAGCTTCTCTGAGAACAGCCTACAGTGTGCCATTTGTGGGAAACAATGCCAAACCCTTTAACATTAAAGATGAGGACATCTTTGTACATCTTCAGTACATGGCCTGCCTTTCCCTGGGTAACAGGGGGCTCACATTGGCCTTGTGGTGGCAGCTGTGGGTACACACTCTCGATCAGTGGAGTTTCCATCACATGGACAGAACTTCCCCTCATGTAGCCCTATCTTTTACTGGTCATGCTCCTGAAGAGTCTCACTTCCTCTCTAGAAAGATGCAAAAGTTCTGTGTAGCTGTGTGAATTTATGTTTGGATGCGTTAGTATCCAGCATCTCTGGGCCATTACAACCTCATGTCACCAGATACTTACAATTAGAACTTTTCTACGTCCTGGACTCTGAAGTCCTGAAGAATTGCCTAGGGAAGCCAATGAGTATATTTCTAATTTGAATGAGACCCCACTTCCTTGACATCAATCCAAAGAAGTGGAAAACCCATTACTATAGAGCAGCTAACGTAGGACACACTAAACAATGTCCAAATCACAAGGGGTCACTGCAGAGACAAGAAGTTGGCTCCTGTCTGTATTTACCATACAACTTCCTAAATTTAGCCTCAGCTCAGCAGATAGTGTTCACCAAAAGCCAGAAGATGCCAATGTAAGCCGTGCTGAGCTAGGTATCCCCCCCATCTACCCACTCATGATTCCATGATCAATTGACAGGGCAGAAACATAGGCCTGGATAAAGACATGAAGAACATGGTAGATATGACCTTAGCAACTCTTACAGAGTACAGTGCCCAAGCTTCACCATCTAGAGACTCAGTCATACGGTATTTGAACCTAAATCATGTTGTGCATATTTCAATACATAAATGGTAACTAACATTATAAATATTAGTGAACCACATGACCAGGACATATAGAAGAAGAAACTTAGTACAGCAATTTTAGGATAGGCGTGTGGAAGAGAAGACACAAGAGCCAAGTGGAAGGAAGCAAAAATGTGATTCTTAGAATCCAAGTAGCTGAGATGGCACGAAAGTGCTACACTAAAGATAGATTATCCTGACAGAGACACAATCCTTTGCACCCTTTGCTGTATTTTGGCCATAGCAATGCCAGAGGAAGGAGAATGTCAAAACCACATAACAGGAAGTGGAAGATAACAAGGAGACAGGATATAAAGGATGGGAGTGTCATATTTACTTTCTCTAATCATGACAGCAATTCTGTAAGGCAAACATTGCTTCCTCTGCTTTACAAGTAAGAAAAGAGAGTTACCTATGGGGTAGTCCAGCTGGGAGATGTGAGAGCTAAGACTGACACCCAAGTCTGAGAGACAGAGAGCAAAGTCTTCCCATAAGCTGCTGCTCCCAGCACCTGAGCCACTTGGTGCTTCTGTGCTGACATGTCACAGAGCCATTGTCAGAGGAGCCTCTTCCAGAGCCTGATATAAAAACTCACTGAACAGCAGGATAGGAACATGCCTGCATGTTAACCAGGGGAGTGCTTCGATAGGAAACAGCAAGCAGCTTCGATCTTCTCCTCGTGACACCTTCTGTGTTTGTTTTCTGGGCTCCAAGAGTGTCTCTGAATTCCTTGGACCGAGACACCCTTTGCTGTGGTTCAAAGATACTAAGCTGCCAGATTCATATTCCAGGCTGTGCCTCTTTGAAGAACCAGCTTGAACTGATTGTTCTTCGGCTTTTCACATAAATTACAGAACATGAGGCCCACAGCTTTGCCCCAAGTTGTCAACAGGTTTTAATTGTCTCTGCTTTTCCGTACACACAGATGGCTATGCTAAGCTGCTCTGAGCAGACCTCTGCTGTCTCCAGTAAGAACAAAACAGACACAACAAATGAAAATCCACTTGAAAAGAAATTTATAACAAAGTCCAAAATAGCTGCTTTTCCCCCCTGAAGGTAAGTGTTACATAAAGAAAAACAGTAGAAGGAACTGTGAAAGAATAGAGGGGAGAGGGTTTTTTTTTTAAAGCATAATGTTAATTTGTGAAAAGAAATATAAGAATGGCCAAGAAAACTAAGTGAAATCAGGAGGTCCAAATGCAGGCCTTGAGCCATATGCATCCTTTGTGGTGGCTAGAAATTTGGCACCACACAACTGTAGATGACAATGTCATGTCACAATGCCAAAAAGCCAGACACTAACTTAGATGTTTTTAGAAAAACAAGAGATTTATTTTACTGACGATGGCCATCACAGGCCATCAGCTTCAGGTTTCTTTATCCAAGGTCATTAAGATCTACCACAAATGACCAAACAGATCACATATGAGACTCTGTCTTTAAAAACAGTAAGTCATTCAAAACTAAGAGTATGCAAAGCTGTGTAGAAACCTGTTTTGCAAACTAATTGAAAGCCATAAGTTTGTAAATGTGTGTGAAGGGAGGTACCCAAGAATTCATGAGTAATTAAGTTAAAATCCTAGTACAAGATGCAGAATGTCTTCTCATGAGTTGTTGGTTAGGGAACCTCCACAGGACCTCAAAATAATGTCAATACTCTAGGTTTCCCACCAGACTAAATTATAAGATTCTATTGCCAAAGAGAAGTCAAGCTGGAACTAAGCAGGGAGCTGTTTCCCTACTGGCTAAGTGTCATAGCACCAGAAGGTGCTGTGCACACTGCTGGGAAAGAGAAGTCATCAACTGTCTTAGCTGGCTATGAACCTTGAGAGCTATAGTATTGAACTATCAGGCAAGACATACACTGGCATACGCGGAAAAAAATTTATTGGTTACTTTATTTATTTACATTTCAAATATTATCCCCCTTCCCAATTTCCCCTCTGCAAAACCCCCCATCCTGTCCCCCCTCCCCTTTTCTTCTATGAGGGAGCTCCCTCACCCACCCACTTCCCCCTCACTACCCTAGCATCCCCCGATGCTGGGGCATCAAGCCTCCATAGGACCAAGAGTCTCCCCTCCCATCAATGCCAGATAAGACAATCCTCTGCTACATATGCTGCTGAAGCCATGTGTCCCTCCATGTGTACTCTTTGGTTGGTGTTTTAGTTCCTAGGAGATTTGGGGGGTCTGATTGGTTGATATTGTTGTTCTTCCTATGGGGTTGCAAACTCCTTCAGCTCCTTCAGTCCTTCCCCTGACTCTTCCATTAGGGTCCCCATGCTTGGTCCAAAGGTTGGCTGCGAGCATCCACATTTGTACTGGTCAGGCTCTGGCAGAGCCTCTCAGGGGCTAGCCATACCAGGCTCCTGTAACTAAGCACTTCCTGGCATCAGCAATAGTGTCTGGATTTGGTGTCTGCAGATGGGATGGATCCCTAGGTAGAACAGTCTCTGGATGGCCTTTCCTTCAGTCTCTGCTCCACTCTTTGTCCCTGCATTTCCTCCAGATAGGAGCAATTCTGGGTTAATATGTTTGAGATGGGTAGAGGAGCCCCATTCCTCAACTGGGGGCAATGCGTAACCTCTGGATATGCTCTCTACAGGTTCTCTCTCTCCTTTGTTGGGTATTTCAAGGTGATGCCATCCCCCTTGGGTCCTGGGAGTCTCTTGCTTTCCTGGCATCTAGAACTTTCTAGTGGCTACCCCCAGTTCCCTATCTCCCACTGCTACACACCTCCATTCAATTTCCTGACCCTCTATACCTCTCCTCTGTCTTCTCCCACATCTAATCTGCCCTTTTTTTCCCTCCTTCTCCTCTATCCTTTCCAGGTCCGTCCCTCCATCTACCTTCCATGATTATTTTGTTCCCCCTTCTAAGTAGGACTGAAGCATCCACACTTTGGTCTTCCTTCTTCTTGAGCTTCATATGGTCTATGAGTTGTATCATGGGTATTCTGAGCTTTTTGCCTAATATCCACTTATCGGTGAGTACATACCTTGTGTGTCCTTTTGTGACTGGGTTACCTCACTCAGGATGATATTTTCTAGTTCCATCCATTTGCCTGTGGATTTCATGAAATCATTGTTTTTAATAGCTGAGTAGTACTCCGTTGTGTAATGTACCACATTTTCTGTAACCATTTCTCTGTTGAAGGACATCTGGGTTGTTTCGAGCTTCTGGCTATTATAAATAAGGCTACTATGGACATAGTGGAGCATATGTCCTTGTTATATGTTGGAACTTCTTTTGGGTATATGCTTAGGAGTGATGTAACTAGGTCCTCAGATAGTACTATGCCCAATTTTCTGAAGAACCACAAGACTGATTTCCAGAGTGATTGTGCCAGCTTGCAATCCCACCAGCAATGGAAGTATGCATACATACATATGCATTCACACACATAAACACATATACATATGTATACATACACACATCCATATACAAATATACGCACATATAAAACTGGCCCCTTTTATTTAAATTTTTATGTAATATATATTAATACTTTAATTCTTATCTCAATATCTGAATTCTAACTTTGTATTCATATCACATTAAATAATTTTTCATATATGATTGCAAAGATTACCCTACATGATGAATAAAGTTTCGCAGTATTACGATTCTACTTCCCTTATCTCCTAAATTCTAGTAAGTATTTAAGTGTGTTTCTAGACTTTCTATCCACTTTGTTTACTTCTCATTTGGCAATCTACCAATGTTGGACTGTTTCAACATTAGGAGTTTTATAGTATAGTTTGAGATCAGAGAAGAATAATCCTTATTTTTTAAGAAATCTGACTTCATACATGTAATTTTCACAATTCATCTATTACATATTGTGTATGCATGCGTGTGTGTGTGTGTGTGTGTGTGTGTGTGTGTGTGTGTGTGCATGCTATAACACACATGTGGAGGTCGAAGGACAACTTTTGAGGGTCTCTCTCTTTCCACCCTATGAGTCCCAGGAATCAAACACAGATCCTCCGACTTAGTTGCAATTGCCTTTACCCATTGAACCATCTCTCTAGCCGTACATATTAGTTCTAACTGACTTTTATAGTTAAAAGATTGTTGGAATTATATTGCTCTTATGACTTAAGGGTAATGAAGTTCTTCTTGGAAGAACTTTATGATGTTGAGTTATTCTGCACATCAACAATTCCTGCTTTTCACATTACAGTTATTTACTGAATGGAGGAGCAGCAAAAACCCTTTGGAGACGCCTGGGATGCCAGGCTCCTGATGCTGAGTGTGCAGAGGCCTCATTAGAATGACTTAAAGCCTGGCTTCAGCTTAATGCTCTGTTCTCATTTTTGTAAAGATATTCAGGCACTTTAGATTTCTCTGCGTGTCCCATTTGCACACCCCAGGCTGAGCCATAACTAAATGAGTCACTCTCATGTGGAATAAATATCATCTAATAATGTTTTGACCTCCAAGTGCTATGAAATTAGTTAAATACATTTACACAACCCAAAACACAGCTCCACTCATCTAGAAACAGTAGGAGGTATCACTCCATGAAAACAGCATACAAAATTATCTAATTTGGAACCACTTCAAAAAATAACCATTGCTGATTAGCATGTGACAAATTCACTTTGAAGGATTTCAAATTTATTTGACAACTGATAGCCTTGGTGTCTTGCATTATTGTTTATTTCATTGATTATTCTCATTATTCAATGATTACATCATCTTATTTTTTCACTTGTGTATTTTATAGATGATTGACAGCAGGACATTATTCACTGGTTAAGAACTAATTCTTCTAGGATGGCACCATGAGTCCATCAATGAATTGAGACCAAAGGAAGGAATCCCTGTGTCACCACGTAAGTGAACTAGATCACCCACAGACACTGGAGAAAGCATAAGTCAGAAGAACAGCCTCTCATATCTGACCCATCATACATAGGTGCCTAAGCACTGGCTGGTCACAACCTGTGCACGGTTCCCAGAGTGGGCTTAAAATTATCAACAATTATTCTCCTGAACTCACTACTAATCCATAAAACACTATACTAAGAAAACAATAGACTTAATTAGTGTGGTGGTTTGAATAAGAATTGTCCCATAGGCTCATATATTTGAATGCTTAGTCACCAGGAAATATCTCCATTTGAAAGAATTAGAAGGACTAAGAGGTGTGGCCTTGTTGGGAAAGTGTGTCACTGTAGGTGGGCTTTGAGATTTCAAAACCCCATAGCAAGTCCAGAGACACTCTCTCTCTCTCTCTCTCTCTCTCTCTCTCTCTCTCTCTCTCTCTCTCCCTGTCTCCCTCTCCCTCCAACCCCCCCTCTTTCTTTCCCCCTATGGATCATGATGTAGCTTCCTGCTTCTGGTCCAGTGCCTGCCTGCATGCCACCATGCTCCCTGCCATGATGGTAATGGACTGAACCCTTGAGACCATAAGCAATTTCTCAATTAAATGGTTTCTAATATAAGAACTGCCTTGTCATGGTGTCTCTTCACAGCAATAGAATAGTCACTAAAACAATTAGAGAGTGTGTCTTTTTTTTTTTTTTTTTTTTTGGTTTTTCGAGACAGGGTTTCTCTGTGTAGCCCTGGCTGTCCTGAAACTCACTCTGTAGACCAGGCTGGCCTCGAACTCAGAAATCCACCTGTCTCTGCCTCCCAAGTGCTGGGATTAAAGGCGTGCACCACCACTGCCCCGCTGAGAGTGTGTCTTTCAATCAGCCTTCAGTTTGCCTTAATGCCCATAAATTTGAAATTATTGAAATAGTGTTGCTTCTGCTCATGTAGCCCATGGACCTTTCAGAGCAGAATCTGCTGGGCATTTGTTTAAAATGTGTATCTTGAGGGAAGCTGGCAAACTGCAGATCTCCATCTTTCCTTCATCTCTGCTAAATCTACTTCCCCAGTCATGTGCCCAGTTCAGTGGGAAACCACATGCTATGCCCCCTAACCCTCAGCTCTAGGTCACACAGACCTTACCCTTCAACCTTCCTTCTCCACACTCATCTGTAGCAGGAAAGGCAGGGCTGCCTCTATGTAAATACCATTGGGGGTGGGGCTCGCAGCTGCAAAAACAACTCCTGCAGGAGAACCTAACTGAGGACTGCCTGAGAGACCCAGGGTTGGTGGAGCAGACAATTCCAGCCAATTGGAAATTGTTGTTTAGAAGAGATGCTTTCTTGGGACCAAAGAGGTGCAGGTGGAGGGTATTAAAGGAGCTTGCATCAGTGTTCAGAGAACTTGCTGCAGCGTTTCTCACCTGCTTCCGGAGTCTGTGGCATTGACTCTGTGCCACCTCACCTCCAACCCCCAAGGGCAGGTAGGGTCAGGCGGCGAGTAGTCCACAGCACAGGCAACACTAATCAATTTATCCCAGCCCCCAACTACAGCAGGCATTCCCTGCAAACCCCCAGACCACTCTTGGCCAGGAAAGCAGGTATCCTAACTGCAAATCTTCACGTCTCCCTCCTTTCCTCCAAATTCAATACCCCAGTCTCATCCCCAGCTCTGCAGAAGACCTCCTGCTGTGGTCTCTCCTCTTCACCCCCATTCCCAGAGGACAAGGAAGATCCTTTGGATTACCCTGCTTTCCTTATTCCTATAAACCCCCATCATAGCCCTCTCCCCTCCTAGCCCATCCTCATTCCTAAGTGCAGCTATCAATATCTGGAAATATATTTTACCCTTAGTTAGGGTTTTTATTGCTGTGATCAAACACCATGACCAAAAAGCTAGTTATGGAGAAAAAGGATCATTTGGCTTACACTTCCATATTGCTTCAGGACAAAAACTCAAATGGGGCAGGAACCTGAAGGCAGGAGCTAATGCAGAGGCCATAAAGAGATGCTGCTTGCTTATGATGGATTGCTCATAAAAACCCAAGACTACCAACCCAGGAATAGAACCACCCACAATGGGCTGGGCCTTCCCACATCAATTACTAATTAATAAAATGTCTTACAAACCAGGCAGTAGTGGGGCAAGCATTTAATACCAGCAATTTGGAGGCAGAGGCAGGCATATCTCTAAGTCTGAAGCCAGCCTCGTCTACAGACTTTGTTTCAGGACAGCCAAAACTACACAGAGAAACCCTGTTTCAAAAAAGAAAAGAAAAGAAAATGCCTTACAGCTCATCTTGGGGCATCTTCTCCATTGACGTTCCCTCCTTTCAGATAACTCCAGTTTGTGTGTCAAGTTGACATAAGACTATCCAACACACTCCTTAAATACCAGTGGCCACACATATCAGAATCCTAGAAGAATTCCCTTCCAGGCAACACAAAAGAAGATGTTAGAACCAAGGAACAAAACACCCAGCCAACAAAGACAAAACCAGATATTAGGACCCAGAATTACAATCTTCCCAATCTCAGCTGCCTAGACACACAAACACAATCAATAGTAGCCAGGACTATAGGTTTCCACTAAAACCCAGCAACCCACTACAGCAAAGCTCTGGGAATTGCAGCATAGCTGAAGTAGAAGACAAAGACCTTAAAATAGCCATTATGAATAAAGAGGAAATGAACAAATCTCTTAAAGAAATCTATGAAAATAAAACGGTGGAAGGAGACAGTCCAAGACCTGAAAGTGGAAATAAAATCAATAAAGAAAACCCAAACTGAGGGAAATATGGAAATGAAAATTTTAAGAACTCAAAAAAGAAACTCAGAGACCAGCTTCGCCAACAGAATACAAGACACAGAAGAGAGAGCAGCAGGCATTGAAGATACAATAGAAAAAACTGGACATTTTGGTTTTAAAAAAATTGTTAAACCTAAAAAGAATCCTGGCATAAAATATCCAGGAAGCCTGGGACATTGTGGGGAAAAAAAACACAAGTCTTAGAATAGTAGGAATAGAGGAACAGAAGAAACCCTTCTTCTCAGCACCTCATGTAAACTTCCTCCAAAACTGACCACCTAGTCAAATACAAAGCAAGTATCAACAGATACAATAAAATTGCTATGACACCCTGCATTCTATCTGACCACCATGGAATAAAGCTGAATATGAACAACGGAAAACTTATACACTAATGAAAACTGAACACTTAATACTAAATGAAAAAAATCAGTCAAAACCGGAATTAAGAAAGAAATTAAAGATGTCCTAGAGTTAAGTGAAAACGAATACACAACATACCTAAGCTTATGGACATAATAAAGGCAGATCAAAGAAGCAAGTTCATAGCACTAAAATTATTAAACAAGCCTTATAATAGTAACTTAACAGCACACCTGAAAACTCTAGAACAAAAAGAAGAAATCATACACAAAAGGGGGAGATGGCAAGAAATAGTCAAACTCAAGGATGAAATCAATAAAGTAGAAACAAAGAGAACAATACAAAGAACCAATGAGAAAAGAATGGTTCTTTGAGAAAATAACAAGATCAACAAACTCTTATCCAAACTAACTAAAAGAGAGAGAGAGAACAGCCAAATTAACAAAATCAGAAATGAGTTGGGGAAGATAACAACAGATACCAAGGAAATCCAGAAAATCATAAGGACATACTTTAAATACCTGTACTCCACCAAGTTAGAAAATCTAAAAGAAGCTACCACTTATCAAAGTCAAATCAAGATTAGATAAGCAGTCGGGTAGTGGTGTCGCACGCCTTTAATCCCAGCACTTGGGAGGCAGAGGCAGGCGGATTTCTGAGTTTGAGGCCAACCTGGTCTACAGAGTGAGTTCCAGGACAGCCAGGGCTACACAGAGAAACCCTGCCTCGAAAAACCAAAAAAAAAAAAAAAAAAAAAAAAAAGATTAGATAAGCAAATTAAACAATCATATAACCCCTATAGAAATAAAAGCAGTAATTAAAAGTCTCCCAAATGAGGAGGGACCCAGGGCTATACAGTTTTAGTGCAGAATCTTACTAGATTTTCAAAGAAGAGTTAATGCCAATATTCCTCAAATTATTGCACAAAACATAAACAGAAAGAACACTGCCCAATTCACTTTACAATTTTGGATATCAGCTATCCTGATACTTACACCAAATATAGACCCAACCAAGAAAGAAAATTACAAACCACGTTCCCTTATAAGCAAAGATGGAAAAGTTCTCAAAATATTTGCTAACTGTATCAAGAACACATAAAAATGACTATGTACCTTGACCAAGTAGACTTCATCTCAGAAATGAAGAGATGGTACATTATGCATGAATTGATAAATACAATACATTATAGTTTTTTAAAGAAAGAAACCTCATGATCATCTCATTAAATGCAGAGAAGGCCTTTGACAAAATAAAGCATCCTGTGATGAAAGTCCTGAAGATTATGGGTACAGAGATATACTTAAACATAATAAAGGCAATTTATCTCAAGCCTATAGCCAACATCAAATTAAATGGAGAGAAACTCAAGACAATTCCACTAAAATCAAGAACAAGACAAGTCTGCCCAGTTTCTTCATATCTATTCAATATAGGACTTGACTGAAGGAAATTATGAGGATACAAATTTTGGAAAGGAAGAAGTCAAAGTATTGCTATTTGCAGATGATATGATAGTATACATAAGTGACCCTGAAAGTTCCATCAGGAAGCTCCTACAACTGGTAAACACTTTCAGCAAAGTTGCTGAATACAAGATTAACTTTTTAAAAAAATCAGTAGCTTTCCTATATACAAATGACAAATAGACTGAGAAAAAAATCAGGGAAACAATACCTTTCACAATAGCCTTAACTAATATAAAATACCTTATGGTATCTCTTACCAAGCAAGTAAACAAGGTGAATGATAAAAATTTGAGTCATTGAAGAAAGAAACTGAAGAAAATATCAGAAGATAGAAAAAAATCCCTCATGCTCATGGATTGGTAGAATTAATATAGTAAAAATGGCCACTCTACCCAAAGCAATCTACTGATTCTATGCAATTTTCATCAAAATTCCAACACAATTTTTCACAGATCTTGAAAGAACAGTTCTCAGTTTCATATGGAAACAGAAAAATCCATGATAGCTAAAATAATTCTAAATAATAAAAGAGCTTGTGGAGGTATCACCATCTACAATTTTAAGCTGTACTATAAAGATATAGTAATAAGAACAGCATGGTGTAGGCACAAAAACAAACATATCTATCAATGGAATTGAACTGAAGATCCAGGTATAAATACACATACCTATGAATACCTGATTTTTACAAAAAAAAAGCTAGCAACACACATATGAAAGAAGACCCTAACTTCTATAATTGGTGAAACTGGGCAGCCTCATGTAGAAGAATCCAAAGATATCCATACTTATCACCTTGCACAAAACCCAACTACAAATGGATCAGAGGCCTCAATATAGAACAAGATACACTGAACTTACTAGAAGAGAAAGTGGAGAATAGCCTTGAACAAATGGCATACGAAAAAACTTTCTGAACAGGCTATGGTAGCATGGGCACTAAGATCAACAATTAATACATTGTGAAACTGAAAAGCGTCTGCATGGCAAAGGACTATATCATTTAGACAAAGCAGCAGCCTACAGAATAGGAAAAGGGTTTTACTAATTATACATCAGAAAGGGGTTAATGTATATGGCTAAAATATCTTTTTTTTTTTTCTTTTCTTTTTTTTTTTTTTTTTTTTTTGGTTTTTCGTGACAGGGTTTCTCTGTATAGCCCTGGCTGTCCTGGAACTCGCTTTGTAGACCAGGCTGGCCTCCTAAAATATCTTTTTAAGAAACTAAAAAAAAAACTGGATATAAAGAAAACAACCCAATTTTTTTAATGGGATAGAGATCTACACAGAATTCTCAAAACAGAAAACTCCAATGGCTGAGAAACACTTAAAGAAATGTTCAACATCTTGAGTTGCAAATCAAACCTACATTAAGAGTTCACCTTCTACTGGTAAGATCAATAAAACAAATGATGGATTGTGCTGATGAGGATGTAAAGCAGGGAAAAACTTGCCTGTAGTTGATGGGAGTGCAAACTTGTACAACCAATATGAAAATCAGTGTGGTGATTCCTCAGAAATCCTGAGAATCAACCTATAACAAGATCTACCTTGAACATATACCCAAAGGATGCTTCATCCTACCACAAAGACACTTGCTCGACCACGTTTATTGAAGCTCTCTTCATAAGAGCCAGATAATTGGAACTATCCTAGATGTCCCTCAACAGAAGAATGAATAAAGAAAATGTGGTCCATTTACACAATGAGATACTGCTCAGCCATTACAAAAATGAAATCATAAAATTCACAGATAAATGCAGGGAACTGAAAAAAAATTCTGAGTGAGGTAACCCAGGTACAGAAAGACAAACTTTGTATATCTTAACTTTTATGTGGATATTAGCTATTAAGTCAAATGATAACCAAGCTATAATCAATAGAACCACAGAGGTTAGCTATAGAGTAAAGGACTAGAGGCTAGGAGGACAGGTAGATCTCCCTAGGAAAGATAAATAGACTAGATACTTATAAGTCAATTGGGGTGCACTAGAACAGCAAAATCAAGTGGTAAAGAGGAAAGAAGAGGGGAGGGAAACAGGAAGAGATTATTAAAATGAAGGGCCATTTGAGGGGAAGTGTGGAAACCTGATACAGTAGAACCTCTGTAAAATATATGCATATATGAAGGTGATCTAAATGAAATTGCCCAATAGTGGGAAAACAGAGTCCCAGCTGGACCTTTCTTGTCACTAAATGGACAAGGAGCTTAAACAATAAACTTTTATTTCTGGCAATTTTGAAGGCTAGAAAGTTCAAAATGCAGAGATGGGGACAAAATGAACATTTCCATTCTGAAAGGGAGAAATTACAAAGGAGGAGGAAGCAATGAATCCTAAATCCAAAACTTAGTAGGGCAAACACTATCTGACTGTAGGGCTCAAGAATGGTGCCTCTGCCTTCAGAAAATGGTGGCCCTGCAAGCATAGTTCTGCTAAACAAAAGCCTTATCCCCAAGGATCTTCTAGATGGAGACTACACCCTCAAAGACCTCAGGCATCTGAAAGTCAAGTTAGTGGGAGGGTTAGAGAAATTAACAGTAGCTGGTCTTGAGGACCAAGGTATGATTCCCAGCACCAATATGACAGCTCTTAACTCCCTACAACTCTAGTTCCAGAAGATTCGATGCCATCTTCTGGATACACAAGGGCAGGCAAAATACCAGGACTCATAAAAGATTTTGTGTGTGTGTGTGTGTGTGTGTGTGTGTGTGTGTGTGTGTGTGTGTGTGTG
>CM052714.1:24031799-24078629 GCA_028551405.1 Uromys caudimaculatus | reverse complement strand
TGCATTTTCTTTTACTGTTGTATCGATGTTATCTATGGTATCTTCTGCTCCTGAGATTCTCTCTTCTATCTCTTGTATTCTGTTGGTGATGCTTACATCAATGACTCCTGATCTCTTTTCTAGGTTTTCTAACTCCAGGGTTGTCTTCTTTTGTGATTTCTTTATTGTTTCTATTTCTATTTTTAACTCCTGGATAATTTTGTGCATTTCCTTTGTCTGTTTGATTGTGTTTTCTTGTAATTCTGTCTGTTTGATTGTGTTTTCCTGTAATTCTTTAATGGATTTTTGTGTTTACTCTTTAAAGGCTTCTAGTTGTTTATCTCTGTTCTCTTGTATTTCTTTAAGGGTGTTATTCATTTGTTTCTTAAAGTCTTCTATCATCAACATGAGAAATGATTTTAAATCTGAGTCTTGCTTTTCTGGTGTATTGGGGTATCCAGGGCTTGCTGTGGCGGGAGAGCTGGATTCTGATGATGCCAAGTATCCTTGGTTCCTGTTCCTTATGTTCTTACCCTTTTGCCATCTTGTTAACTCTGATGTTAGCTGGTCTTACTCTGTCTGGTTGTGGCTTGCCCCTCCTGCAGGCCTCTGTGTCAATACTCCTTAAAGACCAGCTCTCTCTGAGAGGTGTTTGGGTTTGGAGAGCTTTGGCACAGGGTCAGCTCTGGGGTACAGATAGAAACCAGATGGATCTTGTCCCCAGCTGTCCTTTGGTTCCTATGTCCTGATAGCTCTGCAAGGGTCCCTCTTGATCCAGTGAGTTTGAACAGAAGAGGTGGTTTTGCCTGTGCTCAAAGGTGTGTCAGCATTCCTGGGGTTCCCCGATCTCTCGTGGAGCCTTGTAGCCCAGGCTGAGGTCCCCAGGCACAGACCCTGGTGGCCCAGGCAGAGTTCTCCACCCACAGATGGAAACCGGAATGTTCAGAGGTTTCCTGTCCCTGAGTTCTCCTCAGGCACTATATCCCGCAGGTTCTGGGCGGGTCTCGGTGAGCAGTGTTGCTCCCCTTAACCCCACTCATGGCTTTTCCATGCTCCTGGGAGGGTAACTTTCTCCTTGTTCTGGTTGGCTATGGACTCCTGGTGGTCCAGGCAGAGGTCTCCCGAGGTATAGTATTTTAATTACTGGGACAAAATACCAGGAGGAAACAACTAGTGAAAGGAGGAATTGGTTTGACTCATATATCCAGTTTACTGCAAAGAACAAAAGTGTGGCCAAGTGAGTCCGTCCACAACAGTGGGGGTACACTGAAGAGGGTGTTCAAAAGGCAGAGATAACAGGACAGTAACTAGGACTGAATACAAACTTTCAGAGGCCCTTCAGCAGTGAGCACTTTCCACCAGCTGGGCCCACCAGTCTTCTAAAGCTTCAGCAGCCTCCCCAAACAGTACTGCCAACTGATGAACAAGTATTTGAAACATGCAGGGCCTGTGAAGGACATTTCAGCTTCAAGCCACAGCAGGTGACTCTCTTCAAATCTACCATTGAGGCGATTTCTGGCTTGTAATAGAATTATCAAGAAACAGGACTGTCTCTTTGAAATCTATATCAAGCTGTTAAGGCAACAAGACCAAGATTAAACCTGGAAATGCTCGCTACCCCACCCTATTCCTCCACCATGTTCTTGTCTTCATGGGCTTGACAACTCCCTGCAGCCATCTCTCCAGCACTGCAGACTTAGCTCCTCCAACATCTGGACAAGTCAAGTATGGATTTGAAAGAGGGAATGGTGCAATGGATGGACACCAAAGTTCTGTTTATATGGCTGCAGACTTCTGTGTAGTTCTGGTAACTGCTCCTCAAACTTCCTCCTAAAGTGCCGGATTGAATCAGAGGTCAGATGATTGAGAGTAGTCTTGGGCTGATGCTTAAACATAGCAGGTTGGAAGTTAGAAAGGGAATGACCCGGGAAGACGGATGGTGAACATAGGGATTTGGAAGGCAGAGCTGTTTGAGGTACAAATGTTCCAATCAGAGTCATCTAGCACACAGGGAGGAGTTCAGATCTGCAGCTTTGAAAGAGCTTGGGGCAGAGATTGCAAGCACATCTTTCAAGGCAATAATCTTTCTGGACATAAGATGATGACAGGAAAGAGAGGTGGCCTGAGGATGTGACTTTGGCCTGTGAGCCTCCTTTGTAACCAGCACATTTACTTGTCTGGAGAAGGCAGAGCATATTCCCATGAGCTGATAAGACAGTGGCAGCCCAAAACGCCATGTAGCAAATGACCTATGCAGGTAGTGAGCCCCCACCCACACACACACACAATGGATTTTGGTAACTCTTCCCTACTGGATGATGGTGCTCAGAAATGCCCTAAGAAAAGCCTCATATCACTCATCATGAGGTCCATTTTCCACCCATTTTCCAGAAGTTCTTCTGCCTCTGGGACAGCTCCTCAAGGCTCTTATAATGAGTGATAAGCTGTGTAAAGACATGTCCACATGAACCAAATGCCCTGCACTGGAGCTCTTGAAAACAAACTGTTTTAAAGGGCTACATTTTATTTCTCTAATAGGGACTTAGCTGGGTGAGGGAAGACTGCTGAGCCTGGGGGAGTTTCTGCAGACCACCCTAGAGAGCTGGTACTATGAGAGACAGTGGTAGGAGTGGATTCAAGATCTTGGCCAATGGCCTGGACCACTGACCTCATAATGTAGGTGAACTATCTTGAAGGGCTTCTTCTTAACTAATAATTTCAATGAGATCAATTCAATTAGAACACTCTCTCTCTCTCTCTCTCTCTCTCTCTCTCTCTCTCTCTCTCTCTCCCTCCCTCCCTCTCCCTGTCCCTCTCCCCCTCCTTCTTCCCCTATTTCTCTCCCATTCCTTCTCCTTCTTCTCTCTCCCTTCCCATATCCTTTCTCCCTCCCTCTCTTCTTCCTACCATTCATTTTATTTTATATTTTATTTTATTTTTTGCTACCAGTGGTTGAATATGCTTACATATGCTAAACAAGGAGCCTCTGCAGCCTCTTTTCTTTGTCTTTTATGTAGTGGGGTCTCACTAAGCTATTCTGGTTATCCTTTCTTTTATTCTGTTGCTCAGACAGGCCTTGAACTCACAATCCCCCTGTGTCATCCTCCAGAGTAGCTGGGATTACAAGGCTCTGTCACCAGGCCAGATTCACCAAATATTCCTGAGACAGACTTCTAAAGAACTCGTTTTTCAAAAATCCAACCCACCATCTTCTGTAAGAACTACCAAGTGATTTTTCAACAGTTGCAAGGAAAGGAATTTTCTTGGCAAAGTCTGTAAGAACAGGGGAGGGGAAGGTAAAGACTTGCCAATTGGGAAACAAAAAAATCATTTTCTAAAATTGCCATTTGTTTTTACCATGATATTTATCAGTAAGATCAAATCACATATAAGTGTCATATAAGACTGATATCTTTAGCAAAAGAGATTTGGATCAAGAGCAGCTGAGAAACTTCACAACTTGGAAAGATGCCACATTTGAGTTATGCAAGATTTCAGCTCAGTCATTTTTCCAAGGTGTCCATTCAGCCTGAACCTCATGCCCTCTTCCATGAGCATAGAGCAGAATATGAGCTCTTCTTAGGTAAGCTAGGTATGTCTGTCATGTTTAGGAGAATATTCAGCATTCAGGTCTGACAATCAGCAATCCTCCACAGAACTACACAGGAGGTGGCTTCTTCCTTATTCCTCCAGAGCCTAGAAGGCCAGCACATTGTATTCTCAGAAAAGTGACCTCCCTCTGGGCACAGGGACCAACTCAGAGGCAATCCCCTCACCTCCAACCATGACACCAAACCCACACAGTTAGAGCCAACTGGTAGACCTGAACCAGTGGACCTCTTGCTTTTCTAGCTCACGGCCCTTCTTCTTTGATATGTCTGAGGACACAGAGTCGTGTCGACAACAAGTGAGACCTAGTGTTGGCTCTCATCTCCTCTGAGGCTGTCTACTCATCTTTCAGCTGAAGCTGCAGATCTTATCCATTTTTCAGACAGGGTTTGGGTATCCAGAATCTGCAAACCATGATAAGAGGTTAAAGAATGGCTGTGAGAACATCATTGGGCGCCATCCAGTGGGACAGGTCAAGGATGTAAGTCCCATTTCCCATCCCCTCTATACTATTATACCTTGCTGAGTGAGGATGGGTTGTTTTCTATGTTTCCCTCCCAGTCCCAGAAAACTCTTATGAATTTAAAAGGGGGAGGGGGTGCTCAAGGCCCTCTCCTGCCCTAGCCTTTTGTTTTGTAGATGTAGGCTTGAACCTGCAGCTTGAAACCCTTCAGCTACAAGTCAGTTTTTCCACTTAAGGAATACATAACAGCTTTAATCTTCCCCAGTAAAACATAAAATGCTTAGATTCCAGCCAGGGGCATCTTCCCAGAGAGCCAGTGACAGGTGTCACTCATGCCCAGGCCAACATTATGCGCATCCTGTGTCCAGACATCCCTGGCCCTACCTACTGGCCTGTTCAGAAAACAAAACAGAGCTATCTGGCTGGACATTCATGAGAGTGAGCCCATGACCTAGGAAGAGCCTAGCAATATAAAGGATTGTGCTTCGATGCTGTAGGGCGCAGAGAACAAGATTTGTGGTTGGCTGAATGGTCCCATCACCTTCTTAAAAGTGTGTCTTTGGTAGTTCCTTTGGTCTCTGTACTTGGAGTTCCTGCATTCACCACACATTTTGACACATCTTAGTCCCAATGGGTTTGAATGGAGACCTCCTGTGTTCCCTGACCTGCCCTATGTCTGTGCATTGTGTCTGTATTCTGAGATTGAGTCACACGTCCCAACACCTAACACTGTCATTTAGTGTTTTGTTGTGGACTTTCCTCATATCAGCAAGCGTTTCTCTAATGTCCTCTCTTTTGTTCAACTTTCTCCATGGGCCCACCTCAGCCATGTACTGCTTAGGCTCTCCCTCCCTGTGGGGAAGGCTTGGCTGATGTGAGGTCACTCTTCTGGGGGAGGCACGATAGAGACCTGTTTACTTAACACTTTTATTCCGATGACACAAACACTGAGCAGAGAGAGCTTCTGACTCAGAGAATGAGGAAGGTGCTGGTCACCACGCCTGGTAGCCTGAGCTCCATCACTGGGACTCACACAGTGAATGAAGGAAGAGAACCAGCTTTTGAAGGTCATCCTCTGACCTCCAGGCACATATCTCCATGCATGCACAATACACACAATCCATAGATAAAATATTTTTAAATCTGGTTGCCCTTCAAACTAGTGTGGGGTTCAATTTTCCACCCATACATGGAGGATAATTCCTACATGGTAGAATATTATTTAGCCTATAAAAAGATAGTGTGGCACATGCTACAACATAGAACTTTGAGGCAAATGATAGGCAGTAATGAAAAGACATGTGCTGTGTGATTCCACACATCAGAGCCTCCTGCAGTAGCCTGCAGCAGAGACGGAGAGCAGAATGTCAGGAGCTAGAGGGAGAGAGTGGGTAGTCACTAATCAGGCAGGTCCGGAGTGTCTGTTCTGTAAGATGGGAAAGGTCTGGAGGGAGGAGGCACAGGAGCAGAAGCACAGAGTGAGCACTACTGGACAGTTCACAAAGGCTGCTTCACACAGTGCAGCTTTTTTTCTCCCAGTTCACAAGCACACATACATACAACACACATGATTATATGTACATATTACACACATGATCATATGTATACACATCAGACATAAGATCACATGAAATGCCTAGTACAGTTCCTCCTTCTCTAATTGTACACACGCGCACATGCACACACACATGCACATGTACACACACACGCCCCACATGTTCATGTATACACTCAGATATGCACACATGTGGAGACTCACACACCTCTTCCTCCCAGCTGTCTCCCAGCTCCCCGACCCAGAGTTCTCACTACACAGGCACATTGCGTTAGATAACCTCTGTCCTCAGATGTCTCTTCCATCTGAAGTCTGGAAGAGTCTCACATCTCTTCTACTTCCTGATATAACTTCTCATTTCAGATGATTTTTAAGACACTCTTAGAATATTGATCCAAATGTGGGGCATCTTGAAACCTAGTCACAGCAGGGACTGTGGAGTCAGACGTGAATCATGTCTGTGTGAAGCACTCCGCACGTTATAAAACATCTCAAGTGTGTTGATATATGTAATTTTTAAAACAGAGGAAAGATGTATCATGGTCCACCATTTAGGGAGGAAAAGAATTTAGGTGAGATAAGTTCAAAATCTCACACTCAGGGGACAAAATTGAGTGTGAAGCCACCGTGCTTTAGATTCAAGGCCTATCTGTTCTTTACTTCTTCCCAGTGGGTAGCAAAGGTTAGGTCAGAAGTGAGTTTACTTCTTCCCAGTAGATAGCAGAGGGCAGGTCAGAAGTGAGTTTACCCAAGACCTAAGGACCTGCTGTTCTTAGATCAAGCATAGAATTGGTTGCTCTAGAAGAGAGAACCAGGATGTGAATTTTTTCATGAGGTTAGGGGTGCAAGGCAGGAGCCTCCACAAGGGCCAGCCCTATGAGCAAAGACCAACAAGTACCCATTGAGGACTTACTTCTGCTACATTTTAAGACTCCTAGAAAGGCCTCTCTCCAAGTTCAAAATCAGAGGACACAACCAAAGGAAAACCAGAGAATGAGTTTCAGTGGAGTGGGCCTTTGCTGGCCTCTGTGTAAGGACAGATAGTAAAAGGGCAAGACATTAAGCATAGTCACAGACTGCACAAAGTTACCAAGATGAGAAATTCTTTCCCAGTCTAATGCCAAGATAAGTAAGTAAACAAATTAATTAATAAATAAAGAATGAATTACCAGGGACTTGCGAGATGGCTCAGCACAGAAGTAGTGCACAACCATCTGTAACTCCAGTTCTAGGGGATCTGTTGTCTTCTGGTCTCCACAGGCATTGCACACAGGTGGTACACAGACATGCACACAGGCAAAACACTCATACACACAGAATTTAAAAATTAATAAAATGAACTGAGGTGTTCCTAGATAAACAAGCATGTTCTTTGGCAGTAGTTGCAGTGGCCGCCATATTGTTTGCTTGTGAGACTCAGAGAAATTGATGTCACTAGATCAGCTTGCTGGATTCTAGCTTGTGGTGGTCTCTGAGTTAAAGAGAGAGAATGTTTGTGAACCTGCGCTCTGTCTCCATCTGGAAGCTGTCTCTGCAGTCATTTATCTCTATGGTTCTTAAACACAGATAAGCACTTTCCCTAAGACCCACCTGCCTGCCCTGCAACTTCCATGTCCCCAAATTTTCAACAGAAGCCATTTCTCTTGATACATGGCCCTTATCACCTCTTGCTTCATGTTAGACAATAATTCTCGGAGGGAAATGACACAGGATGGCAGGCTTCACCCTCTTTTTGAGTACTGGTAGGCACTTTAACAACTGTGGGAGCCACAAGGACATGTGGAATAATGAAGTGTTTGATCTGGAGACAGAATAATAACAGGTTAACTGGATCAGATGCAAAGGATTACCTGGGAATAAGCTCATCTGGCTTTGCTCTACTGAACCACTCCAGTGACCATTGTGGGGCACAGGATCACATCTTGGGAGGCACAAATGGAAGGTTACACATACCCTTCGGGTGTCATGGGCAAGCTGTATGTCAGGAAATGCACATTTCTTACATATATGACTCATACATGCTATAGGTAAATTTGTATGTGTGACCTAAATCTCAGCATCACATCCCACAAACATTTTCTCCCATAAAAACCACAGAAAAAAAAAAGTACCCTCTTAGTTTGAGTATCCTCCAGACCCAATGGGGCTGATAAACATGACCTCACTGAGACTGTGGCAGTGTGCACAAGACCTGCAAAGGTTCAAACCAGACCACACCCCAGCACTGAGAAGAAGTGGAGACAAAACCCACCGCTAACCAAGAAGCTGTTTTTAATCGATACCTGCTGGGAGAGAGAAAATCATTTTTCTTCAATGAAACACACTCCAGGGCAGGCAGGTCCCATGCCCAGAGAAGTTGACCAACACAAAACAGACTCTGTGGGCTTTTAAGCTGATGTTTGTTTGCTTTCAGTGTTTGTTTGTTTGTTTGTTTGTTTGTTTGTTTTATTGGTTGGTTGTTCTGATCTTTGTTTTTTGTTTTGTCTTGAGAGAGAGAAAGAGAGAGAGAGAGGGAGGGAGGGAGGGAGGGAGGAAGGAAGGGAGGGAGGAAGGGAGGGAGAGAGAGAGAGAACATGTAGAGAGGTGGGGAGATCCAGGAGAAATTTGAGGAGGAGAATAATATGATTAAAAATATTGTATGTAAAAAAATTTTAATAAAGACAGCATAATGACACATGAAATAACAGAGTATATAGTATTTGATCATGATAACAAGCAGTTAATTATGTTGCTGGATTGTTGTTTATGCAATTGATATAGTGTGCTTTTCTTGTTAATGTGGAGAATGCCCTACTTATTTAAAAAGAATTGATTGTGAAAGTGTGCCGTGTGATGCTGGCAACGGCTCCACCAGTCTTGTCTTTGCTGTGTCTCTCTATTGCTTTAAGAGGCCACATTTCCTGGCAGACCTCCAGCATCTAGGTTTGTGTAAGTGATCCACAGAATTTTCACACAAGAAGTCACCTGAATCTGATGGTACATCTCTCAGGACCTGTCTCCATCATTAAACAAAAAGTGACTGCAATGCTTGTATCCATGTCAGACACCTGAGAAAGGGCACTTTTAAAGACCAGAAATATCCACTCCTTATTACACCTACAAGTAAGACAGCAAGTAACTTTGGCTGGGCCTGTGGCTCTGGCTGAACAAACTGGATCACCAGATGGAGATTTCTGTAAGACAAGAGGGACTTGGGTTATCTGTGAGAACTTTAGAAGCACCTTCAACAACAGCACTAAAGCCTTTATTTGGAACAATTTCATAAGGACCCACATGGCTGCTCACACCCATTATAACTCCAGTCCTAGGGGATTTGAGACCCTCTTCTGTCCTTGCTGGGCACCAAACCCACAAGTACTGTGCAGACTTACATGCAGGCAAAACACCCATAAAATAAGATGGGGGAGAAAGATTTTAAAAGAATCTTAAGAACTCGATTTTATAATTTCCCTAAACTCCAGCATCTGACACATGCCTTTCAAAATCATCATCAAACTCCATCAAAACCAGTCATTTTTATGTTCTTAAATATTTGGTGGAAGTCTTATAAGATTCGATCATAACAGAATCTGTTAAGCGGTTTTTTTTTTTTTTTCCAATCTTGAGTCTGAACAGTGGGTTCTGCCCTATTTCATCTCTCAGGCACAATTACAGGGCGAGCTTTTAACACAGCCCACAGTTGCTTATGGGCACCAACCTGCTATTCTACTAGCTGCCTGCTGAGCTGAGCTAGGAGCCAGGAGGGAGCCATTTTTATGGCATTTGAGTAGCACAAAATGTGAGTTTTCTCTTGAGAGGGCTTTTGAGAATTAGAGGGAATTAGTCATAGTTTCCAGTGTGAGTATTTTAACAGTTGTGAAATTATGAAGGGCTGACTCAACAATTCCAGTGTTACAATATGTCACTTCACTGTCTTGTTACTTAAAATTATACGCTTCAGGAGACGATGACTTTTAAAAGAAGCCAACCAAGTCTGGAAAGAAAAGTGAGATATGCAGACAAAGCAAGGGGAAAATCATAAAATTGCCAAACATTTATGAAACTACTTAACAATTCTGAGCTCATTTAATATGTTTCTTTTTCTTAAATAGCATGCTTCTCTTCTCTGTGAATTATAAGGTGGAAATACACTTATTAAACCGTGATTCCTTTTCAGTATACAAAACCAATCCAAACTGTATTGAATATGTTACTAAATTCCTAAATGAGTCACCTCTTCAGGATCCTTTTGGGTAGATTAAAAAAAAAAAAAGATGAATAGATTATCATCAGACAAAGATGATTAAGCCTATTTAAGAGGACTCTTATGCTGTTATTCAGCCTCTTCATTAGGTAACTCCTCATTAACTACTCTAAATGAGGTACAAATAGCTACCAGGCCCTGCCCTTTATATATGAAAATTAGGCCATTAGTAAGCAGATGACTCTTAAGGTATTTTCTAAGGATTTGAAGTTTTTCAAGCATGCCTCTAGGTTTCCCCATTCAAAAGCATGTTCTTGTAACATGGCTAGCCAGGGTTAAGAGGAAGTTAAAAAGAATCCAAGAGAAACGGTTCTAATGAGCTTGGTTTCTTCAACATGGTGTGATAATTAGGTAGTCCAGCCAGAGCAAAGGCCACACTTTGGGAAAACTTGAGGACGTTATAAATAGCTCCACGAAATGATAAATGCAAATCTAGAGGAGGCATTATCCTTTCAGGAAGCATTATCCATTCAAGAACTGAACAAACTATGGAGTAGGACAAGTCCTTGCATACACAGTTAGGAAATATAAAGAAGGGGGACTGGGGCTGAAGAGATGACCCAGCCTTAAGAGCATTCATTGCTCTTGAACGGTCCAAGAGCATGGGTTCAGCCTCTAGCACCCACGTCTGAGTGTGGCTCACAACCGCCTGGGCCTCTAGCCCTAGGAGATCTAACTCTTTATTCTGGTGGCCACCGGCACCCGTCTCAATTGCACATGTCCACACATAGACACACCACAATCTACGGAAACCTACTATTGTGTAAGCTCCAAAAAAACATGGACACAAACGCATACACATATACATATATAAAAAGAAGTTAAGTGGAATTACCCTATACCTAGAGATAAGGCATCTCCTAGATGCCATAAGCTATCAAAAAAAAAAAAACAAAACAAAACAGTGCCCAGTGTGGATTGCTTCTCTTCATGTTGGTAATCAGTAAGGTCTCACAGAGCCCACCCACGAAAAACAATATAACCTATGTCATTGATCTTTGTTACCCTCCTGAACAGGATGGTAAGACCCTGCTGCTGAAGATACTTGAGACATGAGCATGGAGAAATTAAATGATAATGCCCTGAATACGTCATCCCTACTGGCTAACTTTCATGGAATCAGAGGTATTGTTCATATTACTGTGGGAGAAAAGTAATAGATAGTTTACTCAGCTGCAAATCATGTAAGCTAAAATGATGACCAGTCTGGCAGCTCTTAAAGCACAATAGTGTAATAGTGGCATGAATGTTTCTGGAGTAGCAAACCATTTTCTAATTGTATTTGAGATCTACCCCCACAAGATGGAACTTATGCCTGGTACTGTTAACTGAGCCAAAATCCCAGGGCTTGGTATATCATAGGCTCTGGAGAAGAACTTACTACAAATATTCTACTAAATGGACATAGTATAAATTGTCCCTAATACTTATCTTTATACCCATTGATTAGTAGGGCTCTCAACTATCATTAGAGAAGCTTCTTTTGCAGCAGATGATGTTGAATACAGAGACTCACAACTGGTCAAAGTGCAAAGAATAAGAGATTGTGGAGTTATCAGCCCTAAAGAAGACACCTATAGCATGCTCTGTTTCCCAGTTCTCAGGGATTATCACGGAAGAGGGGGCAGAAAAATTGTAAGATCCAGAGGCAGTAGATGACTACAATGAAACAGTAGCCAAATTCCAGCATGGATGGCAGAAGCACTTATTAGATCTAACTTCTAATTAAGGACCTATTGGCAACTGTGGCCAATGCGGGTATGAGAATCATATCTTTGTCTGTGGCACTGACATGTGACATGTGTTCCACTGGATGACTCCTCACCTAAGCATGTACAGGCATCAATAAGAAGAGTCATTAGGTTTAGAAAAAAAAAGAAGAGTAGATGAGATTGGGAATATTTTCTGGGTACAACTTGCATGGATCTCATTGATAGCAGTATGTGTGTGCAGCAGTCCATTATATCTGGGAAGCATGGTTTTGCTACAGTCATCATTAACTCTGGTTCTGAAGATCTTCCTGCTCCCTCTTCCATGATCATTGCTCAGCCTTGAGAGGAGGGGTTATAATATAGATGTTCCATTTAGGACTAAGACCTCCACAGTTAATCCTCTGCACTTTGACCAATGTGAGTCTCCTGAAAAAAAGAAGCATCTCTAATGAGGGCTGTCTGTTGTACTACTCTATGGTATAAAGATAAGTACTAAAGAGGCAGCCTAGTACTCTGTCCATTTAGCAGAATAATATAGTAGGTTCTTCCCTAGGGCTTATGAGCTATCACGTCATGAGTTCTTGGCTCAGTTAAAAGTAGCAGGCATGAGTTCCATTTTGTGGAAGAGACCTTAAATTGAAATTTTTAAAGTTGTTGGTAACTCTGATATAGTCATGTCACAAGTGCAAAAATAGGCATATCTTCCAAAATCACTTGATATTGAAGCTCCCAGTGTTCATAGCTGGGTAAGGCTGTTGATTCCTTTCTTCCATGGTAGTGAGCATAGTACCTCCTGGCACAATTAAAGCTAGCCAGTAAGGATGAAGCTTCCAGATTGGTATCAACTGAATCTCTCCATGTTCTGTCACTCAAATATGTGGGTCTTACCATCAAGTTCTGGAGAGTAACCAAGATTAATGGCAATAGCCTATAGTATTTGGGGGGTATATCAGATCCCATTGACCAACAATTCAAGAAGAGGTAACACACACCTGTCATTGGGCTTTTTTTTTTTTTTTTTGATAGTCTATATCATCTGGGAGAGGTATTATCTCCCCATTATATGGTAATTAATTTTAAACTATATGGAGACTTTAGAAAGCTTGCACAAGTAGCAGGTTTCCATATGGCTTCTTCAGAGTTCTTTAATGTTAGATCGATGGAAGCCCAGAAACAAGCCAAGTAATGTTCGAGAACATGCCAGATGACCGAGATGGCAGCTCAAAGAAAGAGAAAAGGGTAGAAATTCTTCAGTAACTATATCTTTGGAAACCTTCACCACATGAAGGGGAATGTCTAATTTGTGGCACTAATCTAAACTGATTTAAAAATCCAGACAAGAAAAATGAAAATTATAAAATCAATGTCATTCTTAAATGTAACATTTAGATATAGGGAAAGAACTTTTAAATAACACTCCAGAAACTTGAAGTAAAAGAAGGCTGATTGCAACAAAATTGAGGATTTTTGTACACTGAGGAATACCAGGATGAAGTTGCTACCCTAAGTAATGGAATAGGCTAAGAGCTGTGCAACATCCAAAATGAATGGAGTTAATAGTAATGTTATATAAGGAATAATCTCCATAAATTAATAATAAAAAATATAGGGAACACAGCTTTTAAGTTTCCAATGAGTAGGAACACCAAATTCAGAGGAAACACCAACATGTAGGTGAAAAAATACTCAGCTACTTCCTGTGATGTTCATAGTTTAAACAACTTTGTTACCATTTGGATGGCAAAACAATTGAACATTAGTAATGCCAAGTGTTGATAACAATGTTGGCTAATAGAACTTCTTACATTGCTCATAGCAGAAAATACTGACTTATGGTATATGAACTTGTAGTTCAAATGTCTTTGATCTCTCATCCTGTGCCACTTCCATTAAAAAAAAAAAAAAAAAAAAAAAAAACTGTACATCCTCTCTCCACTGGGCTTGACTATATAACTCAGTTGAGTCTTATGATAGACTTCATGTGTACTGCCCTGTCTCTGGACTTTAACCCTGAGCATGTGGCTGGCTTGGACCAATAGTGTATTAACAGTAGAGATTGAGCAAAGGCTTGAAATGTGATCACATGGTTGGGCTTGAGCCTTCATGCCTCTGCATTTGCCATGAGAAGAATATTCCCTATTTATGTAACATGAGTTCAAAGAAGATGAAAGCCACAGGGAGCAGACTTGATCCAATCTGCACCTGACCCCCAATCACACCTAGCTGAATTTCACTTACCCTATACATGTATGTATGACTGATAATAAACTACTGCTTGGACTCATTTCATTCATGACAATGGGCTTCATAGTATCATTTTAATAAGAGCTTACTGACACAGCATTCAAATTCTTACATTATGTATATTTAAAAACACAGAAATTATTTGTGAGAAAGTACCACACAGCCTCTGCTTTTTCCCTATTGGCAGAATGTCTCTCACTTTGAGGGTAAAATGCCAGGCATCTTCTATCTAGTCTCTAATCTAGTTTATTACAACAAATAGAATTCTAGTCAGTGAGACCTGTAGGGATCTACTAAAAGACTTCTGGTAAAATGTTCATCCACTAAAATATGAGAGATACATGGGGAGCTATAACCACTCGTTCTGGGGCTTTGAGTATGTCTGTGTGGAATGCCCAGACTATGATAACAGTCTTGTGACCACTGAAAACAACACTGACTTTCTGAAGATGATAGAACAGAAAGATGGATTCTTCTGGATCCTTTACCAGACCACAAAGAGTCTGACATGTATACCAATGATTCTTAACCTGTGAGTCGTGACCCCTTGGAGGCTGCATATGAGACATCCTGTATATCAGACATTTACATTACAATTCATAACAGTAACAAAATTACAGTTAGGAAATAACAACAGAATAATTTTATGGTTGGGGGTCACCACAACATGAGAGACTGTATTAAAGAGTCTCTGCATTAGGAAGGTTGAGAACCACTGATATATACTCTATATCCCCTGTAACATGAGACTAGTTGGGGTCTCAGGACTAAGGCCATTTTTAACCTGGATGTTATAAACATCCTTAATTACTCAACAATAGCCTGTTAGTCTCAACTTCTGGGTGCACACATAGTTATCTCAGAGACTGGTGTTGGGTCCATCTCATGATCGTTTTGTGGTAGCGCTACTTGGAGGCCACCTACACAGAACGCAGAAGAATGTCTCCCATGAACCAGGTCCTAATCAGAAATAGTGAACTATATTTGCATCAGTCATTTCAATACATTTCAGAAATATGAAGAAGCAAAAGTAAAAAATTAAATGAAAAATATAGTATGGTTCTATTTATGTAAGCAAAGAATACAGTCATAAAGAAGCATATAAATTTCTCAACAATTCACATACAGTCATGAAACAAACACATACATAATTTAAAAAATCTCAATTCTATCTGGGGTTAGAGAGATGGTCCCACGGGAGAGAGCCCTGGTTTTCCAGAACATCCTGGTTCCATTCCAGGCACCCAGTTGGCTGCTCACAGCTATAACTGTAACTGCATCTGTAACTCCAGTTCCAAAGAAGCTGATGTACTTTTTCTGGTCTACGTGCACACCAGGCACACAAAGTGGTGCATATACATACAGCCAGGCAAAACATCATACACATAAAATTTAAATAGTGGGTACTTGTATTAGCTACTGTTACATAACAAATTCCTCTAAATCTTGTTACTTTGAGACAATAAACACTGGTTATCACAAAGTTTGCTGGGTTAGGAATTATGTATGGCTTAGCTTCTTACTCCTGCTTTCCAGATTACCAGAATCTGGGTTAGGGTCCCATCTAAAGGCACAGCAATGGGATATTAGCTAGACGCCTCCTTCTAATCCCTTGCCAGCATGTCTTTTTCAGAAGTCTCACAATCCAGCAGCTTGATTTCCACAGAGTGAGTGACAGGGTGGGAAAGAGGATGTGCGAATTGGAAGATATTCTTATGCTTGTCACAGTCCACGTACCAGAAGCAAGTCAATAGGTCTGGGCCACACATGAGGGGATGGCACAGGTGCACATGGACCAGGAAACACCCATAATGCTTACCATTCGTCAACAACAGGGATGCCTTGGCATAAATAAAAGGGGCATGGCCAAGTCAACTCTGTTTACCCCAAGGTAAAAATAAAAGAAAGAAAAAGGAACAAAAAAAATCAGGCTGCAAAAAAATCAGTGCTGCTTAGATGCCTATAGATGCAGCTAGATGATGTTAAATAATACCTGACAAGATTCAGCCTTTGTTTTTGGAGCAAAATGCTGACTCTGTGTCTGAAACTATCAGGAAGCACAGACCAAAAATTAAAATCTTATTATTTAAGATCAGAGACCGAGAGACAGCAAGAAACTGGTTATTAATACAGTTTTTATGGAAAATGTAGCATCTCAAATATAAATTTACTGTGAAAAAAAAATGATTCGAAATGTCTTGGTGCAGATTTGAGCAACATAACAGGGAGAGACTTTAAAATTCATATTAATAGGTAGGAGATCAGAGGTCTAGGTGGCCAGTGATGTCTCTTGGACATGGCAGACTCCTCTCCTGGCCAGGCAATTCTATCTGCTACTCACTGGCCAGAGTGGAAATGTAATCTTTACGGTCTCCAGATGGCTTCTAAATTGGCAGTCTCCTTCCCTTTTCTAAGAAATACACACCAAAGAGTTAATTTCATCAAACGGTTCTGTCCTCTTCTTTTTTTTTTTTTTTTTTTTTTTTTTGGTTTTTCGAGACAGGGTTTCTCTGTGTAGCCCTGGCTGTCCTGGAACTCACTTTGTAGACCAGGCTGGCCTCGAACTCAGAAATCCGCCTGCCTCTGCCTCCCAAATGCTGGGATTAAAGGCATGTGCCACCACTGCCTGGCAACGTCAGTCTTCTAACAAGCAAAACTTCAAGTCTCCATCTTTCTGCCTGGAAGCAGGGCAACACTTCTTTTATTTTGTCTCATTCTTTTCCTGACGCTTTCTCTCCTCCTTTTCATGCTCCTCATCACAGCATAGGTTCATGAAAAATTAACATCCCTGTTCAGCAGGGAAGCTCGTGCCTTTTAAAAGTGTTCTGGCAAACCCAACCCCAGCATGCACATCTCCAAGCAGACCTGACTTAGGAAGGTACAGTGTGTTCCAGAGCTTCTTCTCGGACAGCGTGAGTCTCAAAGGCAATGGTGCTGATGATGGTACTACTCTTCCTTGGTTCTTTCACAGAACAAAGTATTTGGGGGTGTATGAATTTGCAAAATCAAAATAATCCATTATAATGGAGAAGCTACTTTATTTTCTCAGCCTCCAGCGAAGATGAGGGACGGAACTAATGTCGTTAAGTCCACAGACAAAATGGCATCTGTAATTGATGACTAGAGCTGCAGAGTTTGGATGATAAGGCCTTCAACCCACAACAGACTTGGAGATGTGTGTCAATTATGAAACTTCAAGGAGAAGCAAGGAATGGAAATATAATTCCACCTAAGGAGTTGATGGACAGAGCATTTCATGAAAATTAAAATTACTGGGGTGGGGGCTCTTCAAAAATATTTTTAAATATTTTTATCCACAGTTACACAAGAGTATTTGGGCTCATATATTTCATTGAAAAGAGATTAGAGATCTCAAATTATGTCATATTATTGATGAGTTACTTTGAATAATTGTCTAAGAGCCCCAGTAGATTTTAGTTGGTAAACTTAATCTTGGGCTAAATTAGATCCCAATTCTACATCTTTGCTTGTTCCTTGTCCTTCTTTTCTCCCAGAGCTACTTTGACCTAGATTCATCCAGATTCATAGCTATTGGGCAGTATCTTATAAAGTCACAAAACCACCAGATGACTCAACAGCTTTAAAACAACAGAGCATGTGCTAGCTGGGTGGCTGCCACTGCAGGGTCCAGTGCAAGTGAATTTCCCCCCAAATGTCCTCACTTCGTTACTTTCATCCATAGCAGATCTCACTGGGTGCTGCAAACACGGTCCCCTCCATTGGTCTTCCATCACTGCTGTCAAGACTGAAAGCTCTTCAAATCATAGGTCCCCAAAATCAAATTAGAAGTCCAGCTAGTAAATGGCCTTTCACTGAGTCTACGATCCCCCTCCCCAGCAGTCCTCTTTAGGCCTGATATTCTATATCTCCTGTCACCCAGCGCCAGTAATAACACAAAATTCAACAGCCAGAGTTTTCAGGTCTGACAGACCCACTGAGTCCCTCATGCCTCTTCAAAAGTCATTATAGCCCAATACCTTAGAATGAATTGTATAAAATACATGGACTACGTGAGTCACCTTCACACTTAAACTTCCAACATCTATCTCCTCTCTGAATATTTTGCAAGGCCAACCATCTCTTTCTTTAGGTTTTTCGGGTAATAAAACGAATGAACTCAAGATGCGAATGTCCACAGAGGACACATATCATGAAAGAGGGATGATAAGGCCACCTTCAGGAACTAGACAAGCCATCAGGAAGACATTAAAAGGATGCCTCTCCCCTCTGGGGTTGCTCATCAGTTACACAGATCCTTCATACATGTATCTCCACACCTTATTCTACACAGAAAGAACCTATGGTGTTTCAGCTGTGTATAGCATGCAAAGTGGAAGGTGCTAAAATCACCCCTGCAACCCAAGACTGCATTGACACAGTTATGTAGTCCAGGCCCACCATGTATGTGGTCAGAACAGCTGCATTATAGAAGAAGAGAAGAGAAAGCCATTTTAAACACTTTTTTTTGTTTTAAACTAAAGCTCCTCTGGCCTAAATTCACCCTAAATCACTCAAAGATTCAATAAAAACTCAAAGCAAACTGCATGCTAATGGCTTCTCAAAAGTAAACACATTATAATTGAACCATCTTATTCCTTGGCACATACAGCAGCTGGTCTGACCACACATGGACTGTTATGCTGGACTCTGGCACCATATTTTCAGAGGGAAAAATGACAAAGTGGACTACATTCAGGAAAGCATTCCACATGATAAATGGTGGGCGAAATGAATGGTCTATAATCCTCCTGTAAGGGAGGCAGGAGGGCTGCCTGCATGAGGGGGAGTGGCTGGCAGGCAGGACAAGGATTATAGGAGACTGGAGAGGGGGCCATTAATCAAGCAAAGAAGCCTAGTCAAATGAATGGGGACTAGAGCACTGTGGAAAGGCCATTTCCCCATTCTCCAGGCTCAGCAAATTGGGATATGCAGGATAACACAGGTACCCACAGCCTCTGTGGTAGGGGAAGCGGGAAAAGCTTCTCTCCTTGTGAGTTTGTAAATAGAAACCAAAAGCCTCAAAACTATACATAGCTTCTCAACAGGACTCTTCCTATGAGCTTATTTTAAGAAAATAACCAGAAATGTTTTCGAAGAATGTTACAAATGAACATTCATCAGAATAATAATTACACTTACAAAGAAAAGGATAAACTGGGATCTGCAAGATGGTTCAGCAGGTAAAGGCATTTACTCTACAAGCCTGGTGATAGGAGTTTGAATACAGAGGTAGAGAGCTCTGACTTCATAATGCTGCCCTCTGACCTTGCATGCATGCACACACATGTGTATATACATCATGCACACAGACAATAAGAATAATCACTTAGAAGTGGAGAAACTAACAAAATGCCCAGCAGAAATCTATAGACATTTTCTGGTATGGTGTTTGCAATGTTCCTGTCACTGCAAAAATATCTTGCTCATAGCTCCTGTAAGCTCTTCCACAGCACTGTCAGGAGTTGCTGTATCTTGCAGGTAAGGAAGTTAAAGAACAAAGATCAGGCAATGTGTAGCCAAGCTGGAAGGCCAGCATCAACACCTAGGATTGCTCTCGGCTCTCAGGAATGTTAACCATGCCAGAACACCAGCATGAGCACTCAGAGCTCCGCATCCATAATCTCATTAAGTGGAATAAAAAGTTATAGAATAACGAATATGGTATACTGGGAAGTATAGTGGGTAGTTCAAAGCCAGTCTTAGCTAATCAGAGGACAGCATTCACAACCTGATGGCCTATCTCAAAAAGAGAGAAGAGAGAGAAAAAAAAAAGGACATTGTTTAAGATTGGTTAGTAAAATGCACTTAACTCAGTTTTTAAAAACTAGGAGTGTGCCGCCTCTTCTCCTGTCTTTGGGGATCTTCTATTCTCCAGTTTCCCGTGTTGATTCTGCAATTCACCCCCAGTCCATAGAGATTCACTGTTCCAACCCAGTCAGCTGTTGAGTAACCAGGAGCTGACTTGCTGTCTCTGGCCAATTTTTACTCTTCTTCAACAGCTATGGCACAGAGCATCCATGGATATAAGATACTACCAAGCAGAACTTTATCTTTATATCCCTTAGGGGAGAAGTATTTTCAAGCAAATTTTTCAAAACTCGGAGCTAGGGAGATATCTCAGTAAGTGAGCACACTTGTTCATCAAGCATGAGAACCCGAGTTCAAATCCCCAGAACCCACATAAAAAGGGCAGGCAGACTGAAGATCCCTGTGACCCCAGCCTTGGGGTCTGGGCATCCTGGAATCTTGCTAGCCAACCAACCTAAATGAAAAATTGAAAGTTAATCATGGGTATTAATTTTTGTTCTGTTTGTTTTTGGATGTTGGAGACAGGATTTCTCGGGGTATTAGTTTTAGCTATCCTAGAACTCCCTCTGTAGACCAGGCTGACTTCAAACTCAAAGAGATTCACCTGCCTCTGCTTCCCAAGTGCTGGGATTAAATGTTTGCACCACCATACATGACAGGTATTACTTTTTCTATTCATTTTAGAATAATTGGATGGTAAGTGTAATTTCCGAGAAGAAATTTCAAAACATCAATCACAGGTTCCTTTTAAAATTAAGTCAAAGCTTTTATATCTCTTTTATTCTGACTAGTTCACTGTAGACAGGAATAAATCCCTTGCATTTAAAAATGTTGTTTTTTCTATTTTTGAAAATATTTCATGTCACTTTGAACTCATTTGCAAATACAAACCAAGATCTGAAACTCTCACTGTTTTTCCTAAGTTTCCATTAAAAGCAAGCTCAAAAGTATAAATAACCAGATAAGGAGTTATTAGATTCTCTTTATGTAAGAACCAAGTAGATATAGAAAAATATGTAGATGGAATTTTCCCCAACAAAATAATGCAAAGATGTTAGCCACAGCCACAGGTATGTGACTCTGAGTCCTTTCTCACCTCTGGTTAAGATCAAGAGTACCATGTGGAGTTGGTTAACACCAGGAACCATCGGCACCCTCAGAGAGGCAACAGGACATAGGGGATTCTAGTGCTCCAATGGGTAGTATGTGTGCTTTACTCTGAATCACAGAGAACATCAACTACACGGATCTTGGCCACAGTTAAACTTAATTCCTAAGCAGTGCTAGTCTGTACAAAAGAAAAGTTCTTGTATATCAGCTGACTAGTCCTTAACCCTCAAATAGTGAGTTGTAGTTTGGAAACTCTTGGCAGAAAACAAACATGTGGACCTGGAGGCCCTTCTGACAGTCTTTATGTAATTGTCTTTACTAAAGGCACAGGGCCCTCCTTCATAGCCTCATGGGTTTTGTGTTTGGTTTTGGTTCTAGTTTGCCACAAAGGCATCCATTTTGACTGTGACAGTTTCACACATATTACTGGAGCTGCTGACAGAATACTCACAATAGCTCTCAAACAAGCAAGTCTGATGTATAAACAGCTGGTAAGAGCTGAGGGTTACCTCATCTCTTCGTGCCTTTGACTCAAGAACGCCTACCAAGATTTGTGAGTAGTCTGATACCGTCCTGAGGTGTGGGCAGCTTCCCAGTGGAATCTCTTATCCTCATGGGAACTCGGGCAAGTTGCAGTTCTGAGTTAGTCATCACCATAGATCACATCAGCTCTCCTCTGTGCTGCTTCAGCTCGACACCAAACCAACTCAGATGTGGAAACAGAAACATCCCCTCATCTTCAGAAAAACACAAAACCCAGAAAGCGAACACTGAGACCTGAGCGCACACTAGCCATCTACCTGTCTGACTTCATCAGGGCCCTGGAGGTTGGTGAACACAAAGACATTTATGGCATCAGTGCAAACTATGGAAACTATACAAGGACAGGTTGGCTCCAAAACTCCTTTGATCACATCTCTGCCGTCTCTGTTAACTGGTTACAGCTTTCTGTCCTTCTTCCAAAAATCGAACCAGTTCCTGATAAGAATGTAGCTATTAAAAAGATTTATTTTCTGGCCACTTCCATTTGAATCATGACCTCTCAGAAGACATTTATTCCAATCTTTTATACATAATTGTGTGTGTATGAGAGAGGGGGAGAGAGAGGGAGGGAGGGAGGGGGAGAGAGAGAGAGAGAGAGAGAGAGAGAGAGAGAGAGAGAGAGAGAGAGAGAGAGATTTGTGTGTGATCTATGTGTGTGAGCAAGTGTACCGCAGCACCCATTTGTAGGCAGGAGGACAGTTTTGCAGAGTAGGATCTCTCCTTCCGCCTTTAGTAGTTGCAGGGATGCAATTCAATCAACAGGCTTGTGTGGTAAACCCCGTTGTCACTGAGCCATTTTGGTTCAGTCTTAGAAGAGAAGCCAGAAGAGGCAGAAGCAGCACTGAGGGATGAAGGGAGGGAAATGACCAGCTCTAAGGTCTCATATAAGCAGTGCCAAAGTTAGCTAAAAATCTGTTTATTGTGCCATGATGCCATTTGATTCCATATTCATGGACCAGGGGGAGAGGGGTTATATGTTTTCTATTGATGCTATAAATACTAAAACAAATAACCAGTACAAACTATTACTTTGTTGATAGCACTATGAGAGAGTAACGCATCTATTGAACACTCTTACACTTTTAGTCATCACATATTTTTGAGCAAATATTCCGGGTTGAGTAAATGCCTTATCTGACAGATAGCGCCTTTGCATCACGGCCCTAAACCGCCTTCCCTAACTTATGATTATCTACAGTGTCTATTCACCCAAGACTTTTCAAATTTCTGTGCCTCCACCTCCCCTCTTGTACATCAAAATGACTTAGTCACCAAGTCAGATTTTTGGCTGATAAGTTTAATTTTTTAAATTTTAAATTTTAATTTAATAAATTTTTTAATTGTTTAAATTTTTGTTTATTCACTTGTTTCTTTATCTGTGTGTGTATGTGTGTTGTAGCTCTAATTGTAATATTTTCCAGAGGCTTTTGGTAGGCATGCATAGGGCAGCCAATGATTGACAGTTGCCTAACAATATTAATTATGGATAGATATTGACGCTCTCAAACGTCTTGTCTGTACCTATTGAGGCAATCTTAAAGTTCTCCTCTTTTAATTGGAGATGAAAACTACAAAAACAATGTTTCTCCTTAAACCAGTTTTTGCATTGCAGGATGACCCAACATGACAATGTCTGTTCACACAGCTAGGTTCAATCTACCAGTACTTACCTCTGTTTGTGTCTTCTAACCAAGCCAATTTTAGGGAGATGGTTTATTGGAAGATTTATCTGTGTCTCCTTGACCTTTGATGGCATTTTGCTTTCTATTTTATATCTGTCTTATTAAAAGCACATAAAATTGATTGCACCAGTGTTCATAAATGACCTCATACAATCTTCACCCAATTCCAGAACCAAGACAGCACTGACTGCATGAAATAAATTCTCTCTTCCACTTTAGGAAGAACTTCTATAATGTATTTATGTCCTTCTTGCAAAACATCAGTTCCATCTATGCAGTGATTCAGGCTTAGTTTTCTTAAGTGGGAAAGGGCTAAGCTACCAGTTTTACTTTCTGGGAATGGCTAGAGGGTGCTGCTTTTCCTTGATTTATTTAGTTAGGCGGTCTGAAGAGTTGTCCTTTTCTGAATTTTCTGATTATTGGCACATAATTTATTATAGGACTCTTTCCAACTACACCTCCTTATGTAAGAGCATGCTCCTTTTTATTACCAACTGCCTGCTTGGGTCATCTCTCATTTTAATAGCACACATGTATTGAGTGTTTTCTGTGTTCCTAAGCTTTTTAAAGAATCAAGCTTTGGCATTGTAGGTTATCCCTGGTATGTTTTGCTCATGGCTCTTCTTTTTTTCCTTCCCTTTCCTTAAGTTTTCTCATATTGCTGATTTTCTCCCAAAACTTAAGGTAGCTTTTCAATTCAGTAATTCTAAACATTTCTCTTTTTTCCATATAGTCACTTACATTTTTCTCAACTTTTTTTTTTTAGTTTTATCCTCGGTTTGATTCATCAGTATTTTCATTATGATTTTGTATTGTCTCTCTGACTATAAATCATTTAAGTTTTCCCAGATTGACTCTAAGTCTAGGCGCATATACAGAGCTACAAAAACTCTTGTGATTTCTCATTAAAGTTTTTATATTTGGGTCTCAGTAATACCCATTAGTTGAATTGTTAACTGTTTTCAACCCTTCTCTGCCTTTATTTATGTCTTATTAGCCAATCCAATACAGGACAGATAATTTAATGAAAGATTTGTGTCTCTTTGACCTTTTGTAGTGTTTGGCTTTCTGTGTTTGTAACTATTTTATTAGATGCATATAAATTTATAATTGCTATGATGTGCTAGGGAATTGAACCTTTTAACATTTCCTTGTTACCCTCTATATTTAGCTGTCTTATCTTTTGTTTGTTTTCTACACGAGTATCCTGGTTGTCTTGGGATTTGTGGGGTTTTGTTTGTTTGTTTGTTTTGACTTGTTTTATTTATCTGGTATATCTTTTATTTTTAATCAATGTCTTGATTGCTGTTTATTGTTTCTTGTTATCTAAAGAGTAAACTGGTTGATTGTTTCTAAAGAGCAAATAGCCTGATGTTTTATATCGAGTCTGATGAAGCTCTGCCTTTAGATTGATAAGTTTAGTCCCCCTTTGTTTATTGTAAATGCTGAAATAGTTAAATAAATTTAGTCTGTTTTGACCCTAGTACCTCTACTTCCTGATTCTGCACAATAGTTGCATTTTTTTTCTGCATAGGTTTCTGGATTTAGCTTCTCTCTCTCCTTCTGCCCCCTCCTTCCCTCTATACCTATCATCCCCTTCTTCTTCCTCTTCATGTCAACATCCTCCTAATTTCAAGATGGTGTGTGTGTCTGTCTGTCTGTCTGTCTGTCTCTGTGTCTGTGTCTGTGTGTGTGTGTGTGTGTGTGTGGCTGTCTGTGTGTGTGGCTGTCTGTCTCTGTGTGTCTGTCTGTCTGTCTGTCTGTCTGTGTGTGGCTCTGTGTGTGTGTGTATGTGTGTGTGTGTGTGTATGGCTGTCTGTGTGTGTGTATGTGTATGTGTGTGTATGTGTGTGTGTGTGTGTGTGTGTGTGTGTGTGTGTGTGTGTGCTCACATGCACATGTGCACAGGTGCCTTCTGTGGCCAGAAGCCGGAGTATATCATATCATATAAACCATATAAACACCATGTCAAACTCAATCCAACTGTTATTGTCCTCAGTAATACCCAACTTACAAACCGCACCGCAGTTGCTTCTTTTCCAACGCCTATGCCTGTCTCATGGTTTCAGCTAGGTTTTAAAACCTCTCTGATCTGACTACACCAATGTCACTGCTTTCAATAGTTAATTATGGGTCTCTTCCAGAGCTGTCTCCTCTCTAAAATAGAAATTCAGAGTTCCATTCAGTGTACACCTATTAGCAATACACTTCCTCTGTACACATTTGTTTGAAAACAGAAGAGGCTTTATTCTGCCTGCTTCTGTGTAATCTCGTGGTTAGACTCTTGGGCAGCTAGTCACTTGTCTATTTTTAATGTTCATATTTTCTTCTCTTTTGCCCACTGGTTTCCATTGGTGCTGCTGACAATTTAATATTATTCGCCCCCTTATGTTTTGGAGGTGATCTATCTTTTTCTTTTTAAAGCCTTCAAGGTTATCTCTTTGTCTCTTATACTACAATGATCAGTAAAATAATACAATGAAATGTATTTTGCCCACTCCACCTTTTCTGAATGAAGTCTTCCATCTTCCCCATCCTCTCTAGTCTCTCATTTGAACTCTGGTTAGACATATGTTAGACCTTCTACGAATGTATTCTTGGATTCTGTGATTTTCTAACTTCTTGCTGTATGTGGCTAACAACTCCTGAGGCTCCTCTCGTTCATGGAGTCTCTTCATAATTTGTGAAAGATGTGACAGTCAAAAGACGTTCCTTCAGTGATACCTACTTTTCCAAAAGTTTTACTTACATTTTCTATTTTTCAAGTCATTTTAAGTCATTGCTAATAGTCTCTTATTTTCTCACTCATTTTGGTGATTTCTTTTTTTGCCCCGAAATGTGGTATGTTGTACCTTTGTTTTGTTCTGTTCTGTTCTGTTCTGTTCTGTATGAGATGGGTCTTCTCTGTAGTCTATGCTAACCTGGAATGTACAGCACTCTCTCCACCTTAGCCTCCTCACGGCTGGGAGTGTAGGCACTTATCACAGGGCTTCATGGATAATTCCCATTTTCTATCCGAAGGATCTAGTTATGAAAAGCCATTTCTGGTCTAATCTCACCAGCTATGGCTCACCTTTTTTGAGTGTTGACACATTAATTTGGGGTTTATATGTAATTGAAATTGTGTTGTGGGAATTTAGAGAGGCTTGCAGAGGGATCCCCTGACCTGAGTGGTTTATGTCTGGTTTTTGTGAGGTACCTGGGGCCCTTAGGCAAACACTTGTCATGATATCTCAGCTCACTGCTATTTGGTTACAAACACAATCACACTTCAGAAAGCTTTCTGTTCCTCTTCCCCCAGCATCTTCTTCTCACCACAGCATGCCAACTACTGCTTTTGACCCCTATCAGATCAGGGTGGGGAAGAGGACATTGGAAGAAAATGTCACCCAAGCAGCAAGACTATCTTGGTGCTAGAAATACAGCTGGACCCTCATGAGCATTCCTGAGTGCTTCACAGATTCTTCTGGAAAGGCTTTGGTTGGATTTTTCTAACTGATGAGCCATGAACAGGAGTTTTTTAAAGAGAAGAGTTGTTTTAGGTTCACAGAAAATTTGAAAGGAGGGCATAGGCTAACATTCAATTCAAGACACGAAGGAGGTGATTCCTGTGTGTGTCCCCTTAGACCTTATCAACATGCCACCAGAGGAGAACACCCATGGGCCTACAGACTTCAACTCTTAGTGTTGTGTGTTCCACGGACTTGATTCGACCCCAGCACCACATCACAGAATAATTGCAATGCCCAGAAAAATTCTTTGTGCTTAGCTTATTTACCCCTCCCTCTCTTTTAACCCCAAGTGACCTCTGCCCCCATACGTTTGCCTTGTCCGGTGTTTCATATATTTAGAATCCTGTCGTCTGTCTGGAGACCTTTCAGACTGGCCTCTTTGACTTGTTTAAGTTTTCTTTATGTCTTTGCATGACTTCTTAACTCGGTTCCTCTCGCCACTGAGTGAAGCCGTTACTTTATTTGCCACATCTTATCCGTTCACTTCTTCATTTACCACATCTTATCCGTTCACTTCTTCATTTACCACATCTTATCCGTTCACTTCTTTATTTACCACATCTTATCCATTCACTTCTCGGTGAGCAACTTAGCCGCTTCCATGTTTGAGCAGGTAAGAATAAACCTGCTGACAGCATCAACGGTCTGAGGTTTGTTTATTGTATGGACTTAAGCCTTTACCATCTTCAGGTCCAAACCTACTACAGAGTTTGACTGTTGAATTGTGAGAACGTGCTCGGGGTTGTGAGAAATTGGCAAACCATCTTCCAAAGGTTGCAAGGCGGTGGTGTGCTTCTGACTGAAATGCCCTCAGCCTCTGGTTTCCTCGCAGAATCACATGGATGGATGGACTTTAGCACCCCCTCCACTTAGACCTTTCTGGCCAGGTCTTCAGATGGCTTAGGCCAGCTCTCCCTCACAGTTGGGCCTCGTCAGTTTTGAGATGTAGATCTTCTGATTCTCCATGGAAGCACCACCCCTTTCCTGACAAGCAACAACTACCTCCTGTTCCACCTCACGAGCCAGCACCTCTGACCCTCTGGATTGCCTGTCTGGTATTAAATACTACGGATTAAATATAATCCCTTCTGTGGCGTTAGAATATGTCATCTTCCTCTGGGAAAGCCGTGGGTGATGGCAGAGGGATCTATAACACCAGCAGATAGTTGTGAGTGAGTGTGTGTGTGTGTGTGTGTGTGTGTGTGTGTGTGTGTCCCAGCCAGAGTGGAGGCTCTGGCAGCCCACGTTGCATATGGTATGAGAGCTGCTGTCCTGTGTCTGCTTATTCCTATGGATTGGTTTTCAGGACTTACCTGACAATGAGGGTTTCATAAGGCTCCTCCTCCTTGGCAGCCAGAACTGTAAGCTATGCCTACCCAGAACTATAAGCATGCCAGCATCTTGGCTTAGCTTTTAAGCCTCTTGACAGCTGCTTTTATTTGGCTTCTTGGCATCTCACTCTTCACATGCACAGCTTAAAGACTGAGAAATGGTTGGGAGAGAAATTCCACACAGACTCCATTTTCTTTGGTTCCTGTCTCTCTGTGTTTATGGTCCATCAAGTCCTGGCAACCTTGCATCCTGAACTCCAATTTTTTTGACGGAGACAAGCAAGAAGCTGTCACTCTGTTTTGATTCTATACCCCAGAGGCCATTGCATGATTCAACAAATGCTCCCAGGACACAAGAGGAGCTCTAAAGGACTCACTTGGATGCATTGCCCTCCTATGCCATTTTAGTCCCTCTAGAGTCCTGCATCTTTGATTGCTCTTTGATGCTCTCAAGATACTAGCTCATACTTTTTTAATTCAGCCTTTGGTTTTTTAGTACAGGCTTTTTCTGCTCTCCTCCTTCAGAGCTAGAAATGGAAGCCCTCCCTCTGTTTTTCTCCCCCAAGAAATAAAGCAGGTGGCACATTCTCTTATTTGATAAAAATGTCTTTCTGGTGGCTTTAAATGTGAAAGCTAATTTAACAAACAGCAAACATTCACGGTTCACAAATAACACCTTTTCTTGTACAAAAAAAAAAAATCTGTAGCTTTTGCTCTATCTTTAATTTGGCCACTTAATGTTTCAGAGGGAAACTCTAATGTAGGCTCAGTTTTTTGATCTTTGTAGCAGGTATAACAGGTGTTAAAATTAATTCAATTAAACCTACGAGCAAAACAAACGGGAAAGCATGCGATAAGCTGCCAGGCTCTGCACAGGTTTTCAGAGTAGAAGGTGGAGAGGAAATGCACAGTCCTAGAACCCCAGCCACAGCCACTGAGGAACAGGTTGGTAAGGGGATGAATATGTGAGCGGGGACTCTGGGGGAAGGGGCGGGGGGGGGGGCAGGATTCTAGGAATGCTGGGTCCCACAACTCCCTTCCCACCAGCTGTTTTGCCTCTGCATTCGGAGGCGAGATGAGAAGCCTGTTCAGGCACCTTGCAATGTTTCCACCTTTTCCGGTCTTCAAGCAGAGTCACACAGAAGCTCAGCCAGGTCGGGAACTCTGCCTTTAACTACATGTAGCTCAGCCCTGCCTCTAGTGCCTCATTCTCTGCCCTCCACCTTCCAGGTGCAGGCATTTCAGTCACGAGCCACCATGTCCAGCTCCACTTTGAAATTAAGAGAATTTTCCTGCTATGATGTCTACTTATCAGCGTTTATTGAGTGACTATGCTTACAAAAAAGGAATACATGGTCTCAATGAATTGAAGTCTTCACAGAAAAAAAAATAAAAAATAAAAAATATATATAAGGAAATATACCAAGATTGTAACTCTGGGTGAATTGTTTTTAATTGTTTATTTCACCCAAATTTAGAAATATCTGCATTATCTTTTTAAACGAAAAGCTGTATTTCTAGAAACCATCTCCATACACAACAGTATGTATGGTATGTAAATGTGTATTTTTAACTTACAGCTATGCAAAAACAATCTATGTGACAAAAAGATCTGGCATAGCCCTCCCCCACCTGCCTCCGCCCTCACCCACCCACTCCCCCTCAGGAACAAAAAGCCCCTCGGTGTTCTTATCTGGTAGTGGCTTCCCCTGATACAGCTGTATCATATTTTTACAGAAGAAGGGCCTAAGAAAAAGCCGGCTTCCGACCTGTAATAGGCCTACCTATGTGTTGGGTAGATCTCGGTACACACCTTGCACCTGTGTGCCTCTGTTCCCCTCCAGAACTCAAAGTTAGACCCCACGCTGCCCTTATTCTGCCTCTTTCTGTGCCCAGGTGTTGGACACCTTTTCATTCAGCTTACCCCTTCCCCACGTCTCTCCCTGAGCCCCACTCACAGACAGACCCACTGACCTGGCCCTTGGCCCACATTGGACTGTTTTATCTCCATTTTGTGAGTCTATCCCCGCAGAGGCCTGCAAGCTCCTGGAGGTCAGAACAGGAGCACTTTGTGCTCCTTTTCCAGGCAGGCCCAGGTAGGTTGGCTATACATGCTATTAAAGTAGACATGCGCTTTTCCTCATCCTGCCTTCTCCACTCGCCCAATGCTCGGAAATCAAACAAAGCCAAAGGGACCAGGACACACCCTGGAGCAGGAGGGGACCTAGGACCCGAGTCTCCTGTCCATCAGTAATTAGAGCTGTGGGGGAGGGCTGTCCTTGGCACAGACAGGTCCTTAATGGCTGCTGCCCCAGAAACTGCCTTCAGATCGACAGCCAAGGGAATCGCGATGAAAAATTCATCAGCTTCTTCCTTTCCGCGGCCCAGCTGCGCCTAAGCAGATGACCTCGGCGGGGGCAAGCCCGCTGTGAGACACCGGCTGGCCGCTTCGTGGGGGCCCAGCCCAGGCCTGCGGGGAGCACTCCACGGCTGGGCTGTGTGCGCGCACCATTAACACACGCCTATGGGGCCTAGAAGGGACCACCGAGGTTTGGCTGCTGGGGACCAAAGACAGTCCTTCTCCCACCTTTTGGTGAAAGTTACTGAGAGCCAGAGGGTCACGGTCTAGCAGGAGCCTGCGGTCCACCTTGCCCATGGTACTGAAGAATGCACACACTGTCCTACACAAGGCAGGACCTGCTATTCGAAGCAATACCAATTGGGAGGGCATCTGGGATCCCGGAATCCCTATAATCTGTAAAAATTCTAACCCTGACGACTGGTCCTCCTAACTAGGCCTTACTTTCATGCCACTTCCCACCTTTCCTGGCCCCAAGCTGCCTCCTGAAGTTCCGGATGGGGTAGAACTCCAGGAGCTATGGCTACAGAACTGGGGTGGCCAGGGAGGATGACAGGGACCAGAGTTGGGGAAATGCTACTGAGTCACAAGTTTCTGGAGGCCTCTCCAGGCCCTGCCATCTGGGCACTGCACAGACAGACGCTGCGTGGGTCCCTGGAGCTTGCCACCTCCGCGCCACACTGCCAGCCGCTGCGGCTGCAGGAAAGCTCCACGTCCGAGCTTGCTGGACCATGGGTGGGGGTGGGGAGCGGGAAGCGGGACTAGGCGCGGAAAATGGGGGGAGCTCCTGAACTCTGCATTTTAAACTTGTTTGTTTGTTTGTTTGTTTGCAATCAAACTTTAATAAGCACCAATGATGTCTGGCCTGCGGACCACGCAATGTGGTGAGATGCCATGTTGGCCTCTTTGGAACCGGCAGCGTTTGTGTGTGTGTGTGTGTGTGTGTGTGTGTGTGTGTGTGTGTGTGTGTGTGTGTGTGTGTGTGTGTGTGTGTGTGTGCTGTTCTGCTGGGGAATCAAATGTGGTGATTAGGGAAGTTTTATATTCAGGTCAGGCTTTCCCAGGACTAGAGAATGTTCTACATCTTAGGCCAACATCGCCATCTGGTGGTCCAATCGAGGGTGTGGGGAGACCAGAAGGAATGATGTCATGGTCTGCAATTTTTTCCTGAGGGGCGGGATGCTGGCTGGCTGCGGAACTGATACTGCCTGATGCATTATTCCTCGGGTACTGAGTTTTGCTGTATTCACAGGTGAATCACCAAGTAAGCAAGGGTCCTTCCTAGAACTAATACCTTACGGTTCACTCCATTGCAGAATTAATTGAGTTTAAACCTAAAAGAGTCAATGGCTTTGACAGCCTTGAAACAGGACCCTTTATATGCTCTTTCCTGGATCCAAGTTGGTCACTTGACAGCCCCTCCCGAGGTGTTTCTCCCTCCGGAATTCAACTGCAGAATTGTTTGTGTGTTCAGAGCATGCTTGCATTCTTCTAAGTTTCCATTCCTTCAAGACTAAGGAAAAGACTTTACACTGCCTATAAGCACAGGGACCCATCCTCAGTAGCGTCTCCCTGGCTACCTTAATCACTCCCCTGTTCTTCTCTTTACCAGATCTGGATACAAAGACCAGCTCCCCAGCTCCCTTGTACTTCTGTCCTCGGCATCCCCCTACCCTTTGCCCCTCACCCCTAGCCAAAATCTGGCAGTGAGCACCATTCTGCCTTGCCCTTCATTCCACCCAAGACTAAGAAGGAACGGTGGCCTAAGGTCACTGAGTGGGCTGGCTGTACATTTAAGATTCAGGTGAGACCGCAATGCAGCTTGATGGCGAGCCGATGTTGATTCCTGCACTGCAGATCTTCTCAGTTTTCTTCTCCTCTTTAGCTTTTTGTCTGTACAATACTTGGCTATTTCAGAAGCAAATCCTCCCACTTTCCAGACACTCTTGCTTCCTCACTGTTGCCTCTTCTACCTTAAAGTAGTTGTGTCATCGCCTGGCCTTTTATTCTCTTTTACTTCTGAGGAGGAAACAAAAAACAAAACAAACAAACGAAAAAACCCTTTCATCTTTTGCAAATCCTATGCATCTGCTTTTACCTGCAACATAAACTACTGACTGCAAGTAAACAGGGGCGGGGTAGGGGAAGCCCCTAAGGAAAAGGATGGCCATTAACAGTCTCAGAAAAATGGGTAAAAATACTGAATTATATATATATATATATATATATATATATATATATATATATATATATATATATATATATATACAAGAAAGGGAATAATCAGAAGATGGAAAAGGCATAGAAAAATTTTAAATGATACTAACAATGAAGGATTGAAAAACATAACATTTCACATAAGCTTCCCAGAAAGTGTAATAACAAGGCAAAAAGATGACCAATTTTTAACCAAGAAAAGAGAAAAACAATACCAGCTCCAAAACGTGAGGGATGTGAGCAAACAGATAGCGATCAAATGGGGTCCTGTGTCTTTAAAAGTCTTAGGGAGGCTTGGTGTGCCTTTGCACACCTGTAATCCACACACTCAGCAGACCAAAGCAGAGGGTTAGCTCATTTAAGGTCAGTCTGGGCTCCAGAGCAAAACTCTCTCAACAACAAGTCTTTAATAATTCCAAAGGGACAAGAGCAGAGCTTACATCAAAGACGGGGGTTAGTGAATTGAGCAAAGCTCCTTGGATAGTCTCATTCACAGCAGCTGGATTTCAATATTCCATACAGAAGGAATTCTCCTTGTTCAAATTGGGAAACATGTCTATTGGATTAGCAACCAAGAAAACAGAAGTTATTTTGAAGTGAAGGAGACTTAGCATGGGTCTCTGAGTTGTTACAAAAAGAGAAAACAAATTGGGATAGTGGTATTTCTAGGAATCTTAATCACACACACACACACACACACACACACACACACACACACATCACTGCAGCCGCCTTCAGGAGCCAGTGCTTGTGGGAGGCCATTCCCTGTGCCTCTCCACTGCTGTTCAGGAACTCCAAGGATCCGTTATATCACTGAGCAGTAATTACTGACACTTGCTTGGAAACACCCTGCCAGAAACCTAATGGTCTATGTTTCCGAAGTTTAAAATCCTGTTAAGGCAGGAGAGATGGCTTAGTGGTTAAGAGAAATTGCTGTGCTCATAGAGGACCTGGGTACCACTTCCAGCACCCACATGATGACTCACCAACATCTGGAACTCTACTTCTAGGGAATCTGATGCCCTCTTATGACCTCTGCTGATACCAGGCATGCCCACGATGAACACAGAGACATGCAGGCAAAAGCACTCATACACATAAAGTAAAATAAATAAATCCCTTTTTATTTAAATGGAGGAATGATCACTAAAAACAAAAACAAACAAACAAAAAATTGTGACTGCCTTCAATGGGAATACCTAAAGAAAATACGGTTGACAAAGTACTCTGCAGAGTACAGGTGGCGAGCTTTTCAGGCCAGGTGGTGAAAGAAGAACATAGAATGAGACATGGGGCCTTCTATTAGACTCTCTCCTAGAAGATACAAATGAAATGAATAGCCCCAGGAGAATAGTTTCTGGTACATAGGAATGAGTTACTGATGGTGGTAACGAAAGCTAGAGAAGGAACGATACAAATTTAAGACTAACTCAATAATAGACTCCAGAGAAAGCAAAAAGTTATACAGTAAAGCAAACATAATCATAGTACACTATTTTGCTTTGCTGTGAACCCTTCCTATGGTCATAATTATATAAATGTTGAATATTAACTTAAGAAAATTGTGAAATCTAATGTAATTTATTACATTGGCAGAGCAGTTAGGACAATGGGTATAAGAAGGGTTGGTGGATTTGTGATCTAACTCTTCATGTTCCACAATAGAAATTGAATATGTAGGCTCAAACATTAGAAAGGAAGAAATTAAGAAATGGGAAGTAGCAATATGAGTAGTTATCCATATGTCTGAAGGTATATCATTAAATAACCATTAAAATATAGAGTGGAATCTGGAAATAGAGCAGAGAACACTATCATTTGGAATTATAAACCTTGGGGAGTTGCACAGATTGTCTTAATCCTTGTCAGTTATCTTATATGTAAAATTCAACATTGTCAATCAGATGTACAAATTTTAGGTTGTTGCACATAAAACTCAATAAGAACCTTTACCATCACACACAAGTCGGGAAAGCCCTCCCCCACATTGCTCTGTCTCATAGAACATTCATTATCTAACAAACTTATGGTAAGGATGAAGTGACAGTATTTTTGCTGTCATGGTAAAGCAATGGGTGGCAGTGCTGAGAGGCGTGATTTATTCATGGAGGGAGAAGTTGATTGAGCAACAATTAATTATGATTCTCTTTATTCAGCATTTTTTTAGACAGGATCTTGCTATGTAGCACAAGCCAACCTCAAACACCTGATCCTCCTGCCTTCATCTCCAGAATCCTGGGATTAAAGTCACACATGACCACATCTAGAATTAGCCACCATTTTCTACCACAGATTCATATAAGTGTAGTCTGGAACACTGAAATTCTGGAAGGCTGTCTGGAACATATAGCTTCAGATCATTGAGATTGCTGGATAACCTTGAAATCCCTGTCAATTGGAGAGAAGCTGTATCTGGACACAGATGCTCTTTGATAAACATACACTCTCTTAGAGATAAGCAAGGTTATGTGACTTGTCCAAAACAACAGACTATGAATGGGAGTGATGAATGTCCCTTCTGAACCAAAGCAAATAAGAGCTTCTCCCTTCCCTCCCAATGATGAGGCTAGCCGAGAAGAGAGCACTTCATGGCAGCAGTACCTTGGGTTGCAGAGTTACCACTGACAGAGATTTACTCTGGGAATTACCCATCATGCAGTAGACATGGAGTACTTGCCTTAGACCTTTGAGATGTTGGGATGTGTGTGTTACTAGAGCATAGTCGATCCTATCTTAACACAACATTCTTTTGTCTTTTTTGCTCCTTATAATTTTGTGTTGTTAATGGAAGCCATTTTACTAGTCTGCCACCATACATTCATAACCAAGTGTCTCTAAACTGATAATAGGTTTAATCTGAGTTCCACACATTCTATTGCACAGGCTTCTAGGACACCTTACTTGCAGAAGATTGATCTGAGAGATCTCAGCTACTTTGGGCTCAATAACAAAGTATCACAAACTGAGTTTCTACCACATTTGAATCTGAAATGTCCCCACAGTCTCCTGTGTTTAAATATTTCATCCCCAAGAGGTGGTTCTGTTTGGGAGGTTGTGGAACCTTTTGGACATGGGAGCTAGCTGCAAGGGAACACTGTTGGTGGGCCTTGAAGGCTCTGTCTGCCTCTTGCTCTGGTCTGTACTCTCTGCCTCCTTGTCTAAATCATGTGAAGAAGCCCATACCTCACAGACTGAACCACTAACACTGCTGTGCCTTCTCACTGTGATGCTGTGCCCTCCAAAGTCACAAAGCACACTAATTTCTTCTTCTCTATATTGCTTCTGTCAAGTATTTTGTTATAGCGATGCAAAAAAGTAACATATCTAGTGGCACAAACAACAGAATTTTACTTCTCATAGTGCTGACATGTACAAGCATGGCTAAGTTCAAATGAAGACCCTCTTCTGGGATGCAGACTACTCTATGGGGTCTGTTTAGTAAGCACACAAACAATATTCATAGAGGACTCCAGTCTCTGGATCTGTATCATCTTCTAAAGAGCCTCCCTTTAATGAGAGTGAAGATTCTACCACATAAATTTATGAAGGATGCAAACACTCAGTCCATAACAGGGGGGAAGAAGTAGGCGGCCATGTGAGGGATCTTTTCTCTGTGCAAAGTTAATTGACCTTTCAGAGAATTGAACCCACAAACAAACACCACTGATATAACTCACAAAGGAAGTAGAATGAAGTGTGGGTGGGAAGGGCTAGACCGTGGTTCTCAACCTGTGGGTTACAACCCCTTGGGGCTTCATCAACCCCTTTTACAGGGGTTTCCTAAGGCCATTAGAAAACACAAATGTTTACTCACATCATATTTCATAACAATAGCAAAATAACAGTTGTGAAGTCGGAACAAAACTAATTTTATGGTTGGGGTTCACCACAACATGAAAAACTATATTAAAGGGTCACGATGTTAGGACAGTTGAGAACCACCAGGCTAGACAAAGGAGTCAAACCTTGCAAGCATTCATCCACAACATTTCATTCAAAGGCTGAACTACTGCCAGGGTTTGATCCTAGATCCAGTGGGTTGAGCCAAGTACAACATGAGACTGAAGGTAAAGGGAGAAATGTGTTTAATGTCCACTACATGCCCAAGCACAAGCATGGGGAAGCAAAGTTAACAGACCTGCATAATGGTTCACGCATCAACAAACGTATAACTGTTCTCCAAATGCCACACATGTGTTGAGACCAAGAAATAAAAGATGTCTCTCATTGGTAGAATTCTCCAATGTGGTCTTTCCAGATGAACTGGATGGAAGAGAACACTGAATGAAGAATGCCAGATGAAAAATCTGACACACAGGGAAACAAAGCAAGCAACACACAGACAGGATGGGACAAGAGCTTCTGCAGGAAGACAAACAAACAAGACATTGGCCAGGGGTGACGTCAGTGCTGGGGAATAAACTTGGCATGTGCAAGACCTGCTTTCAATCTCTAGCATCAAAATAAATGAATAAAATAAAAACAAATAAGCAAATTTTGGACCAAATGAAATAAAATAGAATAGTCAAATAAATAAATAAGCTGGGGTTGGGAGAAACTAGTGAACAGCTTTAAAGATCGGTGTTGAAAATCATTTTTAAAATGTTATCACTTCATTAAAATCATTTTAAAAAATCATTTAAAAACTGCTTCAGGCGTTGTATAGAAAATAAATCTTTTTAAAAGGGAGAAATTGTAGGAATATGGAAACAAGACTAACAAGGATTTAATGCAATTGCTGAGCTAGGAAATTTGAATTGGAGCAATGGTTTGGGCATTGAAACATAAGAAAATCCAAAAGAAAAACTCAGAAGTATTTGAAGCTGGAGTAGATGTGAGGGCAAAAGACATCAGGACAGATTTGACTGGCACAAAACTTCCAAAGTTGGAAAAAAAAAAACAAAAAAAAACAATGGATGTGTGCCTTGCGGTGAGTTAGGAGCACCCAGATCAACAGCAGTTTTCTCTAGAATTCCAGAACAGCTAACAAATTAGACAGAAGGGTGTGTCAGGCTGGACAAAGAGGGTGGAACCCTCATCTATTAGCTTTCTGGGGCCGGTAATAATGTTTGCTTACTCAGTAATCTCTTGGGCCCTAATACAGGAACTAGCACCTGTTTTCCATCAAAGTAGGCTTGTGGGACTAGAGAATAGGTTAGCTCCACCCAAAGCTATTTGTCTTTCCTGTATACCAGAAATGCCTACCTGATGAAAAACCTTTCACTACACAGTGTAAGGATTGGAGTCTGTATTCCAGAGCCAGTAAAGGATCTCAGGGAGAATAATGTCTATCATGAGAAAGGATACACATTTACCAAAACTGAGATTGTAGTAACTTCTTTGGCTATTAAAGGGAAGAGATAATTCAGGATAGATAGTGCAAGTGTCACTTATGCAGTTGAAGGGACACAGAGTCTGGTAGTAAGACAAAAGTAGCTAATTCCCACCATAATCAAGAGAAGTGGAGAATATAACGCACATGCCACCCTGGTGGCTCAGGGATGGAGCTGGCCATTCTGCAGGCAGAAGCCACTGTCCCCAACACAGCAAAGTTGGTAATGATGCACTGGTCAGGTAGAAGCACATGAAAGCTAAGGCCATGTCACAGCAGCTCAGAGACCCAGAAAATATGTTTATTCACAGGGTAATTTACGAGTCTCCAATCCCATCAAACTTTGAGAAGAGATCTAAGTATCAGTAAGCCCTGGCTGCTGCATCAGGCTCTGTGAGCTACCAAAGAGTCCTTGCCCACAGTTCCTGCATCTGTGAAGACAGTGACAAGAACTGGTGTAAACCACCTTCTGGGCGACATTCCAACCCAAAGTGGAAAGGTGTGGTGGTAGGCATTCATTGCTTCTGATCAACTCATTGCATTCAGTATTTCTTGCCATTAAAAAATAAATCTGCAAGAGAATTGATGAATAATTCTGGCAATAATTAGTCAATAATGGCAGGCAAGATGGTTCAGAAGGCAAAGGTGCCTGCTGCTAAGTTGATGAGTGAGTTCAACTTCTGGGTCTCACATGATGGGAAGAAAGAACTAACTCTCACACTACTCTGACATCCACATCCACATCCACACACACACACACACACACACACACACACACACATAAATAAAATTCAATTAAAATTTTAAAGAATTAACAAACAATTGGCTGTCACATTCTGAAACCATAGCAGACTTCAGTCTCATTCAAATTTCAGCCTCCCAACATGCTTTGCACATCCCTGCCTGTCTCACGTCCCTCCAGCCTCCTTGTCTTTTGAGAGCAAAGCCTCTGTTTTGCCCTTGATGTCACTTCATGTCTGCCTAGTGCAAGTGGGGTTACCGGTCACATTTCTGGAAGAATGTAGAAGTCTTCCTGTGAGGAGACAGGCTCTGGGGCTGCAGGCCTTTGTCCTCTGCTCCCATCCCTGCTGGAGTGACTGGCCAACTGGTGAACATCAGCTAAAATCTTTAGGACCTAAAGCCATGAACTCAGAAGGGATGGGCAGAAAGACAGGCTATTGGGACTCTGATCTATCTTAAGATGTCAGGTTGCAAGAGAGAAATAATAGTACATTCAGTTGAAGCCACCAAGTTGGCTTCTGTCGCTTATAACAATGAAGTTCCTGAGTGGCCCCTTATCTTTGCAGCTAAGCTGGAAGAGTTACCCATCTGGACATCTCAATTTGATGCCTTCTTCTCAATTTCATCTTTCCGTTCTTCTGTACTACAGACCCTGTTTCTCTCCTTGGCCATTGTGGATAAGGATAGAGGACCCTTGTGCGTCCTGCAGTGTCCGTTGGCTGCGAGACATGAGCAGGTTTTCTACCTCCCTGTTTCTTTAGTTAACTCTGATTTTGTGTGTGGTACATCTCAGCTACATGTAAAATTCTGATGACAGGGACCATGGCTGACACATTTTGAAAAAGACTTTCCCAGAATCCTCGCCCTTAGAACATGGTTCCAATTGACTGCTTTCCTTTCAGAATGTAGTTTCAGAGACTTTTGCGCAAAAGTTCATGAGCTGCTTGGTCTCAGCTTCCAGCATACAGTATGCTAATTATGATTCCTGCAGCACATTGACACCAAACTTTAGCCCACATTCACAGCACCAGATGCAGCCAGCTACTCCAAGAACTGTTAAGAAAACACCAGCTCCAGAGCTCGCTTTACTGGATCACTCCTAAAGCTTCCTGGGGAAGTCTGAGTCCCTTTTAACACCACTATCCCTCAGCCCTTCCAGCAGGTCTATCTGGTTTCTTAGAGCCAAAATAGTATCCTGTGATGACTGTCATTGAATGTACCAAAAAGATACTGGGAATGCTGATGGTTTTTCAGAACAGAAAAATATTCTTCTCTGTATTAGAATCCTTTATTTTCCCTTTGGATGAAAGCAGGCTCCCCCACTCCACTGCATCTGCTGTTAGATCTTTCCCAGAGCAAGACTGCCAGCAACTGTGGATCCACCTCATCGCTCAAGCACTTCATTGTCCTCAGTAGCTGCCCATCTCCAAAGCCAAATGGGATTGCTGAGAGAACCGGAGGAAGCAGCCATCCCATCTATCCAGCTGCGTACTCCATGCGCCCTGAGCTCCATTTTGTTCCTTCACAGGAGAAGTTTTGACAGGACCTCAGGGTCTCTGTGTGGCCAATCAGTTGATGTCACAGCTCACAAGAAATTTGGATGCTAAGAACAAACTCAGTCAAGGAGACCCTATCCTTAACTAACCTTGGTTGCCCCAACCTGTGTCACCATTGAAATCTGGAGTGAAGCAGAGCCTCTGTCAAAAGGGTTTGTTTCTAAGTTATCCCTTACCGGATTCTCCAACACTGTCTGTAAAATCCATTTCTTTCTCATTTTTATTACTTCTTGGAGAATTTCATTCAATGTAATTTGATCATATTCTCCTCACTCCCAACTCCTCCCAATTCCTCCCAGGCTCCCATTTCCCTACTCACCCAACTTTGTATTCATATGTGTGTATATATATATATGTGTGTGTGTGTGTGTGTGTGTATATATATATATATATATATATATATATATATATATATATATATATAGTGCAATTTGTGCTGCCCATATACTTTTGGGTCTATGGCCTCCCAGTAGAGCCTGATTGACCTAGTCACACCTTCAAAGAATACTCTGACACTCCCTTGTGGGAATCTACAGAGCAGCCTGGTTGTCACAAGAAGGCTAACACCTGCAGAGCACCTGCAGAAAGGGTTGCCCTCCCTGGTGTTTTCTGGTATATTCCACAGTTTACTAAAGTACTTGCTTTGTCCTTCCACAAAAATTTGGAGATCAAATGACAATGTAGCCAAGTAAAGAGGAATTCTTTCCCCCATGACTTTTAGAAAGAACAGAATTTAATATTGGCCAACAGAGGTTTGTGGCCTGGCAATCCCTAAGCTCTCCTGGGAAAACCACCCCAAGCAAGCTGCTATAATGGCTCCTGGATGTGACAATCCCGGATGTGACAATCCCGGATGTGACAATGAAAGAGGCAGGGCATTCTGTCCTCGCAGAAACTATAATCTTGCCAAAGCCCCCAAACATAGCATTTTGGAGATTGCACAGGTAGGAACTTTATTTTCAGAATTAAAATTATCTGAGGTCATTGAGAATCAGATGCACTGATAAGCAACGATACATAGAAGTTATTGTTACTAACCAATAATTACTTTATCAATGATTAATCACTAGCCAAGAACTTTTAAGTATATTTTACCTAATTTCCCCAAGGCCACATTTTTCATAGCCATAGTATAATGTGATAACCCATACACAATCTCTCTATCTTACTTGGATTTCTTTAGTTTTAGTTACTGTTCTCTGGGTGTGAGTGTGGTATGTAAGGGGTGGCACTTCCATGTATTTTATCAACCAAGGTACCCCTGTCTCTACCTTATCAGTTAAAATATTGAACATCCCCCATCACACACTATAGACTCTCTCTGTTCCCTTGCTAAGTACACCCCCTCCCCTCACTGGTCCCACCCCAAGTCGAGTGGCAGCCACCCTACTTCACTACTGAAAGGATGCCACACTGTATAAATTAATGTGCCAATGTTATACAAACATCGTATAAATGTTCTGCTACTTCTTGTGACTGGCTCTGCTGTTGTTGTTTGCGCTGAGAAGGTTTCCTTATAGAGTCGTTCATCTTCCTACAAGACTCTGCCAGCATCGTTAGTGTATCCTTCTGGGTTTTCCATAGTGTTTCAGTCTCTGTGTACCACCTCAGAATGCTTAACTATCCACCTGCTGAAGTACATCTGGGATACTTTTAGGACTGACTATTAAACAGCCTGCCATGAACAGTGGAGTCGATACTATGTTTAGAATCAATGGCTGGTGGCGTCAGCCTATGCTACCTCCTTAGCTCTGGGTTCTGCATGGTGGACTTGTTCTTCAGGTCTTGTACCTGGTTTCTAATAGGTTTCAGCTATTGAGTTTTGAGAGTTCTTTGAGGTTTGGATACCAACTCATCTTTAGATATGCGGTTTGAAAATATTTCTGATATTCCTATCTTCCCCATACAGACTTTCAGGAGCCAAAGTTTTTGTTTTGATGATGGACAGTGTGCCAATATTTCTCTGATGAGTTGTGCTTGTGATAACAATTCTAACAATTGTTTGTCTAGCCCTAGACTCCAATGATTTCATCAAGCTTTCTACAGAAATTTAACATTTCGTAATAATTTTAGGTTACATCTTACTATTTTACTGATTTTATTTTACTGATTGATGTCTGTTTCCCCAACACTAGTGTAAGTCTTTCTTTCATTGAATTGCATGTCAGAAGACTCTCAGACAGGTTAGCATGTCTGTCTCCTCACTCTGGTCCACTCTTCTGTCAGTATGCCCTTCTACCAATACCTCCTGGGTTTGATTACCATGCTCCGTGCTATGACCAACTACCAGACAGCCTCTTTATTCTCATGTGTTGAGGTTGTTTTACCTATCCAAGGGACTGCTTCTCTATCTAAATTTTATAATAATTTATTTCTATTAAAACATTGCCCTACTGATTTTGATTAAGATGCTATTAAAACTATAGACCCTACTGGGCAGTATGAACATGTCCGGTGGCTTTTGAGAGTTTTTTCTCTTTGTCTTTAGTTTTCAAAGTTTCAAAAGAAGGTACTAGAGGGGGTGAATCGATCAAAATACATTATGTATATTAATAAAAGTGACATAATGAAGCCCATTAGAGTATATTATTAATATATGATAGTAAATATTAAAATTCCAAACATAGTGTGGCATAAATTTATTTTGGAGTTTACTGCTTGAGGCTTTATCTTTATTTTGGATCCATGATTCCGTATATTTAGGGAGTTTTTTAACCATTATTTTCTCAAATCTTCCTTTTGATTCCCACTATTTCTCTTCTTGTATTCAATCACACGCACTTGCGTACACACAGACACACAGACACACAGACACACACACACACAGATACACACACACACAGACACACACACACACACACACACACACACACACACACACACAAAACCTTCCCCCCCCCCTCCATTCTTGTCTTCTAACTGTGAGCCATACTGGGTGATTCCTATCTGGCCTCATGGTAACTGTCTAACCCCTGTTGACAAGAGCTCCCCCTGGTGGCCTATCATTGTTAGGACTCCTCCCTGCTCACCTGTGTAGTGTGGGGGCTCCCTCAACTGCCTCACCTTGCTGGGATGAGGTCTGGGAAATGGCCAGGACATCGGTTTGGAAGCAATCTGAAATTCTTTTGCCTATGTTGTCTCCCCAGTGCTTCCAAGTTCCTCTGGTCTCCGTGTTGTTGCCAGAGTTTGCATCTCTGTTTCATTAGAGAGGAAAGAGAAAATGATTCTACATCCTTTCATCTGGATAAAATGTCCTCCATGTGAGGAAATCCTCTGTGTGAGGAAACAGATGCCCCTAGATGCTGGGAGTCACCCATCTGTCACACGTTCTTCCCATCAGCCTACAAAGGGAAGCCCACAAAGTGCCTAGAGCCACCATGAGAGCCTGTGAATCTGAAGTGTCACATATTAGTGACATGAGCCATTGTACCTATACTTGAACCAAAGATGGTTGGACAGAGAAAAGAATTAAAAATGATCCAATGGCCAAAAAGCCATTGATCTGTGGGTTACAATAATAGATTTAAAAGAAAACAGTAGGTGATTTTTTTTTTAGTAGAATAGGACAGAAAGAATGCCATGTTTATAGAATTATGAATTTTTATAACTCTATCTGTACTATTTGACATTTCCAAACAAGGAACCACGGCCACTGAGACCAGTTACAGCCTGTAAGAGGCCTAACTTGGCTTTGAAGCTTGTTCTTTCTGCTCTGAAAATCCACATTATTGACGTCTCCTCAGCTCTTGTGAACAGACCCATACGACCTTTGAGAGCCACTGGAGGTGGCACACTTACTAAAAGTCACAGCTAAGTGGCTTCACAGTCCAAGGATCCTCTCGCTTTTCAGCTTTGGGCAGCAGTGAGGAGGATGATCAAGGCGCAGAGGGGAGGATTCTCCATACTGGACTGGAGGAGTGGACATGAGCTGTCTCCTCCCCGCCTGCCCAGGGCACACACAGCTCAGGGGTTGTGCCTGCGGGAGAAGCTTCTCCTCCCTGGCCTTGCTGACTCTTCACTCTCAGAAAGGATGCATCTGCCTTTGGTGTAGGCAGAGGAAAATGAGCGAGCTTGGGGCTGGAGGTCTAGGGTGGAAGAAGCAGCGTAGGCAGGGGCCTGGGGAAAGTGAGGGGAAACCTGGGTGTGTTCCTTTGTTGCGAAACACTAGGAAAAGCTTGATACACTGAGACACATTCTCTTCCATTCTCATCTCCACTAAGCCCAAATTGAAACATTTATTAAAGTTGAATTTAATTTTTTAAGTTCTTTCATCATGATGGAGAACAAAAAAAACCCATGCTGCTGTTGCACCCCCATGCTGGTGGCTCTAAGCAATAGTGCAAGCTCTGAGCAGGTTGATTGCAGGAAAATGGCTCAGCCGCTCCCCATCTCTGCAGCTTTGACTTCGCAATAAGGAATGCATGCAGGTCTGAGCCATCGATACAGCTCAAACCCAAAACCACTTCTGGTCAGTTCCTCTCTGTGTCTGTGCCTGGAATGTTCTGTGGGCGTCAACTTTTAGGAGAAATGTGACCATTTTAAAACTCAGTTCTTCCAAGCTTGGCTATAAATCTTTTATGGAAATTAAAGATGAAAAATACATTTCTTTTCCATTGGTCTCATTTGTCTAATAAATGCCTTAGGGACTCACAGCTCAATCAATGCTTCCAATCTCCTGAAATTAAATTATCCTCCTTCCATGAGCTGGATAAAAATGACTTAAGTAGGTGGAATAATTTGGCTCTCATCTTAGTGTTATTGAGCGAATAGCATTTATCAGCATCGTTTTCCCTGCCTCTGATGTTTATTTCAAGTACACTGCGGTGTTTGTGCACAGAGAGACAGAGAGGCAGAGATTACTTCAGTAAATATATGTTTGCAAAACAGTTGTTTTAGTAAATAGGCTTCCTGGTTCAAGGATCCTGTCTCTTTTCAGCTTTGGGCAGCAGTACTTGCTCCATGGTTAACATACAAAGTGGACAGAAAAAACTAGGGCTCTAGCTATCCCTTTTTCTTCATTGAATGGGAATACTTATTGCAGGGGTATACAGAACTTAATTTTGCTTGGGTTGCTATACATAAGCAAGTTACTTAAACACAGCAAAGATAAGTCACAAGTCACTGCAGCTATGACAAATTAGTAATTATTCCCAATTACCCATAGAAGGCGGCCACAGACCCACATAAAATAAATATAGATTTACTGCCCCCCCCAAATCAGACATTCATAGTATATTTACAGTATTTTTGCATGAGATAAGATGAACACACAAATTAGAATTTAAAAAAACAGCAAAATTTCTATATTTCTTGATAAGAATAGTCTATCTTAAACTGGGTTTGGTGGTTCACACATGTGATCCTAGCATCTGGGAAGTAGAGACTGAAGTGTCAACAGTTCAAGGTAAGTCTCAGCTACATAGAAAGTTCAAGGCTACCTGGATGACATGAGATTCTAAGTCAAAAACAAACAACAACAAAAAAAAAAAAAAAAACAATAGGAGTGGCTTATTTGTGACTATTTCACTTATATGATTGCAGTGTACTTGCTTACCTAACAACTAATATGTCATGGGTTTTATCTGGCTATGATAAAGGAGCCCAGAGTTCACACAGTTCATAAATGAAGAGGTACACACACACAAAACTGTAAGGTTGGCACGGCACGAGAAGCTCTGGTTGAGATGAGTAACTGGTGCTAAATAAAGAGAGTTGCCGATGGGGTCCGCCAAGGTGAGGTGGATTCTAAAGCAGTGTTCTCTGGCGATGGAAACGGTAAGTACTGGCACACACAAAGCGAAGGTCTCATGGTCACAGAGTGCTAGACATTGCTCAGATCATTTCCTTTCATTTGCCTCAGTGGGGCACAGCCCCATTTGGGCTACACAGTTCTAACAGCCTTCTCAGTTCTCCTTCAGCAGGAGGAGGCTGAAGTCTAAGGTTCTGCATCCTCATAAACTCATCATACTGGTCCAGAGATCTCACTCAAAGAAGCATTGTCCTGGGTCAGGGTGGGGTGGACATGTGCCTTTGGGCATAGGTGCACTTTCTGTGAAGTCCCTTCCACGCCCCTGCTAGGACCTGTGTGTGATGTAACAAACTAGGGGGAGTTGAACTGCGAACCTATTCTCTTGGAGTCACTTTATAGGGACGCTCTGTCTGTAGTTCTAACGTAGGAACTGGTCGCAAAGTTGCTCCCACCTGCTCACTGATGACCTTTTGACATTGACTAGAAAGTTTAAAGTGAGGATTGTCTCACAGATTCTCCACCTCACCAGACTTCAGTCCTGTGTGTACCCAGGAGCAAAATGGGGTTTGAAATAGGAGCAGTGGGGAGAGCAGATGCTTAATATTGTAAGTGGGGGGTAGTTCTTATAGGCACCTAGTCAAAATGGAAGTGTATTAGTAATATACTTGATGATTAAATGAAATGATTGCAGGCAGCTTTGTGTTCCTTTTATGTAAGGACAATGGAGTTTGTTTGTTTGTTTGATTGTTTGTTGTTTTAATAAACCTTGAAAAATGTCACTCTTCCTGAAACTTGAAATTTTGGAATGTATCAATAAAATGAGTGAAAAATTATCAAGCCTCAAACTTGAATGCAGGCAAAAATACCGATTGCAACCACCATTAAATTTATTTTTCAAAAAGCTAAGGGGGAAATGGAGCTTGAAATTAACACGTTATAAACAGAAGCTATACATGACCAGTCCAATCAGTAGAAAATATTTAGGTGAGGAGAATCAAGTTATAACAAAAACAAAAGCAATCTTTTGAAAAGTTCTTTTAAACCAAAAGTAGTGAAGCAAGTTA
>CM052714.1:23977218-24031299 GCA_028551405.1 Uromys caudimaculatus | reverse complement strand
AGAGAGAGAGAGAGAGAGAGAGAGAGAGAGAGAGAGAGAGAACATATACACTACAAATAAATAAAATAAAAATGTTAAAAGGGAAACCCTTCTTCTTGGTGCTGTTGGCTCAGAAATGGAAGATGGCTTACTTCTCAGAGGGGTCTCCTCACCCAGCTCCAGAGCTGCTCTGTGAGGCTCCAAGGGCAAGTGTACTGCTGACTCTTAATCCCAACCCCAGGACCAAAGCCAGTAGAGAGCCAAATCCAAAAATCCCCATTCCAGATCCTAAGTGCTACTATACCACCCTCAAAATGCCAAATGTGCCTGCTGGTGTTTGCCAGCTCTGAGATTCACATCAGTGATGTGTATACTGATAGAAAACACATGGTAGCCTTAAGCTCATTTCTCCTGAGTTTACAGCTCCACTGGGGGACAAAGACTCTAAAAGGGGCTATTCTGAGGAGTCATGTGGGACCTGTTCCTGTGAAAGCAAGAAGTTACCTTTCAACCTAGTCCATACCTACACACACACACACACACACACACACACACACACACACACACACACACACACACTATTTCAAGTGTGTGAAGGTCCCCTGGAACAGTATTCAAATGCCCCTCCCTGCTCTCTGTCTTGTCTTCTCACAGTGGACTCCCCAGAGCCTAGTATTTGAGAAGTGAAACTGAACAGACTACTCCTTTCATGAGGGGGGAGGAAGAACCTCGGAGGCCTTTTTATTGGGTTGGCTTATCATTGCTCACACACAACCTCTCACCATGAACGGTGTTGCAGCTGCCCTCCTTGTGTGGATTCTGACTTCTCCCAGCAGCAGTAGCCATGGCAGAGAAAAAGGTTGGCCCGCGCACACGGCCTGCAACAGTGGGGGCTTGGAAGTAGTCTACCAGAGCTGTGGTAAGGTCTTATGAAATGATCGTTTGTGCTTATGGGGAAATTAAAAGCTACAAGTAGACAATACAGGCACTGGATTGGTATAGGCGAGGGACGAGGTTATCAGCAACCCAGGACATTTTGCAGCTATGGTGAGTCTTTGAGGGCTATGGAGGGCCCTTGGGAGGTGTGAGAAGGGAAGAGCCAGAGAGAGTGGGACAGCCTTCTGAAAATAACAAAGATCAAAGAACAAGAGAAATGAACAGTCTAGATATGGAGCCAGGTCTAAGAGCTCATCCCCCTCCCCTCCCAAGAACAAGGAACCAGTGATCTTCCAATAAGCTTTTCTTCCCAAATACTGAGCCTGTGCTGGCTTTCCAGCTCAGCCATTTTGCAAATTGGGTGAACATCAAGTCACTTTTGTCAAAAAGTCTCTGTCCTTCAGCCGTCCCCTCTAGAGTTCTTGTCATGCTACACTGTACCACCCATTAAAGCAGCAAGCACTTCAGAAATGGCATCCAATGCCTGGTTTTCCCCAAGGACAGGGACAGCAAGGGGGAGTGCTGTGTTTTGCCTGTGTCCTGGAGCATGTATTAGAAACTTAACCCCAGTGCAACTATTTGAGAGGTGGCATATACTGAGATGCGTTCATCTGGGAGAGCTCCACTGTTGGCACCAGGAACCAGAACTTAGGAGTGGGTTAGTTATAAAGTCTGAATCTGGTACCTCATCTCACTTTTTCCTTCTGTGATGCTATGACACACTGAGGAGAAAAGAGCCTTAGGACCAATTTCTGATGGCCAGTCGAACAAATAGCTTGTGGAAAAGCAGAAATTATGAAACCTGGAGATCTACTTTTTAAAATGGGAAAAAATGAGCTGAAGAATGTGAAAGGAGACACTGGGGCCCTGTGCTGGTCCCACCATTCGCTGAGAGCAAATGAAACCAACTCGTGAGCGAATAACTGAGCCCAGATTCTACCACCCAACTTTGGTTTCTGGGGTAATTCAACGGATTTTTTTATTCCTTTAAAAAGGAAGTTGAAGTGTGTTTTAAAAATAAAAATAAGAAAAAAAGAAGGACCTGTTGGGTGGAGAAAGTGCTAACTTCATGATGCTTGCTGTTCTTGGGACAAATCGGAGCCTAGATGGCTGGGGATGTGCTCACTTAAGGTGGAGGATGACAGCCAGATTGGGTCCCATGGACTACCTGGGATTTGATTTTCCAGGACATTAAGCCTCATGTGATTGGCTATTCTGTGTCTAAGATTCTCTGTCAGATTGTAGCCAAGCCTCATGTGTCCTTTCACTCATCTGGACGAGAGGCAAGAAGATTGGGTCAGTCAGGGAAAGAACGGGGACATATGTGCTGCCTCACTGTCTGGGCTGCTGCATCTATCTGGAGGTGGGACTTCTCTGCAGAGTAATTAAATCTCAGGAATAAGCCCTGGGCACTTGGAATAAAAGAACAGAGGAGATGAAGTTTTCATCCAGGAAGAGTGGGAGAATCAGCCAAGGAAACCAAAGGATAAGTGCTTTGTGGAAGGAATGTCTCAGAGGCAGGTGTCAGTTACCAGGAGACATAGTGATTTGAAGAGAGCAAGGTTTCTATTATCAAATGTTAATTGAAACTTTAAAACAACGATAATAGTAGCTGGACAATATCTCCCACAGGAAGGATCTGCCTGTGTGTGTTGAGGGCCATGCATAGTGCCTCATTAGCATGCTCCTTGCTTTGTAGATGTGTAAACCTGGGGCTAGAGATGCCAGCTAACACTGTAAAGGCTATGGAGCTAATACTGTAGAAATACTCCAGAGGCACAGAGAAGACAAAACCTTGAGTAAATATTTGTGGAGTTAAAACAGATTGATCACTGGCCTCTCTAAATCCAAAGGCCATGATCTTAGCAACCCTGCTGTGTAGAGTTTTGTTGTTTGGCAGAGAGGCATAGGGGAGGGTAAAGAAGGAGATTTCAGCAGAGAAACTACCATGTGTAAAGGCAAAGAGGTGTGGCATGACCAGGCCAAGTTCAGGGGGCTGAGAAATGATGGGAGAAATGCAGTCAGAGCCCTAGACAAGGGAACCTTGCCTGTCTTTGGCTTTGAGGATCCTCTACTTTGGAACAAACCATTGGATAGTTACTAGGGGTGTGGGTGTGGCTGGAAATGGGGCTTGTAGCTGGACACCATGATATTCAGGAAGAAATGCATCGTCATTATGAAAACCATTCAACAGTCTTCAGACTAAGAGGATTGTGGATGGACTCTAGGGTCAGCAGACAGGCAAGCTAGATCCTCGGTGCTTGGGCAGGGGTGATGTTCACTCTGTCTTCTGAATGGCTCTGAGCTTTTGGAGACTGAATGAGTGGTTTGCAGGGCAGCTGCCTCAGACACAGGCTGCCTGGTGTGACACTCTGGCCAGCGTGCTGCTAAGGCAGTATTAACACACATCAGGGGCTTCTGGGCTCCCACTACACGCCCGGAAACAGACTTGCTGTGGTGTTCTGGAGTTCGTTTGTCTCTTTTTGTTTCATTCATGATCTTAGTTCCAAGAGGAGACCTTAAACCAGAAGTCACTTTCTGAAAAGAAAAAGACAAAACAAAACAAAAACCCTTCAAGAGAAAGAGGGAACATCAGAAGTGGCTTCTGAATGTTTGGTATGAACCAGGAAGCCAGGGTGGTGGCTCATGCCCTGAATACTAGCACTTGGGAGGTGGAGACTAGAAAATCTAGAAGCTCAAGGTCATCCTTGACTTCATGGTGACTTTGAGGCCACCATGGCTATATGAGGCCTGGTCTAAAAAATTTACAAAATAAATCTAAACAGGAAGCGAGCAAGATGTTCTGAAAAGCAGAAGTTCTAACTTATTCAAGTAAGAGAACTAAAAAGAAAAAGAAGAAAGCCAGTGTTGTCAAAGTAAAGTACAAGAATATATATATATATATATATATATATATATATATATATATATATATATATATACAGACACACATACACACATATATATATTGAGGGAAATCTATAGCAGTGGGAGAAACTGTGTGACTGAAAAAAACACAGTGCTATGGAGAGAATGTGTGTCCCACCAAAAAAATGTACACATTAGAAGCCGTGTGCCATCTGCAAGCATGATAACCTTCAGCTGACTCCTGAAATCTGTGCACATTATAGTGCAAGGAAAAACCGATTCCACATAGTTGTCCTCTGACCTCCACATACGCACCGTGTCATGGGTATGCCCACACTTGTGCACACACTCATGTGTACACTCATACAGCAATAACAAATTTAATGTATATGTTAAATCCTACTTATAAGATGGTGGCATTAGGAAGGAAGACCATCAGAGCGTGGAAGCCGAACCTACAGAAAAGGGGAAGTTTTTCTTTTACAAAAGAGACCTCTAGAGTCAGAAGACCGTGCCAACACCCCAACCCTGCTAGGCACTCTGATTGTGAACTTTTAACCTTGAGAACTCTGAAAAATCCAAGTTTGTTGTTCAAGCCACTCTGTCTTTGGCAGCTTGTCACAGCAGCCTGAGTCAAGAGAAACAAGCAAGTTAGATCAAAACACACGTAACAGATGTGTCAGGTGAGAGACAAGGACTATGGATCTGGAGTGGGCAGATCTCACTCAAACTGTTGGGGAAGACTCTAGATCCCAGGCCCTTGTTGCTGAGATATTAGTCCCCAGTCACATCCAAGTTTCATTCTATGAATTAAAATAGAACGTATGGGGGCTTTGGACTCAGCTGAACTGGTAACATGCTTGCTATATGACCGTGAAAACCTGAGTTCAATGCTCAGAACTCACGTAAACATGCTAGATGTGGAAGTGTAAGCTTGTAAGCCCAGCTCCAGAGAGGAAGAGACCTATATAGTCCCAGGGCTCACTGGCAAGCCAGCTCAGCCTAGTTAGTGAGTTTCAGGACAGATAAAAGACTCTGTCTCAGAAATTAAGGTGCACAGCACCTGAGAAACAACAGCTAAAGTTGACCTCAGACCTCCACATCTGTGCACACACATGGACATAGACACAAACACAGCACACACACGCACACATACATATATATATAATAAATAAGAAAAATATACATATATACACATATATGCATATATATACATACACACACACACACACACACACACACACACACACACATATGTATTTAATCATTTCAGGGTTCTGAGGGTTTCACTGGATTTCTGGGTCACTGTGCTGCCTGGGCCTCAATTTCTTAAAAGTAATCTTGCTTTTTAGTTCAAGGCTCTTCCTCCATCTTCAGAGGCAGCCCTGTAGCACCTTGTTTCAGTCATCTCATTGCTTTTCTGTGCTGTGGCAGAGCCCTCTACCTCCTTGCTATGAGGACATTTGTATAAAGATGACCTCATAAACACAAGATTCGCAACTGCAATGGCAAAGCCTCTGGCCACATGTACTAGCATTTGTGGGTTACAAAGATAAGGATGTGGGTAGTTTTGGTGACCATTTTCAGCCTACTATAAGAAAGATATTTTATCTTATAAGGATTTGGTGAAAAGGACTATGGGAAAATTTCTCCTCATATACTACATGCTTAATAAATCTTTGCTGTTGGTGACTTTATATGATATTATATAATCAATACAACAGTTATTCTCAACCTTCCTAGTGTTGTGACCCTTTAATATAGTTCCTCATGTTGTGGTGACTCCCCAACCGTAACGTTATTTCATTCTACTTCATAACTATAATTTTGCTGCTGTTATGAATCATGATGTAAATACCTAATATGCCCAGGATAGCTGATACGTGACACCCAAAGGTGTTGCAAACTACAGGTTGAGAGCCACTGTAATAGAAGCATATCTATGTATAGTCTTCATAGAAGGCAATTCAAATAAAGAAATAACATTTTCAAAATAAAACCATTTTCAAGAGGATTGTCAACTGATTCTGAGGTATAAACAATGCAAAAAAATTTCCCCTAAATAACTAGCTTCCTGGATGACATCTCTAAGCAATACCACTGTCCCCTTAGTGTGGATGAGGGCCTAGAATCAGCACATAATGTAAAGAGCCATTGGAGACCCTTCCCGGCAAGCAGCACTCAGAGGACCTGCTCATTTTGAAAGTTCAGTTGTTATAGGAACAAATGAGCCGTTCCCTCCCCCAGGAAATCCTGCATGACTATTGTTGCTGCGGAGGCCATGGGGTTGTTAGTAGTTCCTTCGCACGGATTAGATGGCAGGCATCTGGGTGATATTTTCTGGCAAAGCTTGAGAATAGACTCCAAGCTTGCCATTTCACGTACTTTTTCACATACTTCGTCATCAAGAAGGCAGAGAAGACAGGATCTGTGTCATGTGCCTAAATAGCTTCGTGTTCCCTTTTTATTTTCTCTGATACTCACAGGCAACCTGGCCATGGAAAGGGTTCTTGGGAATAATCTGCAGCAGGGGACTGCCAACTGTAGCCCGCAGGCTAAATCACATGTGTGACCTGTGAGCTAAGAGCTGCTTCTTTATTTTTAAATGATTAAAGAATTCAAAATAAGAATAATACCTCTTTTACTATGAAACGTACCTGATATGATTAACTTTAAAAGGAAAGATTATTTTGCTTCATAGAGTTGAGGTTCCTGTCTGTGATTCTTTGTACCCATTGCTTTAGGCCTGTGTGAGGTGCTTTTAATATCAGGAATGAAGAAAATAGTATACCACATAAGCAGGAAATGAAATGGTGGAAGAAGAGACAAGGTCTCTCTTAAAAGGTATACCTACATAGGCCTATAGACTTCTATTGACACTATTCCTGGGAAGACTTGAACCAATTCACCAAAGACAGGGAACTGATGACAGACTAAAGTAACAATGCCACCGAAGTCCAATTTGGTAAAGCAATGGGTGTTTGGGGTTATTTACAGGAGTGTTGTTCATGGGTAATTACAGGAACAGGGATGACTCAAAGGGAGTTGAATCATCAAAAGCTCACTCCAACACAAGTGAAACTCACAAAAGCTGAACCCCTGGATCTATATATAGGTAATACCACTTGTAGGCAACTTGACAGGTCAAAAGCTTGTCTCCTCAGGAATCCTTATTGCTTATATTATCTTAGAGGATGGAGGAGATCTTGTACATCTGGTAAGTTTCAGGAACTTTCTGAGATTTTTGAGTTGTCATCTTCCTGAGTCTTAAGGATTTTTCTGAGTCTTAATGAGTTTTCTTCCACAATTAAACCAATTGTAGGAAATTACTAAGCAAATTCCAACTAGGCCCCATCTCTTAAATGTTCTATCACCTACCAATAAGTCCACATTAGTGAACAAACCTTTGACACATAGGCCATTGAGAGACATTTAAGATCCAAACTAAAGCACTGTGGTACATGAAGACTACATGAAATTCAAATGCGTGTGTTCGTAAGTAAAATTTTATTGGCACACAGCTGTGTCCATTCTTTTATGTATTGTTGATGGTTATTCATGGGCCATAACAGCAATGTTGAGAAGTGCGACCTTGATCACATGCCACACACAACCTTAGATACCAACCATCTTTATAAACGTTGTTGGCCAAAGGTAGGAAAGAATTTATTAAGATTGTCACTAGAGCAGATCCTCAAGTTCTGGATCCTCTGAGTGATTCTAGCAATAGAGTGGCTGGAAATGAACCCTAAAACTACCATGTTAGTAAGAAATCTATAGGCTTTCTCCCAGAGTGTTTTCTTTATTCTTATAATCTCCCTCTTATGTATCTAGAGTTCCAGCTTTTGTGAGTCTCACCCATGTTGGTGTAGGCTTTTTCCTTTGCAGAAATTTTTAAATTAATAGTCACTTAGAATGCCTCATACAACCCTTACAAAAAATCCCAGAGGAAGGTTGGATGGGGATCTCCATTTGTAGAACTGGGGCACATATACAGTAAGTAAACATGATAATATGCTAAACTTAATACAAACCTAAGTATTCCCGCTTCCCTTCTCCAGGCATTCTCATAGGCAAACATTCAGGAGGAGAAAATGGAGGAGGGAAATATCTTCTGATTAAAGAACAGTTTTCCCCTCCCCCACCCCACTCCCCACTCTCTCCATATCTTTACATATTCAGAATTGGCTCAATTTTGCTCTTATAATGCAGCCATTAGGGACCTTCCGTAGCTATAGTGGAGGACCTCCTCATACTAACATTTGTAATGATGTGTCTCGAGTTGCAAGATTGAACATAGAAATGGCATCCCCTGAATTTCAAAAAAGAGGGAACTCTTTTACCAGTAAGAGTGATACATTGTCAGTCAGAGCCCTCCTGAGCAACCGACATATTTGTTTCATAAGGAAGCCTATTTCCCACACACAACAACAGGTTCCCCTGTGGAACAGTTAGCGAAGAAAAGAAGGATGCTCTGTCTTGGGCAGTATGTTGTGGGTGATCCCATGGGACAAACCAGTTCCTGAGAGTTCCTAGAGTCAGATTAGTACTGCATCTGGGCCTCAAGCTTTACACTTAGAGTTAATTTAACATCTACCCTCCTGTCCTCTGAGGCAACCAGCCTCTTTCACATCTGTCTCAATAGGATTTATAAGTTGTTGACGTTTGCTTCAGGTTGGGCAATTAAACTGACCTCCAAAATGACCCTTAATTATGAAAGTCTAAATCTGGTCACGCACATGTACCTGCATAATCCATCAAGCTAGTCAAACAGGACGATTAATCAGGCTTTAAGAATGCAAAGCAATGCTGGCAAAATCTCCCATAGACTAGAGGGCAAACTACAAATGACTTACCCCATAGCTCAATGTAGCAAGACATACAGATAAACTGTTCATCAAAAAGTTTTAAGGTGCCCTGGGAGGCAAGAACTGAGGGAAAAGGGACTTCTTTCTCCGGAACCTGACAATGCTGAAGTAAATGGAGCATAAAACCGATACCAAAGAAATGGCATAATAAAATCAAAAAGAATCGAAGGCCATAGAGTCATTTAGCCATGATTTCTAAGCCTGCAGAGAAAGTAATCTCTCTTAGCTTATGCTGTTGTACAATTAAGGAAAATATTGGGAAATGGAAAGGAGGGGCAGAGACAGAAGATAGGGATTTCAGGGTGATAAGTTTAGACATACATGATGCGGGTTAAACAGCAAGCTTGACTGGAGCAGGAGTGGCTTTTCGGTCAAATTTTAAGACAGGAAATTGACTTATAAAATATAAGAGATGCAAGTGTGTGTGTGTGTGTGTGTGTGTGTGTGTGTGTGTGTGTGTGTGTGTGTGTGTGTGTGTTTAAGCTAGTAAGAACACACACTGGAAAGGAAGCAGTCCCTATAGATAGGTTCCTGGGAGGCCACCACTGGGACCTTCTAGTGGGTGCATTTAATGGAAACCATTTAGAAGCCAACCCTGCAGAGCAGTGTGAATTCTCCTGAGCACATTGAAAAGAAGATACTAAGTAACCTGGTGAACAGAGGGGGAAGTAAGCCAGGGCTGCATTGTAAAGGGGCCTTCTTAGGAAGCAGGAAGTAGGTGTATTCTGAAAGGTTATGCACTGCCCTTTCCAGCCCAATTAAATCTCTCTGAGCTCCTAGCTCCATTTGTGTTTTGAGAGGAGAGTCTTAGGAGAGGCTGAAAAGGCTGTCCTCCAGGTCAGCAGCTGGTTTTCAGAGTCAGCACATCCTCAACACCACAGGCAGCACGGAGGCCTGGGCATGAACTCCAGCAGGCCTGGGGGAGGAATGTGTGCTGGGCATGAGACACCAGAGTCTGAGAAAGCGGCCTCCAATGAAAAGCCCATTGTGAGCTCCATCTGGACAGTGGTGAAGGGACATGCAACTGTCAGAGTTGGGACTTTGATAGCACCATCTACAAGACAGAGCAACAGGTGCCCCCTTCAAGACCCAAGCAGCAGGACAGGGTTCTATACAGGAAGAGAAGGGTGGTCTTCTCAGTAACTTCATGCACTCTAGGCTTGGGTTATGCCTTTCCTAGATACCTCCTAAGGTCAGATTCTAGATCTCTGACCCAGTAGCTTTGTGCTAGAGAACTGGAAATACCACACAGGTGCTGGAATATGCAACAGTCAACCCAGAAGCAGGTGCTTGCACATGTGTGTTAGGCTGATGACTGAGCAATGCACAGAAGACAACATGTGGATTAGGGTGGAGCCAGAGTCCCTTTGGCTCTTAACCACGAGGACAGAGTGCAAGAACCACCTTTGTATGCTGGCCATGAGTACTGCCCCCTTTCCCAGTGTCTGAGGCCTTTCTTACCCAATAGGCTCCCTTGAACGTTGGTGATGAGTTAGTCCTTCTATTACTGTGTTTATTTAGAAATGTCCCTTCAAACACGCGAGCCCTACTCACGCAGCTACCATCCCAATGTTTTGTTTATTTAACAAGTTTTTGTAAGGGTACACATTATCCACAAAATTTTCATTGGAATTTCCTAAAGTGTTTGGTAGACTACAGCAGGCTTTCCCAACTGCTTTAAAACACTGAAGAGCAGAGGAGGTGTGTACTGGCTATCACAAAATAATTTCACTATGATGTTTCTTAAACTTGTTTCACGGGCCTAATTTTTTTCATCTTTGTATTGACACTTATTCATTTTCTCCTCTTCCTTTTCTTTTTTAAATCTGATTGACATCTCACCAGTGCTGCCTCGATCTCTCAATCTTCCTGTCTCAGCTTCCTGAGTAACTGGTATTGTAGGTATAGAGCATGGCACCAGCATGATCATGCTTATCTATAAGAATTATGATTTCTTTCCCTCATAGAGGTGGGGGAGAGGGAGCAGATAGGTGGCTTCCAAAGAGGAGACCTAGAAAGGGGGAAACATTGGAAATGTAAATAAAGTATCAAAAACTAATAAAAAAAAAGAATTATGATTTCTTGCAGTGGTTGAGGTATGTATTGAGGTATTTCTTTGTGTATCTAGCATGTTCCAGCTCAATGAATACATGTTTCTTTTAGACTTACCAACCAGTAGATTCTGGGCTCAGTCGCCAGTCATCGGCTTAAGTTCTCTTGGCAATAATGCTTCCTGCCATAACTTGGAACCTCTGGAAGACTTCTTCCCACAAAGCTCCTTCTGCTCTGCCATTCTCTCTTTTAAAAATACTCTGAGGTCTGCTGGGTCATTGTTTTGTCATTCAGCACCCTGCCATTATCCTATGCTTGGAAGCTTATGTCTACTGTGGACATCTCAATTAAAAAATCAAGGGGTCATTTAGAGGAGAGGAGAGAGCTTGCCTGCATGATTAAAACTCATCTTTATAAAGCTGAGCTGACTCATGATTAGCATTAAGCTGTCTTTCCTCTTGTATATCCTGTAATTGCTGGTGCCAGTCCAACTTTCTGTTGACTTTGGGGAAGTGTGTGCTGGGGAAGGAACTCCGTGCCCTGTGTGTGCCAGGCACGCACCCAGCGACAAGCAATACCCTTAGCACCTCTACTAGGATTTTAGATGGGACCACTTGAACCGATCCACCCTTCTATTTTATGCCAGGGCTGTCTGGCTCATTCACAAATCTTTGTCCTCACTCCTACTCATGTTCAAAGATAGAGAAAACTTCGGAGTTCTCTCTGGTCTGTCCATATGGATAAAAACATTCTGAATTCCAAATAACTGAGAATGAGGCTTCGTGCACATGAAGTGCTTAGGATGTGACCCAGTTTCCTTCCTGTCTTTGTTGTCACTCACACATACCTGCTAAGTAACCCCTAGAGACAGAACCATGAGACATGAGATCCCAGAGACGTCAGGATAGCCGTGCTGTATTTCATCCAGGACCATCAACTTCCTAGTACCATTCACACCACTGGCCACAGTCAGCTAAGACACTGCAGTGTTCTCCCTGAGTGGTACTCTCTGTCTCTAACAGGCATTGCAGGTCACACTAGACTGCCTGGAGTACAGACAAGGACATTGGTCTAGAGCATCATAACTGCAGTAGATAGGATGAGAGGGAAGTACGCCCCTGCATGGAATGAGGGGCTGGGCAGCTCTCAGAGATGAGTTCCGTGTCTCCAGAGGCAGAACTGTTGTGTTTGGCAATCTATCTGTAGCTCTTGGTGAAACATTGGGGTATAGGAAAGTTGTCAATTGCTGACTAATTCCCCCCACCACCACCCCAAAGTCTGGCATTTTTCAGGACAAGTTAGCCTCCTGGCAGCCCCTCTGATGGACAAACTATGGGTTCTTTTATGGACTGGACTAAGGCCCTGTAGAGCCTTAAGGTTTCAATCTAACTCCCCCTTGTTGAAAGAGGGAACCTCTGAGCCTGAAAGGCAGCATTTCTAACTGTAGGTGGTCAAGGGGCCAATCAATGGACAAATACAATAGGACCCTCCTGAGCAAGCTCGGCCTCCTCTTCAAGCATAGAACCACCCAGAGAACTTGCCCATTTTCAGATCAGAGCTATCACATAAACCAAAACCAGACCTAAGTCTCCAAAGAACAAAATTTCCTCTTTCCAGGCAGCCCATCTTGTAAAATAATTTGTCCATGGGACTCAGTTCTAATTGAGAAGAACAACAATTTTATGAAAGTACTATGATTGTGGACTTTGCATGGAAATGCCACGTGTTATTTCCCCCTTTATTCGTGTCACGGTCTAAGACTCCAAGTAGATGGTTGCAGTCATAGAGTGCTAACCTCATGTGTACTTGGCTTTTTTTACACACACATACCTATGACAAAGTTTAATTTATAAATAGGCCCAGTAAAACTAACAACTAGCAACTAGTAATAAAGTCATTTTAACAACATTACGCTCTAATTAAATTGTCACCATCACTACCCCTACACTTTAGGGGCATCACAAAATAGGATAACAGTCCTTTGAGTGCAAGGCACTCTGATTCTGTGACAACCACCAATCTGATAACTGAGAGGCCACAAAGTGACTGATCTGTCAGTCCTTCATACAGGGTGGATGTGCTGCACACAGGTGGGACAGAGTGGGGTGACATGGGAGCTCATTGTGCTGACCAGAAAAGTGCACAGTTTACAGTTTAGAAATGGTTTGTCTCTAGAATTTTCTATTTTAATATTATTGGTTCATGATGGTAACAATTGCCAAGCACTAAACTGCAGACGGTGAGTAACTACTGTGCTCTTCAGAGCGTCAGAAGGGGAAGGGCTGCGTCTTCTGTGACAGAAACCTCCCTTGGGAACCTAAGGGCTTAAACTAAACATACACTGTGTCAGAGGAGAGCTGTGAAAGCTATTACAGCAGCTTGGGCCCTTGAGCCTGAAAGTGTGACCCCCAGAGCCTGCATCTTCTGTTCCTTTCTCCATTTGTGGAAAAGCTAGCCATAGTCAACCATCCCCAGCCATCAGACAAATACCCAAAGGCTGCCCCTACCATGCCCTCCGCCGGGGTCATCTGCCTTGGGTCTGCATCACTGGGAGAAGGGTGTTCTAAGAGGAAGACTGTAGTGTGTAGTTTTAAATAAAATCCATGCTAAATCTGGTTATGCGCCTGCCTTGGCCCACCCCCACCTCTTGCCCTGGTTCCAGAGGCTAGCTTGCTAAGCTAACCAAACCAGTTTAACCTGAAATGCCTGGGGCTACTGTTCACATTTCACAGGACATCCACCCCCTGTGGCTGGCCTGCAGAATGCCAGCTGCAGTTCACTCAGCTCCCCTTAGCCCCATGAAATGAAAACACAAGAGGCTTATACCAGCCAGATTTATAACGGTAAGTCTCCAACCCCAATATGCCCATGCAAAGAACACACAACTCTGTTAATATGAATACAAGCTGCACACCTAGGTTGGGCAAATATGCTCTCCACTACTCTATTGCCCAGCTACGAAATCCCTAGCTACTTGCGGCTCCTCCAGGACACGTTAGGTCTGCTCCATCTTCTTCTCCCTCCATCCCCCATCTCTTTTTCCTTTCTCCCTCCTTCTCTCTCCTCTATAAAATTTTCAGCTCTGCCTTTTCCTTCCACTGCCCAATCACAGGCTCTCGCCTTTATTTGACCAATTAATATTTTACCTGACATCACCTGAGTACGTCAGGGCACCAATCTCATTCCCAATGGGACTCTGATAGTGATCTCCATCTGATAGCTATATAGAACAGTGAGGTCTGTGATATCTTATTTTCTAATTTTTCAAGAGAAACCAAGACTTAACCCACAGATGCAATGTCCTAATGTACATCTATGGAAAATAACCTGGTTTTGAGCATGATGCAAACCAACAAAACATATCTGAAAGCAATAAACAACACTGAGTGCCACCCTCTGCTAGAGAGGGAAGGGTTCAGTGTGGTCATGCCCTTCTACACCACTCCTTTCTTCCTACCCTCCCAACTCTGAGGTCTGCTCAGCATCTCAAAGAGCACCTTGAGGCCACTTTGACCATCAATCACATCACCCTTTGTGTAAAGCAAGCCTCCACCTGAATTCCCTAGGGGTCCAAACATAACATAGCTCTGCATCCCCTTGTTTAATTAGTGTCTTAGTCACAGTTTCTATTCCTGCACAAACATCATGACCAAGAAGCAAGTTGGGGAGGAAAGGGTTTATTCAGCTTACACCTCCACGTTGCTGTTCATCACCAAAGGAAGTCAGGACTGGAACTCAAGCAGGTCAGGGAGCAGGAGCTGATGCAGAGGCCATGAAGGGATGCTGCTTACTGGCTTGCTTTCCCCTGACTTGCTCAGCTTGCTTTCTTATAGAATCCAAGACTACCAGCCCAGGGATGGCCCCACCTTGATCACTAATTGAGAAAATGTCTTACAGCTGGATCTCATGGAGGCATTTTCTCAATTGAAGCTCCTTTCTCTGTGATAACTCCAGCTTGTATCAAGTTGACACAAAACCAGCCAGTACAGTTAGCAATAATCTCACCAGTCTAACTTCTAAGTGTTCAAGTCTATCTAGTTCATGTTGGTTCCATTTAGTATTAATTTTGACTCAAGTCTATTAAAATGCTTCTTGTTACGTACAAATGTCATTAAAATATATTTTTGTTTTATTTTTAAAATTAATTTATTCTTTGACAGTTTTGTGCATGTATACAATACATTCTGGTCACACTCAGTCATCCCCTCTTACTCCTGCCAATCCCCACAAACTCTCTCTGCTCCCACTAAGTCCCCATCCCGTTTTCATATCTTTTCGGGTTGGCTTCATAACCTACCTGGTTTAACCAGAGCCACTCCTGAAGGCACAGCGGGTGAAGCTCTCCACTGGAGCGTGACTAATTCACACATAGCTACCATTACTGAAGACAATGACTTGACTTCCTCTTCCAGAAGTTCTGACCACTGCTAATTGTTCCCTTGGGTGGGGTTGCGCTCCCTGAGCTCATCACACTACTATGACCGAATGTTTACAGGCTCTCTACTGGGCAGATCTTATGTAGGCAACTCCAGCTGTGAGTTCATGAGTGCCAGAACTTTGACATCCCTGTAAGACAGCATGGCCATTTAGCAAAACAAAAGTAGGAGATTTACCACTGTTGCCTATGACCCCTCCAGCTAGAGGCCTCCAATAGCAGGCAGAAATTCTCTCCTGTGGAGGGAGGCCTCTGAATCACCAGAAGTCGATTGGTACTCCATAATCATGCCACTACTGCACCGTGAATAGGCACATCTTGCCTGGAAAGTTGAAATATATATGTTTCTTTAAAAAAAAAGAAAAGAAAAGTAAGAAAGCAAGCATAAATCATGGTAGAGATGAAACCACATCTGACTTATTTTAGAACAAAATGCACAGCCTGTACTTAATATAAACCAGAAGGGCTGGCTTGAATATTGCTGATGTTAGAGGATTATCTGGAAATGGTTGCTAAAACAAGGCACTGGGTACAAATTTATTTAAGAACTGTTCCCTAGGAAACCCCAGGATCAGAATGAGAAAGTTAGACATGAAAGAAAATAAGGCCAATCCAAGTGACCACTGTGAGAAAAGACTCTCAATTCTACTGGGGACCTCAAAAACCAGAAGAGTTGTGGTATTGGTCTGTCAACTCCCAGAAGCTGTTCCCAGAGGCACTGGTTCTCAACACTTCCACCTTAACTGTGTTAATAAGCAGGCTGACCCCTACAGCAATGCGTGTATAAGCAGAAAGTCCCAAGAGTTTGCAGGAGGAAATCTTTGGTGGCATTAAATGCTATGGGTTTTAGTTCATTCAAGCTACTAAAGCAAAATATCTTTTGGGTAATTTGTGTGCAACAGAATTCTAATGTTCAGTTATAATTTATTTATTCAACTAGTCATGGACCCCTTTCTCTATGGAGTGGGTGGTAAGTTTGATCAGAAACCAATTGACTACCCCTATCACAGTCATGCCACCATTGTATCAATAGGCATATGTTATTTTACTGAATTATATTGGTTAAGTAGATAATGGCTAAGAATCCAAGGTAACAGTAAATTTAACATTTCATGAGAGCTTGATGTCAGCTTCATAGATGCTGCCTTCTGATTTTGCCCTCATGATGAAAGGGGCATACAAGTTTCCTTGGGCATCTTTTGTAAAGTACTAACTAATCCCACTCATGGAGGACTAAGTGCCTAACCACTTCCTGGAGTCTTTACACTCCAGCACCACTGCCTTAAAGGTTAGCATTTAGGCTAGTGCTCTGCTGTAATGCTGTAACGCCCTTGAACATTTGAACCGCACATTGAATTACTGAATTCACATGAATATGTTGATGAACAGGATACTAGTAAAAGAGAGATTTATATCACTCACTAAAAAGATAATCTACACGGGGAAACTGTATGGAATGACCAATTTCCTGAGAGCTATTGTAGAAATCTGTCTTCCTGGATAATATCTGAATGTAAGGGATGCCATGGGGCACAAATCATTTTCAGTGCATATCTGAGCTTGTATTGAAAGGGCTATGGAGCAAGGTCAATTACAAAGCCAAAAAAAAGAGAGAGAGAGTTAAGAGAGGATACTGAAGTTCTGAGTACCCTCAGAGAACCAGTCACCTTCTATCGACTACAAGTAAGATGTTAATGACTGTGCAGTAGTCTGCAACAGTGACCTGCACCACATAAGACAGAAACTCGACCCTTTATGAAGATACAATCTTCTAAGTGCGGTAGCCATAAATCTACTTTTAAATGAGCAAAACCAAAGTACTACTAGACAAGGAGATATAGCTAACTCTGCCAGGTCACTAGGGAAAATATCTGTGAGAGTGAGCAGTTCCAGATATGATAACACACAGGCTGGGGCCCAAATATATATGTACTATCTTTCGGATTCAGGAAATCCCAAGCCCAGAAATTAAAGTGGTTTTGATTGGGAACATCTGGAGTGTATTGGCAGAGAAACAAACACCCTCGGTTTATGTTTCACTGGCATGCTAAAGATTCCATGAGCTCAGAATCCAAAATCTAAAAACAGAAGGAAACAAATTATAGTTGGCAGAGACCTCAAATGCGGGAGACATACCCTGAGAGATATTAGAATTTGGAAATACAGACACATAATATGAATAATAATATAACTATTTAAAGGATTAGAAGTGAGGATTTCAAAATACAAGAGAAAAAAATACAATATCAATAAATATCAGGGGATTTAACAAAAGAAAGCCACTTATCATGGAGTATTTAATGGCTGAAATAAGAAACAGTTGCTAGGTTAAAACAGAGCTTTAAGAATAGCTGGAGAGGCCGGGCAGTGGTGGCACATGCCTTTAATCCCAACACTCAGGCTGATTTCTGAGTTCGAGGCCAACCTGGTCTACAGAGTGAGTTCCAGGACAGCCAGGGCTACACAGAGAAACCCTGTCTCAAAAAAAAAAATAGCTGGAGAGATGTTCAGAGTTATATTATACAATATAAAGCATGGAAGAATAAGTCAGAGATGGAAAATATAAGCTACTACGGAAGAATCTAAGGAAAAGGCAAGTTCTAAGCAAAAATACTGGTTCCCTTTCTAGAACTATTAATGTAGAGTCTCAAGGAGATTCCATGATCTGCCAAAGGGAAACAAATTGCCTAACAGTAGATCTCAATTAGGCCGAGGCCAGACTTATAAAGAGTATTATCAACACCCGCAGAGAAGAAAGAAAAAACCACCAATCTAGAATTTTATTTATAGTTCAATGTCCATCAGTAATGAGAGAGAAGTAAAGATCTTTTGGCCAAACAAAATCTAGAGCACTTCCCAGCAATCATACTAGAAGTCAATTCTGAGGGGAAGGTGGGCCGTGATAAATAAATATTGACCAAATTAATCAAATTTTTAAAAATACCCAAGAAAGCCAGACTGCCTTTTTAAAATGAGCTATCTATCTTCTAAAGAAATCTATCTATCTGCAATGGGCGCTATATTCAATGGCAGAATATAAAACGCTTTTTGTTTAAAGTTAAAAATACAGCAAAAATGTCCGCCATCTCTTCAATCCAACATCCCACTGAAGGCTCCTACCAGAATAGAGAGATAAAATATATTTAGGGACTTGAGAGATAAACAAAACATATAAAAATTGTATAATGTGCATCTAATATGACTGTCCACATGGAAAAACCTACTCAACCAGTTAGTGCAGTGGGTGAGCGTTAAATTCACAGCTTCTCTGGAGACAAATTTAATGCATTCTTCAAGGGGGCAGCTAGTATGTTCCATCCAAGGAAATTAATTCTCAGCTGTAGAGTGTGTTATTACGTGTACAGACTACAACTGATCTTCTTCTGATTGATGTATACGTAAACTGCCCAAACTATTTTCCTTATAAACTACTGTGAACATCAGTTTTTGGCTGTGTTTTGTTCTGGTTTTGCTGTGTTATTTTGAGACAGAGTCATATATGGCCCAGATCTGCCTGCAACTTTCCATGTAGCTCAGGCTTTCTTCAAACCTGTGGTCCTCTATCCTGTCTCTGTCTCCCACGCTCTGTGTGAAGGTGCATTTTATGTCTGTTACATCTGAAAATGCTTCCTGATCCAGGTGTTTGCTTTGTCTACTTTTTTGAAGTAGAAACTGGGACAAAGGTATTTAGCTATAATGACATTAAGGGATGATTCTGTACATACTAACAGTTTCTAAGTCATGCCCTGAAAATACATGAGCAGACAGCAAGAGAAGGCTGAACCGTAACCAAATTGTTACAGAAATGATGTTAAGGAGACAACAGAATGTTGTCCAGCTTCTTGCAACTTAGCAGGGAAGCCAAGTTCATCTCTAACCCTTACTGTGTGATTAACTGAGTAAGGTGTCCAAAAAAATATGGGGCTGGAGACTACAGCTATTCAACTGTTCACAGTTCTCCTTGGTTAGTCTGAGGCTCGGTTTACCGGCCTCTTTTCTGTGTCAACTTTCTATCTTTCCATGTAATTCTTTATATAATTATTAGGAGAACCGATTCTTTTTTTATCTTCTAAAGAGGAAGAGAATGAATAGCGACAAGACTTGTTGACTGCGGAGACAGAGAAATAAACCTTCTACTCTGTAAGAATTTGTTTTGCTGGCACAGACGCACAGCCCCCAGCAACTGTTCTTTGCCTCCCCCAGCCCAGACTTGCAGGAGCTTGTAATCCTGCATCAAGACTGCCCCTGGGACCCTGTTCTCCATGCACTTTGCTCTACCAATTATAAGATGCAATCAGCAAGGATAGTTTCCCAGGGAAGCATCTCTCTCCTCCCTGGGAGGAAGACAGTTCGCTGACTGAGCCAAGTATCTGATGGATTCAGTCTGACTTGTTTTCATTGAGGTAAGAGATGCAGGAAGAATTCATTTCCCCTGATTTCAGTTCATGATATCCTGAGATGCGTTCCCAGTGGACATCTCCAACACCTTTGGAAAGGTGCATTATAGCTGTAAGAAGCCTGGGCGCTCACACCTGGGAGATAATGGGCTTTACATGCTTTGGATATCTGCTGCTATGATATTCCTTGAATCCAGTGCTATGTGGTTGAGGCACTCTTCTCTTAAATCAAAGGCAGCCATGCTCACAAGCATCATCCTCACTGGTCCTCTGAGACACGTTAACACAGAAAAGGAGCCTCTCACTATGAGTTATCTCCATCACCAGGACTAGTTCCTGGGAAAAGTGTAAATTGGTCTTTTTCCTCCTATGAGTAGGCTGAGGGATTGGAGAGAGCAGTGGACAATTCATTACCAGACATACAGAAATAACAAAAAACACATCAGGCTGGTCCCACCACCGAAAGCATTTGGGAAATACATCTTAATAATTCTCAAGCTTTAGACCTCAGAGCGTGGCCAAAATTGTGTCAGGACCCTGAACAGAGCCTCAGAAAGAAAGGAAGTGGCTAACCATGGATGCCAGAGATCATGGGTGTTCTTGTTCTGTGCCCCTCAGTGTAAGCAGCTCCACCCCTGTGGCACCCAAAGGCAGTCTTGTGGCTGGTGCTTCAAGACCTGAGGAGGCGTAGAAGGTCTCAGGAAGTTCTCAAATATACCTTGGACTACCAGGCTACTGTAATTTCTCCCTTGGGAGCCTACTTCTCAAGCAAGAGTTTCAAATGGACCCTGCCTGCTGGATCCCTCTGGAAGGAGAGCTTCAAATGCATTGCCACTGTGGAAAGTAGCTTGGCAGTTTCTAAGGGAACTGAACAAGTTCTTGCCAGATCACCCAGAAATCCCACTCGTGGGTATTTATTCCAGAGAAAGAAAAAGCATAATACAAAACCAGTCTGTGAGTTGATGGTAGATTTATCAGTACTAGACAGGAAGTGGCCAAATGTTGTGGCCTGTAGAACTCTTCTGGAGGTGACTCTGGGAACTTTGTGGTCCCTGTGTGTTGTAGTCCATTGTCCTCTGAGTGTGACAGCTATAACCTTCTTCAATAGAACAGCTGTGACTAGTTGCAAGAGACCTTCCAGATCAAGCTTATTGACATTCTTTCATAATAGGAGAGGGTGAGGAGGGTCAGTAGACACTCATTTGAGATTCAAGCCATTACCTTCCTACACGTCCCTCCTAGCTGTATGTGATTCTACCTAAGCTGTGTGTGACCTCATAGTCTTGGGCAGTAATAGAGGACATAGTGTGGAAGACTAACTAAAGGTGGGACTCTATCCATGCAGCACACTGAAGTGAGACTTTTTGGTAATGCAGTTACTTTAGGGTCACCTACGTTCCTGTAAGTAACTCTGGAAGGGATACATGCTCTGTAAGTACACTTAGTGAACTAATTAGTTCATCAAGTGGAACTGGGATGCAATAACACTATAATCTGTCATTGGTTTCCCTAACTTGCCTAAGTCCATACAACAGTGAGTGTCTGTGATGGCTGTTATTGGTTGTCAACTTGACTACATCTGGAATGAACTACAATTCAGAAATGGAGATCACACCTGTGAGAGAATTTTTTGCTTGGTTTGAAGTGGATAAATGAACTTCTAGTCCAGACCTTTGAGACAAGAAGATACACATCTTTGGTCAGGATCCTGAGGCAGGAAGACACACCTGTAGTATGTGCCATACCTTCTGCTGGAAGTCTACATGCGGACATAGAAGATGGAGGCGTTTGCCCTTTGCCTGCTCACCCTTACCTTGCTAGCACACCCCTTCCTTCACTGGCATTGGAGCCTACTTCTTCAGGGTCCTAGCATATACAGAAGACCAGCTAAGCAAATGCTAGACTCTTGGCCTTTCCATTCACAGCAAGCCATTGGTCAGTTAGCAGGACTACAGCCTGTAAGTTATTACAATGAATCTCCTATATGCATATATGCCTCATATATATATTGAATACATGTATTGAAGATGTCCCAGTCCTCTCCAGTTTGGCTCTGCCAGCCCGCAAGCCTTCCACTGCCATCTGCATAAGATTCCACTGCTTCCCCATCTTCTTCACACTGGGAAGTTCTTACAGATGCATCCTGTGCTTGGTTCCCCATCACCCTCCATTGAGTATCCTTATTTCCCCTTTTAGCTCTGTCTTCTCCCTCCATGGACCTCTCATGTTAGGACTTTCCATGGCTAGTATGGTACCAGTAGAGAGAGGATGTTCAAGTCATAGAAAAAGAAAAGTTCTTAAGATCATTTTAGAAGAATTTCACTAAGAAGACCTGTGCTTTTCTTTGAAGAGTTCTAGAATAGCCACCTGGGCAATTGCTGGGGTCCCAGTGGCTTAAAGCCCTAGACATGGTGAATAGAAAGAAACACTGTCTCTCTAGAGACAGAAATCAGTAAGATGAACAGAGAAAGAGAGAGGGAGTCAGGCACAGATTATCATTGGTCTGGGTATAAAGAATTCCCATGTGAGGCTCCTTAAATTCTTATAAATTCTACAAGTCATGGGATATGGTTTGCAAAGAAATAGATTAGGAATCTACTACAGAGCTAAGCTTTGAAATTGTGGTAAAACTCATTATATCTTGAGACCTGCCTACAAAATTGTACATCAAGGAGATTAGTAAAAAAGACTCATATGGCTTAAAACAGTGGTTTGCAAATAAAATAGGTAATTGAATCACCTGGGGACTGCTATAAATCTCCATGCTGAGGCAGCATCCAGACACGTTAAGTCAGAATAGCTGAATGAACTCAGACATGGCATATTCACAGTCATGATCACTTGGCCATCTTTGCTGGGAGAGCACACTCTGAACCAGAGTCAAACCCAATACATCCTATTTAGTTTCTTCCTCTTAGGGAATGTAGTCTAGATCCCTCCGATGGACGTTAAGTCATGGAGAAGGCTTAACTCTGTGTACACATATTTCATTCTTACGTAGATCTTAGTCACCTCAGCATGTAATTTGTTTTCCGTATTAAAAACACTCATCTTTTAACATAGAAGTACTTTAAAGCTTCTCTATGGAATGTCTGAATTTTTAGCATTATTGCTCTTTTGCTTCAAGGTCATTGTTAAGTCAAATAAGGATGACATGAACCTACTATATTCCTGAGACAGTAGTTTTTATAACCAAGATAGCTGCTAAGTGGTGGGTTATGTATACAATGTAGATACGCCAGACAAAAGGTCTATTCACCTCCCAAAGGGAATATGTTAAGAGTCTGTCTTGGCACTCAGTGGCACCAATTTGAAAATTACCTACTGTATACTTTGGGGCATTTTCTATTTAATCATTTTGGATAATAACTAATCATAAGTAATGACAAATATGGAAAACACAAAACAAACCATTCCCTCCACTGCTAGGGGAAGGCATACTTCAGTTGTTCTGAGGCCAAAAGTGCTTTATGTATCCCTCTTCTTTTCTGTCATTAAAAGGCTACTGTTAATGAATTTCATTTATTTTGCCATTGAAAAGAAAGTAGTAAAGGTTCCAGGATTTTCCATCAGCGACCCAAACACTCCTTTACACCCAAAAGCACACCGGCTGTCTTTACCAAACAGCCTGCACAGCATTGAAATGTTTAAGCCCTCAGTCACTAACAGTACACTGTAATGGTGTCAATGCTGTTTTTATTGCGTTTAAAGCAAAGATTCATATCTAAGCATCTAAATAGCTCAGATGAAAACAGAAGCAACTGCATCGGATGGGCAGCTTTGAATGAGAAAATTCCCTATGATACTCTGGGAGAAGAAACTTGAATGGGAATAGAGCTAGTATCATTTGAAAGTGAGCCACTGGGGCCTTGCTAGGCTGGTCTCTAATAATGAGATTTGGTAAGTGGGAAAAAGAAGAGATCAGGAAAACACAGCTAGAGTACATCCACCCACACTAGACTTACTTTTTTCCGATAGTACAAAGAAGCAGGGAAGGGGGGGGAGGGTATGCAGGAAAGACAATAACTTTACAACCAAAAAAGATGAAAGTTGGCTTTGAGCTGCTGTGGATGAATTCTAGCAACAGTGTCTCACCCAGGCCTTATGCCATCGTCATCAGTGACGGACCTATGCTGACCCTCCAATGGTATCGTATGAATTGATACAAGAGGGTTAAGACCCCAGTCAAAATCACCAGATGAGAAAAGAAACTTTCAAGACACACTACATTTTAATCATAAACAGAACACAAGCTTGCAGAATTGGAAACCAGGCAGCCTAATAGATAATGTCTAAATAAGATCTGTTTGTTACTATCTGGTGAAAGATACAGAGGAATGTCCGCTGTGTCTGACCTTGGACTACTGGCTGTACAAACACACACACAGAAACTCTATCTCAAACACCAAAGAAAGTATTTCCATTGTTGTCAAGAAAAGTTCATTCTCTCGAAGCTTCTTGGAGAGCTAAATTGGCAAAAAAAAGAGTTATCACGAACCTCACAACCAGGCCTCGAATGTAACTGCTAGTGCCTCCCAAAGCCAAGGCTGAGAATACAAGGCCCCATTGCCTAACACCGTCTGCTCTCGTCAAGGCATCCAACTTTGTCCTTTTGCTTACATATCCAACCAACTTGGGCATGTCCACTAACACAGACACCAGTGATCTGAACATGAATGAATAAAATAGGATTCCGAACGTGACAACTTACACCTGGAAGGGGGTGTGTCCAACCTCAGGACATAGCAACAAAATTCATGTTGGAGGATGGCACAATTGAGTTACAAAAAAAGTTCACCAAAAGAAATCCCATAATGCCATACATACATGAATGTATGAGTATTTATTGAGCCACTTCCACAGCTATCCTGGGCCACAAGGAAGAGCAATAGAGCCTTACACTGATTAAGGATGATAGAGGCATGATGATGACATACACAATAGGCTGTGAGAAGCAGAAGGGCAAACTAGGAACTCTGAGGGCATCCTGGAGAGATGTGGTTGAGCCAGATATGAAGGGAGAGACTACAGGAGAGAGCTAATTAGAGTTTTACTATGTGAGGTATAAACCTTTCACTAATTTATTTATTGGAAAGTGGCCAAGCGCATTAGCATCCTTAGCCCTCGCATTAGCATTCTCCTGGGTCAGCCTGTTTTCTGCTAACAGTGCATGCAGGAAGCAAAACCAGTCAAGAAGAGGTAAGAATGAACATAGAGGTTTAATCCATTAGGGGGAAAGTTGGTATTTGGGGCCCTAGAGTGCGGTCAGGTATAAGCCCTGGAGGGTGTGTGTCAGGGGAAAAGAAAGAGAGGTAGAGAGAGGAAGATCAAGGAGGGCAGGGAGCAGAGTAGAAAAAAAGGGAAGGGAGAAGAGAACGGAGAGGGAGATTACCTTCCCAGAGCAGGAAGTACAGAAGCTTGAAGCTGGCTTTAGACACAAAGCTCAAGGAACGTTGGTGGAAGTGAGGTAGGTGGGGTACTAGCCCTTCTCTTGGTGACTTTTAAAGAGAATGCCTCCCGGGTGGGAGAAAGTCAGTCAATTTCCAACAGGTTTTAAATCCAATCAGTAGAACTAGAGGTAATGGCAGCTCTCTCTCTCTCTCTCTCTCTCTCTCTCTCTCTCTCTCTCTCTCTCTCTCTCTCACACACACACACACACACACACACACACAATTGTAAAATTTGATGTGATGGTTAGTCTTAATACCAACTTGCCACTACTTAGAATCACCTACGGGGAAAGTCTCTATTGAGGAATAATCTAGATCATGCTAGCCTGTGGCCTTGTCTTGGAGAGACTGATGTAGTTGTTGTGCTAGCTAATTTTATGTTAACTTGACACAAGCTAGAGTTACTGGACAGGAGGGAGCCTTAACTGAGAAAATTCCACTATAAGATCATTCTATAGGCAGGTGTAGAGCATTTTTTAAATTGATGCAATTGATAATTGATGTGGAAGGGTCCAGCCCATTGTGGGTAGGACCACCCCTGGGTAGGTGGTCTTGTATTCTATAAGAAAGACAGCTGAGTAAGCACTGTGAAGAGCAAATCAATAAGCTTTACCCCTTCATGGCCCTTCATCAACTCCTGCCTCTAGTTCCTGCCCTGTTTGACTTCCTCTCCTGACTTCCTTTGATGAACAGTGATATGAAAGTGTGAGCTAAATAAAGATTTTCCTCCCCAAGATGCTTTGGCCATTTGTCACAACAGTAGCAACCCTGACTAAGACAGTTGTTGATTGGTCCATCCCACTGTTTTATGAGCCAACCCACAAATTATAAAAGAGTTAAGAACACTAGTTTTGCAGGAAGTAAGCAAGTGAGGATCCATTTTGCTCTTTTTGCTCTGACTGCTGATGAGCTATGACAGGTTACTGCATTTCTGCCTTGATTTCCCCTCAGCGACAGACTGGAATTGTAAGCCAAATAAACCACAGTGACAGAATGAAACTAGCAGTGGAGAAATTTGAGCGAGTTCTGTGGACTTGAGTTACTCAGCAGGAAACACAGAGGCCTCAAGGAGCCTAAAGACTCTACAGCTTGGTGACATACATCCATTGGACTATCTGAAATAGAGTCAATGAGAAAGCCAGAGAGGTACCCCCACCCTTCACTATCCTCAACTAAAGAATTGCATTTCCAAAATCATTTTTATTTTTTTCCCACCAGTTCCAGTTAAAAGCTTCCTCTCCCCCCCAAACACACACTGTTCAAAGTACTAAAGCAGGGGATATCATCTTCTGGGCCACCACCCTAGTCAATCCAGCCCCAGAGATCCCAGGCAAATAATAAAGTATACAGCATGAGAAAATCCTCAGAGCTGGTATTCATTGGGTCTTTGCTCTCTCTAAGTCCCACTGGTTTCTGCAGCTCTGTTCCACAAATTTACCAGAATGTCCAAGACAGATACGGTATTGTTGACCTTTGTGAGCCAAATAGATGCTACCAGCTGCTGACTTAGAGCTCATTCCTCTTCTCCAGCAAGATTGACACCCACATGGTTGAGACAAGCCTGTCTTCTGGAACCTCTAGGTTCTTCCGCAGTATCCATACCACAGTGGCTGGAGGCAGCAGAAGCAGTTTTGGGGGCATGCTGGCTCATTCACTAAATGCTATCCTTGCTTAGACCGGAGCCATGGAAACCAATGAGCAGACAGGAAAGTGGGTGTAACATGGAGAACAAAGGAAAAATATTCAAAAAGAACATCTCTTGTATTTCTTAAAACAATGTTTGCTTCTTCCTTTCTCCCTAGTGCAGGAGGAGACCTTTGTCACTGCCCTCACAGCCAGTGAGGAAAAACTCTCACAAAGTTCTCCATTTTTTTTTTCTTGTTTTAAAAATTCAAAGCTAGATGATCTGAGTTGTTCGAGTCATGGGCCCAGGAAAAAGTCTCTTACCCCCAAACACTTCTATCACTGTTCAAGGAGAGCTACTTAGAAGATGTAAGCTCCTTTCTCTGCTGAAGGTGGTCCTGAGGTGTTTGCAGTGTAGGTAAAGTCCATGGTGATAAAGTAATTCTTTTTTAGATTTTTTAATTTCATTTTGAGAATTTCTTATACATACACAATGAAATATGATCACACTTACCCCTCATATACAGCTTTCCACATGCCCTACCAATTTGTGCCCCAATGTGTGTGATGCCCACATACGCATGTATGTGGGTCATCCACAGAAGCATGAAAAACCTACCAGTGCAGTGACCAACATTTAATAAAGAATGACTCTCTGTCCATCAATGACTACCTGCCTGTCTTAGTCAGGGTTTCTATTCCTGCACAAACATCATGACCAAGATGCAAGTTGAGGAGGAAAGGGTTTATTTGGCTTATACTTCCAATTGCTGTTCATCACGAAAGGAAGTCAGGACTGGAACTCAAGCAGGTCAAGGAGCAGGAACTGATGCAGAGGCCATGGAGGAATGTTGCCTACTGGCTTCCTTGCTTCTCCTGGCTTGCTCAACCTGCTTTCTTATAGAACCCAAGACTACCAGCCCACAGATGGTACCACCCACAAGGGGCCTTCCCCCCTTGATCACTAATTGAAAAAATGCCTTACCGCTGGATCTCATGGAGGCATTTTCTCAACTGAAACTCTTTTCTCTGTGATAACTCCAGCTTGTGTCAAGTTGACACACAAAACTAGCTAGTACACTGCCCTACAGCTCCTCTCTATAGAGTGGTGTCTAGAGATCATCTACTCCATCTATGTTGGGATTTGAGCAAGCTTGATCTTGTATAGATCTTGCGTAGGTAACTGCAGCAGCTGTAAATTCATGAATGCATTAGCCATGTCACGTCTAGAAGACAGCAGTTCACAAAACTCCACCTCACCATTTGAATCCTTACATTCTTCAGACTTCCTCTCCCTTGATCTTTCCTGAGCCTTAGTGGTCCTAGGGTTAATATAGATGCCCCAGTGAGAGCTGAGCACTTGGTCTTTTATGCACTTTGACCAGTTATGCATATTTTCATTGACTCCTATTCACAGCAAAACAAAGTTGTCTGGATTGAGAGTATCCAGGTCTATGGGTGTAAACATAAATATTTAGAGGACAAGAAAGTAATGCCTTAAGCCAATGCTTCTTCACTGAGGATAAGTTAGTGCCCAGAGGTGATCAGCCTTCAGCAGTTCTGTCACATTATCTATTGTCACAGGGATGCTTCTATCGCATGGATAGCAACTGGAGGTGTTGATAGCCATCTTATGGTCCATAAACATTATATGAGTCTAAATGACAATAATCATGGGATTAAGCTATTCAACTTTAAGGTTTTCAATGGCATTGTTCCACATAACCTACAGAGTTACAGAGGAGCTGGTGTAATATTAAGACATGCTGCTTCTAATAGAGGAATGGTGGGGTATATGATACACATAATTCAGAGCATGCTAAACACTCAAATGGAAAAATAAGAAAATACAGGGTATTAGTGTGCGGATAGACTTGAGGGAAGTGATGTCAGCTTTTCCTAGAAACTGCATAGCTTTCGTGTAGACTGCCTAGTTATATTCAAAGACATCACTCTTGCATAAAAACTTGACAAAATTGCCAGGGAAACTCAGAAAATTCCCTAAGTACTTTTAAAATAATCTTTCTGTTTCCATACACAGTTCCTTAGAGAGAGGAGACAAGCAACCTACTGATTCCTTTGTGACTTTGTTTCTTATTAAAATTATTTTTCTAGTACCAAGAAAAGGCTTTCTTTCTTTCTCCTCCTTTTAGTTTACCCTCTGTATAGCTTTAAAATACTGATGATAAACACACCCTGGAATTCTGTAACTGCTAACTGAGCAATATATACCTTTGTTCATTTTGCCTCAGATGGCAATTAAAATTAATGCATAGTTGTGAGGGTGCACTTTCCTAACCTCTATTGTTAAGTGGCCTCTATTTCCATCAATACTGAGTGCTAAGTGTGTAGCAGGAGCAATCGCCTTCTTCATCCCCACCGCTGTTTAACAATCTGAAAGAAGTCCAGAAACAGCATGAAAATGTTTAGGAAGTCAAAAGAAAATCATAAAAGAGGGACAGTTTCCCTAAGAAAACTAGGGAGCAAGCCTATCAGAACGATGCCTGTGTTAGATTTTTCAGCCTGAACTTGTCTAGGAGCCATTGCCATCACAGGTATCAGAGGCAATGATGCATCTGTTAGTATGTGGAAGGTCATAACAATGTCTGCAGCATCACCTAGAAATTCATAGCAGAAAGCAGGTATAAGACTGCACCACTCAATGCCATATACCTGCACAGAAAGTACCCCAGGCAATCTTAAAAATGAAATTAGCATGAATATTTTAAGATTTACTTAGTGATTTCAATACATAATATATATCATATATATTGGTATATATAATATAGAATATAATTGTATTGTATATGATGTATATGATATATATTATAAATAATATATAATACAATTGTATAATATATATAATATATAATACAGCAATGTGATTTTGTTTGTATTTTTGTTAATGCTGAGTTTACAGCTTGACTCAGGCACTTTCCATGCTGGGATCTAGGTAAGCTAAGACAACCTTTCTGAGTCTAAATGCTGCAGTCTGTAAAAGGAGGAAGAGTCACATCTTTTCCCAGATTCTTCCTGATTCTACCAGTCTGGACCCTACAGAGCAGAGGCTCTAGTCTACAGAGTTGTGGTTCCCAACCTGTGGGTCGCCATCATTGGAGAACGCATCTTTTCAATGGTCTTAAGAACCCCCAAACATAACTTAACTTTCATTGCTCCTTTATAACTGTGATTTTGCTACTGAGAAGTATCTAAGTTCCTAGAACCAGGAGTTTTCTGATGGTCCTCAAGCCACAGGTTGAGAACTGCTGCTATAGAGGAAGTAATAATTCATCAGTTAATTTTAATATAAATCATTTAATATAGACAAGTATGTTAATTAGCTGAATTGAAAAATTAGAAAAACCAAAAGAGTAAAATGACAGTGAATAAGAGTTCCTCCTCAAGGGCTAGGAGAGCTAAGGGCAGAAGCTGGTGGGATGGAAACCTGGATGCTTGGAAGGCAGACCTGGTGGTCCAAGGCAGGAGACGAGTAATCACCTCTGAGGAAGGATTTTGCAGAGGTCTGGGAACCCATAGAGCTGAGCCTGGCTGGTTCCAGGAAGGTGCAAGAGAAGCATCTATGGGAACCAAGCACCCTGGAAAGTGTTGATAAGCAAGCCCAATCCTTGGTTCCAGCTTCCATTTCTCCCTGGCCCCCTGATTGCATACAACACAGGAATGATTGTAGACGGGCAGCAGCCACACAAAGCAAAGAACAAAGGCTGCATTCAGAGCTTAGATGTGGCTAGCTTAATGGGCAACCCAGACTCATATTCATCATGTGTGTCTCTGGGGTGCCTATCTGTCGGATGGGCTGAATAATGGGGAGTCTGAGAACGGAGGCTGAAAATTCTTAGGAAGTTCTCATCTCAAGATGGCATTCCCCCCTTAGGCCCAAAAGCACAATGGAAAAGGAAATGAAAAATAAAAGACATAAAAATAGTTTCTGCCTTAAGTCTAAGTTTATGTTAGGTGCTACAGGGTTAAGGTACAGAGCAAATTACCAAGTAATACAGTTGGGTTTCGATATCCAGTTACCACATCCTCAGACTCAACCAAAAACAGATCTAAAGTATCTGAGTACACTGAGCATGCGCAGACTTCTTCCTGTGTTTCTTGAACAAAACAGTGTAAGATGATTCACCGCACTGGTCTTGTATCACACAATCGCATCACACTTACAGCTACTGTAAGTCTCCTAGACTCACACCTACATGGCAGCTCACAATTGTCTGTAACTCCAGTTCTAGAACATCTAACTCCTTTTCCTGGCCTCCACAGGTACCCATGTGTACACATACATACATACATGTAGACATTCACACATATATTTAATATATATATATATATATATATATATATATATATATACACACATAGACACCATACACACACACACACACACACAGAGAGAGAGAGAGAGAGAGATTCTATGAAAATAAGCTACTTTATATCAAGAACCTAAGCATCTATGGATTTGGGTATATAGGTGTCCTATTGAGTTCCTCTTGGATAGTGAAGGATGACTAGACGTATGTACACAGTTTGAGGAGTACAGCAGACATGACTGGGTTTTTTGATTCAGAGAATAAATGACTATTCTCAACCCTATGAGAGAAACTTCACAAAAGGCAAGAATTAGCAAGAAACATTTGAAATGGAAGTATACAAGTGAATCAGAGGGCTGGGGACTTATTGTGTGTTGGGGGGGTGTATGTGTGTGTGAGTGTGTGTGTGTATGTAGGTGTGAGAGGTAAGGGCAGGTCACACACATGACAGCGACTGTGGAAGGACTGGGAGGAGCTGCTGAAATGTTCCAGGCATTTCTAAGTGTTGGGCCCTTCAGTGAGTCCTGTAAAACTCATCAGTGAGGATTTTTGCAGCTGAGTTTGCAGTGTGCTCAGGACTAATCTCTCCATGCCCTCTTGGCAGATCCCTTACAGGATTTTGGCCTTTCCATTGACCAGTGTTCCAAACAGATCCGACCAGATCTCACCATTAGATTTGGCATCATTCTGAGTAAGTCTCCGTGGTTACCTTGACCTGAAGCATAGCAGAGCCTCCTCCCCTGCCCATGCTGTGACTCGCATTGACTCAGCACAGCAGGCTGTATCAACTGTCTGCCTGCACCTCTCACAAGCCCTCTCTAGTTAATCTCTCATGGTCATGAAACGCTAGGCTTTGTATTAAAGAGGTTCCAGATGCTCGTTTCAGTATGTCAACTCCTGGTCACCATAGACAGCAAAAAGAAGAAAAAGAAAGAAATGATTGTCTGGTTGCTAGCTACACAGACAAGAGGCATGCTTATTACCTTTGCCACAAACAAACCGCTCTACCCACTGTGTGGTCTGTTACTCACATTAGTTTGCTCCCCAAACAACTCATGGAAGTTCTTATAAATTAGAAGAAGAAAAAAAAAGAGGGGCTAAATCTTTCTTCCCACCCCAGAATGTGAGGCCCCACACTTCCTGGTAGTTTCTTGGTTGCCCGTGCCATTACAGTAAACCAGTATGTTTGTCATAGCTACTAAAGTATCCCCTTTTGTAGAAGACCAGTTTGCTCAAAACAGAGCAGAAGCTTTCAGTTAACTGAGAACCCAGAATCATTCCAGAGAAATGGGAGGAATATTCTCAAAGACCAAGAACTCTGATGTGACTGGGTCTTCCTATAGCTCTGCATACTATCTGGCCTCACAGCGTCTGGAGAAATGCTATGGACAGGGAAACAGAGTGGGAACGAGGAGAGGTTGAGAGTCAAAAGAAAAGAAAGAGGGCCAGGAAGAAACGGACGGACGCTGCCCACAGAGCTCGCTGGAAATCCCTGGGGAGCTGTGTGCAGCATCCGCCACGCCACAGTAGCGGGAATATGCGGACCCAGCCCTGCATTGCTACTATCTTGGCGGATGAATCTCAGTATGGAACTAAGGAACTCTAAAGGCAGGATTTGTAGGCATTGATAGGGCAGAGTGCTGAGCATCAAGAGGGAAAGGTAGCCAATGAGCTGCCTTATCCTGAACAGGGCTGTTCACCCCCACATACAACAGGCTAAAGGCTGTGGAGTTCCTTTAGACAGTGCTGTAAAGCCTAGAGTTTCCTCCCTGCAGGGGAGACATGGAGTGCTGACATTATTCTTCTCTATAGGACAGGACATCAGAAAGCTGTTTGTGGACATAGCTCTTGTGGCAAAAGGCTCTTCTATTCTGAACTACTCCTATCCCCTTTGTGAAGAGGATCAGCCCAAGTTCTCTTTCTGTGGAAGAAGGAAAGGAGGTAAGCCTTACTGACTGTTCGCACTTGACGCCGGGGTCCCAGTGGACAGAGCCCTGGCTCTCCCCACTCACCTTTGGGCAACCCACACCCTATTCATCAGCATAAAAATACCAGACAATGCTGTGCAGAGAGCCTCCCTTAGATGGATGTTGTAAGTACCAAAATGAAAGATGCTCAGATCGTTCTAATGGAGGCTTTTTCCTGAATATAACAGCATCTTACTCAAAAGACTGGCAGCAGAAAGAACTAGTCGTTTCCAAAAAGCTATGAGGAGTCAGTGTGTTTCCAGGTTTCCTCTGGTGATCTCTGCTGTGCTAAGGTCTCGCCCATACAGCAACAACTCAGAAAAAGAAAATAGAGCAAGGCTTGAAAAAAGTCACTGCTGTCCACCCGCCCTCCTGGGGCCGGGGCTGCCTGATGGGGATATCAGGTAGCTGTGCTCCAAATAAAGAAGCAGAAACCCCATTGTATGAGCTATGAGCTCCCTTCTTTAAAGATCACTAAGGCTTGGTCCACAGGCACACAGGCAAGCTCACCCACATGTCTCCACCTTTCCTTTTCCCTTCCCCTCCCCGTCTAGACCCAAAGATGTATTGTTTATGAGAACTTGGGTCTGTTCTACACTAGGATCCTGTCAAAATGACATGTGATGGTTTGTATATGCTCAGCCCAGGGAGTAGCACTATTAGAAAGTGTGGTCCTGTTGGTGTAGGTGCGGCCTTGTTGGAGTAGGTGCGTGACTGTGGGTGTGGGCTATAAGACCCTCACCCTACCTTCTTGGAAGTCAGTATTCTGCTAGCAGCCTTCAGATGAAGATGTAGAACTCTCAGCTCCTCCTGCACCATGCCTACCAGGATGCTGCCATGTTCCTGCCTTGATGATAGTGGACTGAACCTCTGAATGTATAAGCCAGTCCCAATTAAATGTTATCCTTATAAGAGTTGCCTTAATCATGGTATCTGTTCACAGAAGTAAAACCCTAACTAAGATATGACCCAATTGTCCTTTTTAAACAAAAAACGTAGAAGGCATTGGAGTCCTCTTCCCATACCCATGGATACAGAGAAAAAGAGGTTTGTCTGTAAGAAAAGCAAACGGGAATTGAGGGAGAGCCACCAGATGGGAAGGAAGCCATGATTTTATACAATGAGCTGCACTCCACTCAGACCCCTCATCCCAGCTGCCCCTCTCCCCTGAGTACATGGCCTAGAGCTCTCTTGGAGCACTTGCCATCATCATTGTCGCCACTCATAACACACACTAGACTATGGAGCTGGGGAAGTGTCACACATCACATTTGTTGCCTGCACAGTTGTGTCATGGTATCTGGTCCTAGTACTCTCTGGGGAGGCCAGACCCCTCAGGTGTTTAAGCCTTTCATTCAGAGTAGAGAGCGTTTGCACAGCTCCCACACATATATTAAAGGCTATCTTAATCATCTCCAGATTACTCGCTGCGCCTAATGTCAACACAATATGAGTAGTCACAGTTCTGTGTTGTTACGGACTACCGACAGGAAAGGTCTGTGTGTCTCAAAAACGTACTTCTCCCTACACACACAAAGCTTTTCTTTCCACAGTTGTAGTTTGGGGCTCCAAGCCTGAAGCTCGAGAAGGCCAAGTGTGTTCCAAATGTGCACGAATTTAGGAAGCTTGGCACACATTCACACATACAGTCACACACAGACACACTCCTCATTCACAAACACACTCACACATACATTCACACATACACACATACTCCATACAGACATATACATGTAACACACATTCACACACACATAAGTATACATACACACAAAAACACTCATACACAGACACACTCACACACATTCACACACACATACTCAACACAGACACACACACATTCACACACACACACACACAAAGACACACAGACACATGCACACACACACATACAGTGAACTAGCTAACACCACCAAATGTTACACTGGCCACTGTTCTAAGAGCTTTATATCCAGAAAACCATTTCCTTGCCAGCTCAAAGTCACAAGGGCATGCTATCAATATTCCCCAAATGTGTAAACACAGAAACTGAGGCACAGCATTTTAGCCACCTCTGCCAAGTCATAGACTGGTGAGGGACCTGTGGCTGGAACCCAGGAAGGCTAGCTGCCAGGTCTATAATCTTAGCTAGGAAAAACAAAATGAGTGAACCGAAGAACAAACAAAGGGCGCATGGCTGTGCGCACATCTTTTGGCCAGGAGTTTATTTAGAATAATGACTTACAAACTCTTTCTGGTAGTGATGATAGCTTCAGGATCAGAAGTTTAGTCTATTATCATGGCAGGAAGCATGTCACTATACAGGCAGACATGGGCTGGAAAAGGAGATGAGAGTTCTACATCTGAACCAGCAGGCAGCAAGAAGAGACTGAGACACACTTCTTCCAACAAAGCCACACCTACTCCAACAAGTCCATACGTCCTCATAGTACCACACCCTATAGGCCTATAGGGGTCATTTTTATTCAAACTACAATACTCCACTCCCTGGCTCCCATAGACCTGTAGCTATATCATAATGCAAAATGCATTTAGTCTGACTTCAAAAATCCCCATAGTCTGTAACAGTGTCCACCCTGGGGAAGTCCAAAGTCTCTTCTAAGACTCATGCAATCTCTTCATTGTAATCCCTTATAAAATCAAAATCAAAAAGCAGATCACATGCTTCCAACACTTAATGGCACAGGATATACATTACCATTCCAAAAATAGGAGGTAACGGAGCATAGTAAAGATGTACTGGACCAAAGCAAGACCAAAACCAGCTGAGCAAACTTGAAATTCTGCATCCCCGTGTCTATTATCAAAGCATTCTTCAGATCTCTAAATTCTTTTAGCTTTGTTGACTACAACACACTTCTCTCTCTTGGGCTTGCTCCACTCCGTTAGCAGCTCCCCTTGACAGGTATCCTACGACTCTGGCATCTCCAACATCTTGAGGTCTCCAAGGTAACCCAAGCATCCCCTTCCCAGCTTCATGGCCTCTCTAGGTCTCCATGACACATGCCGAATCTTAGCTTCTCACATTACATAGCTAGTGCTTTATTTACTCACTTAGCCATCTCTGTAGCCCCTAGAATTTTTTTAAAAATATTTTTAATTGAAATATAATTACATCACTCCATCTCCATTTCCTCCCTCTAGTTCTTCCCTCTGTCCAACACCTCTCATGTCCACCTGACTCTCAAGTTGATATGCCGTTTTCTTTGTTATTGTTATATACATGTATGTATGTGTGCTATATATTCTTGAATAGATATAAATACAACCTGTGGAGTCTTTTTTTTTTTTTTTTGGTGGTGTGTACATGGTTTATTAACATTGACAATTCTTCAATAAGGCCTCATCCTTGGGAAAGGCTAAATCCCCTTCTCCCAACCAGCAGCTTTTAGTGACCTATAGTTCTTTGTCTAGGGGTGGAACCTGTGAAAATTTCCCCACTTCTATGTTAGTGTGTTTATTGACACTGCCCTTGATCCAGCCTTTTTGTGCAGCTGTTTCTAGGACCGACTGTTTCCTAGCAGAATTCTTGATATTCTGGGTCTTACAGTCTTTCTGCTCCTCTTCCTTGATGTTCCTTGGCCACAGACACAGGAGCTGTGATGTAGATGAATCCAAGGAGGCTGGGCTCTCCATGATCTGTAGATCACTGAATTGTGTCCAGTTGTAGTTTTCTGTGATTGTCTCCGTTTGCTGCAAAAAGAGGCTTCTTTGATGAGGGTTGGTAGCTACATTTGTCAGTGGGTATAAGGATAAGATGTAACATGCAGTAAGGAATTGTGCTGGTGTATCCCAGTGGTTATAGGAGATTCTCTTCTAAGTTCCATGACCTCACTAGTCCTGAGAAACTGGCTAGGTTTCCAGTACCAGGTGTGATTTGCCACCTGTTGGATGGACCTTAAGTCCAATCACCTAGCTCTTTGTTGTCACCGACATGTGAGTGCCACTAGTACAGCTTTATGCCCTGGAGATTTTTGATGAATTGCATACATCCATAGGTTTCCTCAGCATGATGAATACTTCATATCAATCTCTTTTCTCTTCTATGTTTTTTTAATGTGGAAAAGTGTACAAAACCAGGGTGGCACAATCTGTAGTAGCACCAGCAGCCAGGAACTACATCAGGAAGTGATTCTGAACAGCAATTCCTAGAACATAATTAAGAATTTAAAATTTTTCACAAGTGACAGATGCTAATCCAACCAATCAGGACTTTGTGAGTGTTAAGTACAGTACAGAAAGCTTAAAGGAATTATTACCCTGACATAGGCTCCTTTCTAGTCTCATGGTATCTGCCTTCCCCCAAGCCCACAGAAATACACCTATATAAAATATTAGAAGTTAAGAGACACATATCAGAGAGAGTGTGTGGTGTTTGTCCTTCTGAACCTGAGCTACCTCCTTAATATGATATTTTCTAGTTCTTTCCATTTTCCTGAAAATAATTCCATTTTTTTATGGCTAAATAAAATTCCACTGTGTATATGTGCTTCATTTTTTATTATCCAGTCGTCTGTTGAAAGACGTCTAGGCTGATTCCATTTCCTTGCTATTGTGAATGGAACCATAAAGATGGATGAGCAGGTGTCTCTGCAGTAGGATGTAGAGTCTTGAATAGATGCCCAGGACTGGTGTAGCTGGTCATAGGGAAGTTGCATTTTTATATTACTAGAGAAATGTCCCTACTGAAATCCATGGTGGCCACACCCACTTACTCCTACCAGCAGGAAATAATGCTCTTCTTTCCCATATCCTCACCTGTATTGTCATTGGTTGTCCTGGTGACAACCATTCTGACAAGGGTGAAGTAAAAATCTCAGAATAGACCTAATGAGTACTTCCATGCTAAGGATGTTGAAATTTTTAAAAAATATTTCTTGACCATCTGTATTTCTTCTTTTGAGAATATCATTTAGCTCCTTAGCCCATATTTTAAGCTGGATTGCTTGTTTCCTCATTGTTCAGTGTTTTAATCTCTTTGTGCATTTTAGACATTAATCCTCTATCATATGTATGAATAGAAAAGACCTCCCATTCTTTTTTTCTTATTTTTTATTGGAAATAATTTTCCATACATCATATTCTAATCACAATTTCTTCTCCCCTATCTCCTCCCAAATCCCCACCTCTACCTATCCAACTCCATTCTCTCTCTCTCTCCCTCCCTCCCTCCCTCCCTCTCTCTCTCTCTCTCAAACAAACAAACAAAAAACCACATTCAACCTCATGCTTTTCCACCTGCACCCCAGTTCCCAAATAATGACTCGGAAGCTCTTGGAAGCTTATTTATGTACAATGCTTAGGCCTTAGGTCTGGGCTTGTTCCCCAACTAGCTTGTAACTTGTTTAACATGTTTAAACTATTCTATGTCTGCCACATGGCTGGTTACCTCTCCTCAGTTTCATACGTCCAACTTCCTCTGAGTCCGGGGCAAATCCTGCCCAACTATCTCCCACAGTTCCAACCTGCCTACCGGAACGCTCACCTTCTACTTTCTGTCTTTTGCCTATAGGCCTTCACACAGTACACAAGAGATTATCCCTACAAACACAATTTTTTAAAAAGAAAAAGCACAAGAAACACACACAAAAACAAAACCCTTAAAAGCACAAAACTGGAAACTATAATATACACGCAAGAGACCAGTGAAAATAAAAACTACCCAAACAAAGCAGTGTGAGACAAATAAATCTCCAAAAATCTCTTGAGCTCATTTTGTGCTAGCCATCTACTGCTTAGTGTGGGGTCCTCCTTAAGCATGGCTAATATACCCAGTGAGACTCTACTGGAGAGAACTAATTTTTTGCAAGCAGATGCCAATTAGAGATAACTTCTTGGTTAGATAGGTTCTTGGTTACAACTTTTTAACTTCCTCTTCTGTACAGTTCCCTGAGCCCTGAGGGGAGTATTTTGATAAAGACATTCCATTTACAACTGAGTGCTCCAATGTCTCTCACTCTCTACACATTGTCCAGTTGAGGGTCTCTGTATTAGTTTCTATCTAAAGTAAATAGAAACATCTCTGATGATGTCTGAGCAAAACACTGATCTATAGCAGAATATTGTTGGGAGTCATTTTTTATTGTTATATTTTTAGCAGAACAGTAGTATTTGGTTTTCCTCTTAGGCCCATGGCCTATTTAGTCTCAAGTTCTTGGCCACCTGAGCAGTGTGTCAGGGTTCCATCCAGATGGGTTCCATCTTGTGGAATGGTCCTTAAATCTAACCAAATAGTGCTTGGTTATGCCTACATTTGTACCACTGTTACGCCAGCGTATCATACAAGCAGGCTAACATTGTCGAGTGCAGGGTTTATAGCTAGACTGCTACTTACCTTTATCCCTTGGTTGCATGCAGAGTGTCTTTCAGTACCGTGAATACTAGTCAATAGATACAGAGGCTCTAGTTAGGTACCAATTTGACTTCTCCCTGTTCAAGGAGATATGTAAGCATTGTCTTCACCAATAGGACCTTACCATCAGTTTGTGGAGAGCAATCAATAGCCTGAGTTATTTGGGATTTCCACAGACCCTCTTTGGACAAAAACTCAATTAGATGTAACCCATTCCTGGTGCTGGAAGTTTCACTTGGCTCCAAAAGATCTCTAGTTAGAGCTTTGTCTCTTTCATTATTTGGTGACTTTACTTAGGTTTCTTTGATATTCATATCTATTTTAAGACGCTTCTATAGTGCTAGACTTCCCCATGGCACCTTTTACTACCTCTTCCCTCCTTCACCTTCCCGTTTAATTCTCCTGTTCCAGTCCCCCTCCCATCTCTCCATAATGATATATTCTATTTCCTCTTCTTAGGGAGATCATTCCCTCCCCACAAGTCTCTTACTCTGTAACTAATCCCTGTGATTATATGAATTGTAGACTGCTTAACAAAGCTAACATCTACATATAAGAGAATACATACACTATTTGGGGGAATGTCCAGGTCACCTCACTCAAGATGATTTTTTAAGCTCCACCCATTTACCTATGAATTTCATGATTTCCTTTTTAACAGACAAGCAATTGTCTCCATTGTATAAATGCACCACATTTCTGTTATCCATTCATCTGTTGGTGGACATTCAGGCTGTTTCCAATTTCTGGCTGTTATGAATAGAGCAGCAATGAACATGGATGAGCAAGTGTCTCTATAGTCAGGTGTAGAGTCTTTGGGGCATATGTTCAAGAGCACTGAATGTTGGATAAGATTATTCCCAACTTCCTGGGAACTGTAACGCTGATTCCATAGTGGCTGTCCAAGTTTGCATTCCTGAAAGCAATGGATAAGCTCTCTCCTTTCCCCACATCCTCACCAGCATGAGCTGTCATTTGTTTTATTGACTTTGGCCATTTTCACTAGTACAAGTTAAAATCTCAAAGTAATTTTGATTTGCATTTTCCTTATGACTAAGGATGTTGAGCATTTCTTTGTCTCTCAGTCATTTGTGCTTTGTCTTCTAAGAATTCTCAGTATACGTCTGTTTCCCATTTTTTAATTGGGTTATTTGTTTTCTTAATGTCCAATTTTTTGTTCTTTATATATTTTAGATATTAACTCTCTATCAGATATGGAATTGTTAAAGATCTTTTCTCATTCTATAGCTTGCTGCTTTCTCCAAATGATGATGTCCTTTGCCATAAAGAAGACTTTTTATTTCATGAGATCCCATTTGTCAGTATTTGGTCTCATTTCTTTCGAAATCTTATTCAGACTGTCATTACCTATGCCTATATCTTGAAGTGTTTTCTTGTTTTTCTTTTCTTGTAGAATTTTCAGAGTTCCAGGCCTTATGGTAAAGATCTCTGATCCACATGGAGTTAATTTGTGTGTAAGGTGAGAGAATGATCTAGTTTCATTCTACTACCTGTGGATATCCAGTTTTCCCAGCACCATTTGTTTAAGAAAGCTTTTCTCCCAGTGATTCTAGCAAGTGTCTATAGCTGTATGCATTTATGTCTGGGTCTTCTGTTGCTCTACATGTGTGTTCTTCTGCTAGCAACACACTGCTTTTATTCCTGTAGCTCTGTTGCATAACTTGAAATCGGATCTGCTGGTTTCTCTTTGCTCTGAACTGCTTTGGCTAACTAAGAATTTTATGTCTCTAAATGAAGTTTTACAAAATTTTCAGTATCTGAGAAGAAATGGTGTCAGAATTTTGGTGGGGATTTAATTAAGTCTTTAGAGTGTTTCTGGTTAAAATGTCCATCTTTACAGCATTGATCCTTCCAACCCACAAGCATGAGGTTCTTCCATCTTTCAGTGTCTTCTCTCTTGAGCAAAAGCCTCTTCAGGGTGTTTTGAAGTCTTTATTATAGAGGTTATCACTTCTTTGGTTGGATTTATTCCTATTATCTTACACTGATGATGGCTATTGTCAGTGAGATTTCCCCCCTTCATTTCAGCATGCTTATTCTTGGTAGACAGGAGGGCAACAAATTTCTGTGTGATGATTTTATATGCTGCCATTTTATTCTGCTAAGAGAGTTTTCTGGTAGAGTCTTTGAGATCTCATATATAGAATCATCTGCAAACAGAGACAGTTTGACTTCTTTCTAGTTGTATCTCTCTCGTTAGTGCCTCTTGTCTTACTGTTCCAACTAAGACTCCCAGTACAATATTTTAAAAGAGTAGCAGAAGTGGATACCTGTATCTTACTTCATGAAGTGAGTTTCTTTTATCATGAAGAGACATTGGATTTTGTAGGAAGCCTTTTCTACATCTGTTGAAATACCCACATGATTTCTGTCCTTGAGTTCACTATATGAGCCATTGCAATTTTGATTTATATGTGTTGGACCATCCTTGCATGCTTGAATAAAGAGGACTTGCTTGTGATGAATGAACTTTCTTATGTTTCCTTACATTTGATTGGCAAGTATTTTTATTGAAAAAAAGTTTGTCTAATCTTTTCTACCTGTCCTTGTCTAGACTAGCCTCAACCCTCCTGGCTACACTTACTGGACACCCTACCTCAACCCCTTCAGTCCTCTGTCCCTTCCTTCCCCCTTCCTTCCTCTCATTTATGGGCCATAGTGTCTTCTTTCTTCTCCTGGCTTCATCCCTCACTGACTCCCTTCCCCCTACCACAATGACTAAGTCCCATACGTGATGCCAAATGCTCTGGGAAAGCCAAGGTGAACCTAGGATGTTTTCCGCTATCTAGATGTTATTGGCCTGAGAAAAGAGATCTATAAAACCATGATTCAAAGTTACCACATGTGGTGTTTACATTGAACAAGAGAAAACAAAATGGCAGTGCAGCCTGCGAGGTAACTCATCCCCTGATGTTCCACCTCTGAGAATGTGAACAAGGGATCTGAATAAAACATTGCTTTCCTGCCTGTCTTGAAGTTATCTGAATCCTGTTCCAAGGTGTTTGGCTGGATGCATTCATGTTTGAATAATATTCTTTTGTGTATGAATCCTATTATTTTCTTTATCCACTCATCTGTTGCTGAAAACTCAGGTCACTCCAAAGTCTATATTCTGGAATGAGCAAAGTCTCATATAACATTGAATGTCATACTTCTTCAGTCACATCCTGCCCCATGCCCCATTTGTACCTTTAGCATCTGGCCGAAAGGTTATCACTTTCTGCCCACAGCCTGTGTGATAACAGGTACTGTGCATGGGTGACCTGTAGCACCTGCTTCCATGCAGATTTAACCTAGTAATCCTTCTTTCAGACCCAACCAGATTCATTGCTTCAGTTATTGCCAGAGCAAGGGAATGGTGTAAGGGAGCAGATGGCAGAGATGCTAATTAACCATTACGGGGTGCAGTTGGATAGGAAAAAAAACTGTTCTGTGATAGGAAACGATTCATGGTTCCTACCTCTGCTATAGCCCTGATCTCAACTTTAGGTGTGTGTGTCTCTCTCTCTCTCTCTCTCTCTCTCTCTGTGTGTGTGTGTGTGTGTGTGTGTGTGTGTGTGTGTGTGTGTGTGTGTGTGTAAAGGGGGAGGGGACTGCACTCCTTGAAGGCAGGAGTATTTCTGGCTTCCTGTCTCTGTGGACCTGGCAGACAGAGCTATCAAAGAGTAAAGAGATAACGAACACTTCTTTTGCTGAGTTTGCTGTGGGCAGATGATAGACTGGATACAAGAACAACCGGTTCACATCAGATGAGGGTGTGTAAGGATGCTGCTGCATTGCTGGACACTGGAGGCTCATCAAACCCGCACATGGAGGAAACTGTCTTGCTCCTCCAAGCTCAAAAGAACCTTACTGTTTATCCTGTGTGTGGTGTTAATAGAATTAATAAAGCAGGAGAAATACTGTTCCCTCACACAGTTTTAGGAGGCTAAATCTGTTTAGCAGCTCAGAACGCCTGCCTTGGACTTACCTGAATGCTGCGCCGACAGCCCACAGTCAGTTACTTTCCTTATTGCTATGGGGACAATGACTGCAGAGGCAGGCAGAGGGGCTGGCATTTGGGGAATTGCCAGGAAATTTTATCCAGTATAAAACAACCAAATAAGGGGTACACAAATGCTGAACAAATAATTATGTAAATTAAATAAGCCAGAAAAATGAAATCTTAAAATTCAGAGGCCTCTCAGGTCACTGTGATTTTTAACCTTCTGCAGGGAGGGCAGTTGCCGTGATTAACACTTGGATTGGAAGGGGCAAATGACACCAGGGAGAATGGGAGCCATCAAACCCAAGCCCAAGCTGCTGTTTACACATCAGGCATGGAACAGAGTCCCAGGGCCCTTGCAGTTCTTTTTAACAGAGGGAGGAAAAAGTTGCTATCTACCGCGGGTGAGACAGTCTGCCGCCATCTGCACGTCCAGTGCTTAGTGCTATTTACCACGTACTCTCCTGCAAACTAGAGCTACCCTCCAAGTCAGGAAAAAAGCTACTACCAAATGGCTCAGGTTGAGAAAAACATTAATGGTTAAACTGTAGTTTTCTTCTCCTCTGCCCTTCCTCAGCTAGCTCTAGGGCAAGAGGCCTTTGGGAGTATAAAGCCAAGTGACAATCCTTGAGCTCACGGATTACCCATCGTTTATGCTTTGGGGGAACAAAATATCCTCCCCCACAGAAATCTAAGAGAATTCAAAGAAAAACATAACATAGTTCAGATTCAGTGGTGTGTGGAATTGAACACAGACACGCCTCATCCTATCCTACCTCGGTTCAGGGCACTTGGCAGAAACTGTGTTTAACAAATTGAAGACTTGACAGCCCTGTGACAAGCAAGTCTCTTGGCACCATTTCTCCAACGGCATGTGCTCACTTTGTATCTGTATTTCACACTTTTTTGGCAATAGGTATTTTTAAACTAAAGTACATCCATCTTTTTGTAGCCATAGGCTGTTGCACATTGAGCAAACCACAGTGCAGTATAAGTGTAACATTTCTGTGTATCCAGATGCTGTGGTCTATAGTCAAACCAGCTGTTTCCAGGAACATCTGTGGGAAGTTCTGAATCAGAGTCAAATAGACCATCAGGCTATCACCTACTGCCAGCTCTTCCCTCTTCTCCTGGGACCCTTGAGCCTCTTGCTCCAGGCTCTGAGCTTAGGGATACAGAGACTGGGCAAAAAGCATCCTCTGTACCACTTACTCTCTACCTCGGGTCAATAGATTCATTCACTTTCAGTGCTTTGAGACAAGCTGTGTATGCTCCATATCAATATTTAAGACTAAACTAGGTTTAACAACTCTTAATGACCACACCTAATTACTAACCTTAAAGAGACAAATTGGAATACTCCCTACCACACTCAAGGCAGGCTTGCAGTTAGAATACCCGGCCATTGGGTGGTTTAGCCTTGATCTGATCCATTCACCATGGTTAATTTAGGTTCTATTTAGTTAGACCCCTGCTGCCCTATGCAGGAATCACAAGCCACATATAGTGATGGGGCCTCTGACATGATGCCAGGCTGAGCTGCAGTGTGCTGTAAGTCTAAAAGCACAGGCCCAATTTTTAAAGAAAATATGAAATAAAAACAAATTATGTCACCATCATCAATATGTTCACCTTCATTTTCCACTGCTGTAATGCAACATCTGAGGCCTAGTGATTTTTGAAAAACTGAAGTTTATTTATTTGTTTGTTTGTCTTTACACTGCAGCATGGAACCAAGACCCTAGCTTATGCTATACAAGTGCTCTACAGTTTAGCAATGCCAGAACCTGGAGGTTTTATTTGGCTCATAATTCTAGAGGCTGAAAACCCAATTCCCATACATCTGTTCAGCATCTGGTCAGAGTCTTCTTGCTGCAACAGGAGATGGAAGAGAGCATCAAATAGAACAATGGAGCAAGCTGCTAGCCTAGGTTTCTCCTTCTTTCCTTCTAAAACCACTACTGTATTATGAAGTCTCCACTTCTGTGACCTCATCTGTCTTAGTTAGGGTTTCCATTGCTGTGAAGAAATACCATAACCAAGGCAACACTCATAAAGGCAAACATTTACTTGTGACTGGCTTATGGATTCAAAAGTTTAGTCCATTATCGCCGTAGCAGGAAGCATGGCAGCATGCAGACAGACACGCGCTGGAGGAGCTGAGAGTGCTACATCTTGATCTGATGGCAGCTAGGAGAAGACTGGCTCTTCTAAGCAGCTAAGAGGAGCATTTCAAAGCTCAACCACACAGTGACACACTTGCTCCAACAAGGCCACACCTCCTAATAGTGCCACTACCTGGGCCAAGCATATTTAAATGATTACATCACCCAATCCAAATTATTTCCCAAAGACTCCCACATCCAAATGCCATTCATAACCAACTTCAGAGGTTTAATTTCCAGCCTATAAAACTTGAAGGACACCTTCAAACAATAGCAATGCTGAAATAATGTTTGGGACATGGTCGACATGTCATTTTCTATTACTGTATGTAATACCTGAGAATACCAACTTGAAAGGAGAAAAGGTTTGTTTGGACTCATGGGTTTTGCAGCTTCAGTCCATGGTGGTTGGTTCCACTGTCTGAGGCCTATGAAAGGTGAACAGTGTGTCAGAGAGTGTGTGAGGGAGCAAAGCTGCTTCCCTCATGGTGAACAAAAAATAAAAAGACAGGAAAGAATTTAAGTCCCAGGATCCCCTTGAAAGACACACTCCTTATGGCCTAACTTCCTTGCAAAGACTCCACCTTCTAAAAGTCCCATTGTCTCTCAACAGCACCATCATAGGCTGGGAACCTTCAATGAATGAGCCTTTGGGAAACATTTAAGATTCTAATCATAACTATGAGTTAAGTAAAATATATCAATGTATTATGTGGATATTAATAAGAATATATTAGTTTATTGTGAAAACTACTCATATTTTTTCAAATGTGACTTCTCAAAAACAAACTTGGGGGCTAGGGAGATGATTCGGAGGGAAAGGAGCTTCCTGCCAAGCCTGACAGCCTGAGTCCAGTTCCTGGAACCCACATAGTGGAAGGCAAAAGCTGACTCCTGAAAGTTGTCCTCTGACCGCCACGAGTGTACTGAGGCCTCTGCACATCCACACATGTACGGACACACATACATTCAATTAATTAATTCAAGAAAATTATACATTAATACAGCTAGCCTAAGTTTCTCCCTCTTTTCTTCTAAAACCACTAATAGTCTTATGAAGGCTCCACTTCTGTGACCTCACCAAATCCAAATTATGTCCCAAAGACTCCCACATCCAAATGCCATTCAGAAACTACTTTAGAGATTTAATTTCCAGTACACAAAACTTGAAAGACTATAAAACTTCAAACTATAGCAATGTTGAAATTTATAATGCTTGGGACGTGGTCGATATGTTAGCCATTTTCTATTATTACATCAAAATACCTGAGATAATCAACTTGAAAAGAGTTATAATTATACTGGGCAGGGTTGCATATTTTATATCACATACATTACAATATATATCATATAGGATTATTCTATGTATTAATATAATATAACATTGTTCAATACCTAGGACTATAATGAAAGCAACATAATATTATATATAACACGCAATATGCTGTATAGTGTATTCATAAAATATGTATTTATATTGTATAATAACATTGTATATAATGATATTATATATTATATGTGGATAATATTATACTTGTATCAACTAGTATAACATTTATATTATATTTATTGTATTACCTACTCTTAAAATGTTGAGGATCCCAGCACTGGACTATACCCCGGACCAACTAAATAAAAATCCCTAGAAGTCAGAAGCAAGTGAGGTTAGTCCAGTCCCTATCATAGCTGAAGAGCATTCTGTTCATTTCAGGAAGTCATTACAGGTATCAGTCAGCATTTCCTTAGCACTTAACTGCACTAGGCACCTGTACCAGGATGTCATGCATATTAACCAAAGCTTCTGTAGACCTTATGAAGTGTAGAAGCCTTGTTATTGGCTTCTGTGTTGCTGTGGATTACAATAAATTTCTCTGTCCTTGGCTCCCAGCAGCTTCTAAAACCTTTGTGACTTCCTGAGCCTCAGAGGGACTGGGAAGACCTTTGGTTCTCATGTTGGTCACTGACAGAGCTACTAAATAAATCCCCAGAACTTTCTTGAGGGATGAGAATCTTTTTTCTACTGATGTCAGTCTTGGTTAGCTCTTTAGCTGGTCATCAGAAATGAAAAGTCAAATGACAAGCTAGAAATCGTCCATCCTACCCACTTCTGTCTTCTGATAAGACAGGGAATTGAGTTAATACCAGATCATGTCCATATTGGGGGCAGCTCCAGAGTGACCACTAAAGTGTGGGTGCAGGTCCCTGGAAGGTAGTGTGTTTAGAATAAACTTGGAAGCTCTGCACAGCTTTTCACATAATCTTCCTGTGTGTTCACTTCTAGCCTCTGCAAGGAAAGAACTGAGAAAAGTTGGCAAGCATTTTCCTGGGTTTTAGCAAATTACTAAGCAAAAGAAGGGCTTGTGAGAGTTCCTTGTTTGCAGAGAAAGTGTGACTATTCTGAGAGCCTACTGCTTGGGGGTGGTGTCTGAGATGAAAGGGAAAGGCAGTCTTGTGGGATTGAGCTCTTGACCTACGGGGTCAACACTAACCTGATTAGTGTCAGAACTGAAGTGAACAGTTCAATGTCCAGCTAATACCGAAGAAATGGATGGGGTAGGAGTAAATCTCACATATTTAGCAGTCAGAGGCATATTTTGAGAACATAAGAAAAGAAAATGATTTGATTTTTTTTCCCTAGCTTTATTTTAACAGGTGCGGTAGGGTTCCAGAGAACCCCAACAAAGTCACTTCTTAGACATCTAACATAGGAAATGCCCCCAAGTCTGGTTTTTCCATTTTTAACTCACACCACAGCGTAGACCCAACAGCCCAACTTATAACAAAGGATCCCACTCCCTTTAAGATCTGACTTATCGAGAGTTCAGTGAATGAGTGTGTGTGTGTGTGTGTGTGTGTGTGTGTGTGTGTGTGTGTGTGTGTGTGTGTGTGTGTGTTGCTTCTCTGTGTCTCTTTTCAGTGGGCTTAATGTCATTCAAAGAGGTTCCTAGAATATCCCATCTCAGGATGGTGAGAGTTACATAAGTTAAATAGAGCCAAAAATTAATTATGGTACTTACTGATCATAAAACTAAATTAGCAGGGAAGTAGGAAACCTCCTCCACATCACACTCCACCCAAATAAAAAACTGAGAGAAGCCAAGCAGTGGTGGCGCACGCCTTTAATCCCAGCACTCGGGAGGCAGAGGCAGGCAGATTTCTGAGTTTGAGGCCAGCCTGGTCTACAGAGTAAGTTCCAGGACAGCCAGGGCTATACAGAGAAACCCTGTCTCAGGAAAAAAAAAAAAAAAAAAAAAAAACAAAAAACTGAGAGAAATTACTCAAAGGAGTTTGGTAACTCCTGTACTTTATGTAGGACCATACATGGAAACAAACACAAAAATTTGAGTTAAGATCATGGGGTAAACAATGATAATAAGATTTTTCCAGTCCTGGTGATAACTTGCTATCAAATTTGGTCCTGACTAAACTTCTGTGAATTCTAGCCAGAGTGGTCAAGATTGGTACTGCTCTGAACATGTTTCTTTGTGTTCTCACAAGCACAAAGTAGCAGAGGCACCTGATCATGGACAGGAGTCTCTCATACCCTGAGCCAAAATAAACATTTTGTCTTTCTTAGAAGACTAGCTCCAATATCTGTTACAGTGAATGAAAATCTGAAGTGCCAACCTATTCCGAAAGCCAACTAAGCTAACAACGTTTAAATCGGGAGAGGCAAGTATGAGAGCCATATGTAAAGGCACTGGGTACATCTGTAGATGTATAAATGACTCCTCCTCCGAGACATCTCTAAGAGGCACAGCACAACACAATAGACCCAGAAAGGACTTAATAATGTTGCTCTCATGTTAGAATCCTGGAGAGGTGCAGGAGACAGTGCTCACCCTACATGCTGATTCATGGTGCCTCTGTCCCTGGCCAAGACACTTTTCTTCAAAAATATGGGACTTAAATATATCCAAAATACTACAGATAGGAACATACGACACTTGGTGCACTATGTTAGATACAGGACAAAATTGAGTTTGGATATTAAACTCATTAACTTTAAACCCTTTAGACTGAAAGAAAGATCATAGTGACACTTCTTGCAGGGTGAAGAATTCTTGGGCTTTTTGATGCCTTCTGAGTGTTTAACTGATTTTTTTTTTTTTTTTGTATTTGGGGAAGGGTCTCCAGTTTTTCTCAGTGGCCTCAAACTCACTACATAGCAGAGAATGGCTTTGAACTTCTCATCCTCCTGCTATCCCCTGAGTGCTGGAGCTACAGGCATGTGCCACCATGCCCAGTTTGTGCAGTGCTATGGATCAAGCTCAGGGCCTCATGCATGCAACACAAGGACTCTACCAACAGAGCCCCAACCCAAGTCCCTGAATAATTCTTTAGTCTAGGAAACAATTGCTCTCTGGCTTATCTTCTGCATAAATCAACTTTGCTATTTTAATTGCTTGTCCAATATGGTAAATACATTGTAATTACAAGAATTTTAATATCCAGTAGATCTACTAAGAGCTATATATAAGCATGATATTGCCCCTGGGGCAGATATTAACCCTGATAACAGCTAAGGGCTTGGGCTATGGTGCTTCCTGATCTTGCCTATGCAAATAAGTCAAAAGTGTAAGTGCACTCAGTACTCGCTTTTGACTACTTGTCTTCCATTCTGCCCCATCTTGGCAGGTGTTTCCTGCTGTTCTGGTTCTTACTGCACTTAGTGATCCTCAGGGTACCATTAACCTCTAAGACACCTCAGCCTTGCCGTCTGTACAGATCCAAAATTCATCTTAACACTTCTACCTAAATCCTCAGGTCAGAATTCATTTGCTTCTCTGGTGCCTTCATTACTTCTCTTTCCGTGCGCCACTTTCTGTGATCTATGAAGGAGGGAGCGAACAATGAGAATGCATTCTCTTTATTGCCTAGATTTAGAAAAATTCCCATTAAGCGCTTTCTGTACAATGCCTTCTACCTGCACTGCTATCGGAGAAGACAAGGCCAACAACTACCTTCCAGGCAGTACATGGAAGAGCATTGATCTAGGCTGACAACCTGACAGCTCCATAAAGCATGCTGGAGACACAGCACGTCCACAAGCCTCACTATTCACTTGTTTTAACAAATGCAAGCCTGGGGAATTTGGTCACTGGTTTCTGCAGTAACAGAAGGAGATTAAGCAGCTTCATTTGAAGCTTCAATTATGAAATATGTCACCCCTCTTCCACCTGCTCACTTACCTAGCTTCTGGGGCCATTGGAGACCACCAGCTTCTACAAGCCCTACTGCTGCAGACTTTATGCTCCGATGGTCCCCACACTTTATTCTCCATCTCTCCTGATCCCAGCTTCTCATCCTGACCTTCATCAACCCTCTCGATAGCCTAAATGACAAGATATCTTCATTCCTCTTCCCGTGGACGAACCTACCTGGAAAATTGGACAATCTCTCTTGCCATCTTCATTCCTACTGTCATTTTGTAACTGCAGGCAGCATGTCACCCAAAGCAATATTATTCCAGGACAATGTCCTGCTCCCTGCCTCATCACTCCACCTGGTTACTGGAGGATAGAACAGAAGCTCAGACCAGCAATTCTCACACTGCAACAGGCATCAGCTTTGCTTGGAGACTGTGTTTAACTGTAGATGGATGGACCACCCTGAAGTTTCAAGCTCATGAAAAGAATTCTGAAAATGGGCATGCCTGTTGAGTGACGCTGTTCCTAGAGCAACGGGTGCTCACCTCAGATAAGAAAGCCATAACAGACTGTCACAGTTAGGCTTTCATTGCTGTGAAGAGACACAATGACCAAGACAACTCTTATAAAGGCAAAACATTTCATTTGGACTGGCTTAAGTTTCTTAAGTTCAGTCCATTATCATCATGGCAGGAAGCATGGCAGCCTGCTGGAGAGGCCAAGGGTTCTGCATCTTGATCAGAAGGCAGCAGAAGACAGGCAGGCAGGGAGATGCTCTCTTCCACCCTGGGCAGAACTTGAGTACTAGGAGTCTTCAAAGCCCACCTATATGGTAACACACTTCCTCCAACATCTATTACAACAAGGCCACACCTCCCAATAGTGCCACTGCCCATGGGCCAAGCATATTCAAACCAGCACACAGACCAAAGAGAGGATACTCAGAAAATCTAACTTGATGAACCAATAAGTTTCGGTGGCTACTTACAGGACTGTGGATAGAAGGCTAATCTCGGGAGCACGAATGACTACAGATCTCACCTGTGAAAACAATGGTGCTTGTCTAGGGACCACACGCTGGGAACTACTATCCTGGTGAACAGTCGTGGGTTCTGGAGCTAGACCTACAGACTTAACTGCGTGACCTTGGGCAAGCTACTTATTTTCTGAGCCTCAGTTTTCTCATTTGTACAATAAGGAGAATGGGACTGAACCCATTAGATGATGAAGGAGGAATGTGGGCTAATGTGTGGGAAGCCTCACCTCTACAGGAGGCATTCAGGATATCATCCACAGCAGATACTTGAAGCAGCTAATGACAGAGTCTCAAGCCAGGGCTCAAAGACTCTCAGGAATCATCAGTCTCAGGGCGAAAGTCTGCATCTTAATGAGGCACCAGGAGAGACACTAGAGGCCTTGGGGCTTAGAAGCTGAAGCTCTTTTTCTTCACAGGTAGCAAGAAAATAAACGCCTTTGGTCCACGCCTACATATTCCCCAGAGGTCAGTGATGTCCCTGTGGCCTTCCTGCACCCTGGAGAGAGCCCCATTTGCATTTCTGTCACTTTGCTTTCAACCTTTCTCATCTTCATGTTTTATTCCTTGTTTGGAGCCTTTTTAAGAAGCTCTGGGTTTCCTCAGCAGCCGCTGCTGCTGCAAATTCATGGAGAATCAGCAAAAGCAATAGGCTCTTTATTGAATGGGTAGAACTGCACTCTTAGACTGCAGAACACAGACCTAAGAATAATGACCACGAAAGAGGCTATGAGCAATGACCCAGCCAAGGGGGACTCTTCCTTGTTAAAATGAAAAGAGAGAGCATGGTTGTTAAAGAGTGGTGCGATTCTGGTGTTTGTCTCCATCCTCAAGTTCAAGAACAGTTGCAAATGATCTGGTTTGGGGTTAAAACTGTCTTTTAACATTAGTCATTTTGTTCAGCTTGAGCCCAATCTAGTAAGGCTAATGATGGCCTAGGACCAGAAGCAATTTTAATTTTCTAAGACAATGCTCAGCTTCTTTCCTAGTCCTTAGCCGGTTATGAAATTCCATAAATCTAGCTCAGTGACTCACCCACTTTCACGCATAATCATCTAGGAAGCTAATTTAAAAGGACAACACTCAGTTCCTTCATTCTACCCCAATCTGACCCTAAGGTTGCTGGTATTTGCATTTTAACTAACTAAACATTTCCCAGGGCTCCGCTGTGCTGTGCAGGGCCACAGAGTTTTCTGGACCAAGACACATAGACCTCTCAAAGCTTATGTTGAATTCTCAGCCACGATGTTCTTGCCAGCCCTGCCCAGGTTTCTGCAGATCAAGCCCCTTTCTTTTCTCTCCCATGTCCTTCTCTCTTTACCCGGAAATCCAATCAGTCCACTAACTGATAGGGTGAACTTTGAGTATGGTATTTAGAGTCTACAGAAATCAAAGAATAGGTTGATAGAAGGAGAGAAAAATGATGAACAAGTTGAATTCTCTCCTCAGTGATTCCCAGACGTTATGTATTTCTCACGTGAAGCTTAAGCAGTAAAGGAAGAGACCTGGCAAGAAGAAGGAAGTTCCAAATAAGTCTGATTACTTCCTCCCAGGGTCCTCTTCTTCATCCATGATTGACTAGTGTGGGAGCCATCAGCCTCCAGTGTCCGAGGCCCTTGAACCATGACAAGTCCAAAATGAGAGACGCTGTAAATCTGAACACCTCATTTCTATATTGGTTACATGCTAAAAATGGTAATATTTTAAACAACCGAGTTAAACAGCATATTTTGCTAATCTTACTTTTTCCTTTTCCTTTTTTAAATATGGCCACCTGAAAAGCTTAAATGGCCCATGTGGCTCATGTCGTCTTTCTGTTAGTGTTGACCCAGAATTTCATTGTCCATCAAAATAACCATAAGGCATAAATTGTCATTCAAGAATGTTTTTAAAGTAAATTAAAAAGCCAACTCACCTGCTGCACTGACCACAGTGTAAGCTCTTATGGCCACAGGGGGTTGGTGGCAGTCCTATTTGATGGGATCTTTACAAAATGTTCTATTGGGCAAATCTGACCTACTGCTTCATACAGTTCTGTATTACTTGTAATTGTCTGTCCTGAACTCATTGGTATAGCTTGCATTAGCAATCTCACTCCCTGGCCCAGTTCAAACCCTAATATTTTCCCCTGGGCTCAAATTCTAGGATATGTTTGTGTCGTGGCACTAAAGTGCCCTTTTGGGGAAGCTAGCACTCATCACCACATCTCAGGCCGACTACCTGGGTCCTCCTCTCTTCATCCAAGACCTCTGCACTGGCTTCCTACTGCTGCTGTAACAAGTTGTCACAGAATATGCAGTTCATAGCACTGGTTTGTTCTTTTGAAGTCTGAATGCTGCAAATCTAAATCTCAAGTATCTGGAGAGCTGTATGCCCTTGGAAGCTTAGGGAAGCTCTCTTACCTGTTTAGTCTCTGCGGCTGTTGCATTCCTTGGCTCACAGACACACCTCTCCAAGTTCTGCTTCTGTCTA
>CM052714.1:23951590-23976718 GCA_028551405.1 Uromys caudimaculatus | reverse complement strand
ACACACACACACACACACACAAGGGGGTAAGGGAGAGAAAGGGAGGGGAGGGGAGGGAAATAAAAGGAAGAAAAGGATAGAAAAGAGAGGGGGAGGAAAACAGAGAGGGAAAGAGGGCAAGGAAGGGGAGAGAGGGCAAGGGTGAGGAAGAGAGGGGAGGGGAGGGGAGGGGAGGAGAACCTGGCATGCTACATGAAGAGCCGTGCTGGCGAAGCCACGCTCAGCCTTTGTCTACATTTGGCTCAGAAAATACCCAGAGGTAGAGAGGAAACTGTCTTTTATTCACAGCTCGCTAGAGTGAAGTAACACACTCCCTGCCTCTCCCTCCAGAGAAGGTCGTATGCTCCACTAACCTTCGCCTCTCTCTGGTTTTCCTAGCCTCTCACTTTAGGCTTTGTTGGACTCCGTCCCACTGTGCTCTTGCAGAGCACGGCTGTCTCCCAGATTCACGGGCCTTCTCTGCATGCAGAGGATTATGGTTCTGAAGGCATCTCCACTTTTTTTCCTCCATAGCTGTACTATGCTCCCACAAGAGTGGGTAAGGGTTCCCTCTCTTCAAAAAGAGTGTCCAGGTAGACAGGAAGTAGAAACAGCACCAGTGGGCGAATGAAGCCACTGTGATGGAACTACACAGCGGATTGCTGTTCTACCTTAAAGAAGGAAGCCCCATCATTTTTAACACCATGCTTAAAACCGGAGAACAGTGTGCTAAGTGGATAATAAGCCAGTAAGGGGATAGATGTGGCCTGGTCTCCTCTACATATGTAAAGTAAAAGTTAAAAAAAATATTCAAACTCATCTTTCAGTCTGAGATTCCGGATTACAGAATAGTTCAATGGCCACCTTAGTTGACTCAGTGTAGAAACTTCCTCACAGGTTTGCCCAGAGGCCAATCTCCTAGCAAGTTCTCCTCCCTGTCAAACTGACAGCATAACCTTTCACAGACACAGACATCCAGTCATGAGATTGACCAGTTCTTGAGATCTGACACACAGGGTGGCAACTACATCTCACAGTCCTATGTTATTTACTGGAAATTTGCTGACTGGATGGATCTTAGTTGTTCTTTAGTAGGGGGGTGATGCCGGGAGTGTGTGGTTACATTGGTTAGCTTTAAGTGTCTTAGATAGACACTTGGTCAATATAGCTTGGGAGAACCATTTTGCCCTACTGACCCAGCAGGAAGGAAATGGCTTCAAAGCATCAGCAGTTGTTGGGGTGACAGACCAGCACTGACACCCACAGCCTGATTCATATGTCCCCTACATCTATATTCACGTCCTATATCACAGGAAAGAGTCTGAGTAAATAAAAGTGAGTATGTTTATTAAGCAGAGATACTGCACACTGTAGACTTAAGGTCAGGTGTTGAAAAGAGGCACAAGGAAGTATGGACGAAGATCACAACCACAACATGAATGTGGGCTTCTCAAAAGAAAGGAAAGGACTGCTTATGTGTTGTCCTGGTTTGCTTTCTAGTGCTACTATAAAATCAGGACCAAAAGCAACCTGAGGAGAAAAGTGTTTATTTCATCTTACAGATTACAGTCCATCATGGAGAAAATCAGAGCAGGAACCCGTCAGGAACCTGGAGGCAGGAACTGGAGCAGAAGCCATGAAGGAGGACTGTTTAGTGACTTGCTCTTCAGGCTCACGGTCAACAACTTCTCTTACACACCCAGACCTATCCAGGGCCGGAACTGTCAACAGTGGCCTAGGCCCTCCCACATCAATCATTAATAAGGAAAACATCCCTCAAAGACTTTCCTACAGGCCAGTCTGATGGAGACCTAGTCTCAAGTGTGATTCTCTTTTCCCAGATGACTCTAGCTTGTATGGTGTTGACAAAACACTCCCCAGCACAGGGGTCTTTACAATGGATACATCCACATCCACAGGTAATTTTATAGCTTTCTAAGGCTCACTGTGGCAGCTTTAGAAGTCCACGTGTGGTGAACAGCTGCCCTGCCAAGGCAAGAGAAAATATAACTGGAGAGCCAAGCGGAGAGGAAACACTACGAGGACTGGGTGAGACGCCTATTGCAGATTCAGACATGGGTTCCGGGACAGGGTGAGACGCCTATTGCAGATTCAGACATGGGTTCCGGGACAGGGTGAGACGCCTATTGCAGATTCAGACATGGGTTCCATGCAGCAACAACAGCTGCATCCAAGACAGTAGCTATTGCACATCAATTCATCTTGAGGATTTCAGTGTTCAATCATAAAATAAAAGCGCTGGTTTCCACCCCTGAGAAAAAGTCTGAGTGAACACATATATGAAGGCTGAGAGTTGTAGCTCAGTGACCAAGCACTCGCTTAACATGGGAAAGCCCTCTGTTCAATCCCCAACATAGCACATAAAAATAATAGGCTTTTTAAATAAAGCCCTTGTTCTACATAAACTAATAGGCTTGGCATCATAATTGTTAGTCAGCACTAACAGTGTTAAAACACTATAACAATGCTTAAATATTAAGAAAATGGAAGAATCCTAATGATGGCCTAGCAAGGCCTGAGGAAAGTTACAAATGCTGCCAATCAAATCCACCACTCTGGGAGCACCACCACTCCTGGAGCATCACCACTCTGGGAGCACCACCACTCTGGGAAAACTTTCACTTGTTCCAGCCTCTCCTTGGTTTCAGAGAACAAAAAGATGGAGCAATTGGCTAAGTTCAGTAGAATCTGCTGTAAACATGGCTCACCTACACACCAGCAGAACAGAATGACTAACTGAACCTAGCAAGGGCTAGACCAGTGCAGCCAGAACTAAAGACCTTGAAATTCAGTGTTTCAGTGTACTGGGTTCTCACTGAGGTCATGGGACTCACATGGGCTTACTCCCACCCATTCTGTCTTTACTGGAGAGAGAGCTACAGAGGCAGTACCAGGACTAGATACACTATGAGCAGAGAGGCTGGGATCAGTGTGGGCTGCAGAGACCAGGGATGGTCAAAGGGGGGAACACGGCACAAACCTTCACCCCAAGCCTGTGTCTTCCAGACCCTGTGGGGCCTTCATGTTCCTGCCAGTTTCTGGAGTAGGAGTGGAGCTTAGTGGTCCAGCACTTGCATAGTAAGCATGGCGTCAATCCCTGGCACAACAAAAAGACAATCAACCTAAGATCAGTTGAACTAAAGTCAATTTACTCTCTTTAATAAAGAGGTGGGGAAAGGCCAGTATTTTAGAAGTATTTCAATGAGGAAAAAGAAGAAATAGGTGAGAGTATCCTGGGAATCTTTTTATAGTATAGAGGGTGAGAATGTTAATTAAAGGAATCTCAGAAACAAAGAGGGCCTGAGAAGGGAAGGAACGAGAGTTTAATTTTAGGTGTTGTTTTGTGGAGCTAACAACAAAAAGTCACTTTCCTGAGTTACTGGTAGCTATTCTTAGGAGCTTCATGGGCCTCAAAAAAGCTCCTGCTGAAAGTGTGAAGCATTGAAAACCAATTTAATGACAACCTCTCCCAATGAAGGACCTGTTAGGAGTGAAGAGGAGCACAGACTAGCAAAGCCCTGGGATGCTAAGTGAGCATCGTGGAAGAACAGGTATCATCCGAATGGTGTTCTTCAAACAGCTAGACCCGTCCATGTTTGGAAGTGAAAATGTGAAAAAGAAGAACAGATGCTTCGACACAAGACTTTCCAAAGCTGAGTGTCGTTGCAGCTCGCAGAATCCATCAAGGGAGCGTCCCCTGAGCTGGCTAACAATCAACTAGTGACAACTACCATTACCCTTCCCGAGGACCGCACTGATGGATGAGGCTACAGACAAGGTCTCTAGTCTTCCTTGAGCCCTGCAGGAAGATTTCTATTTCTACTTTGTGAGTCCAGAAGCTGAGTGCCAAGATTGCCCACTGTCACTTTGCTAGTGACAAAGAGAGCTGGGCCTTACACCTATCTATCTCTGAATCTTAGTGTTGGGGATTGATTACAATGCCTTGAATTAATCCGGCCCCCAAAATCCGGAATCTGCATGTCCAAATACTGAAGGTCCTTGTCCCCAGTTGGTTTTTGATTGATCAATAAAGAGCCAACAACCAATGGCTGGGCAGATAGACTGAGGCGGTACCTTTAGATTTGCATTGTCTAGGAACTGGGGGAAAGGAAGAGAATCACCAAGACTCGGGGGAGAAGGTTGGGACATAAGAGCTGCAGGAGAAAAAAAACAACCAGCCATGTAAGAATTTGGGTAAGTGACCACTGGCCACTTCCACAGTTGGGCCTGGGGTAGCAGAGGAAGCTTTAGAAGTCTCAGGAGTACGGGAGGGGAGCATTTGCTAACATGGGAAGGTTTAGGAGTGCCCAGCCTTTGAGCTAATCATAGTGTGTCAAAAATTAACTGGTGTGTGTGTGTGTGTGTGTGTGTGTGTGTGTGTGTGTGTGTGTGTGTCTTTCATTTCACGTATCCAAAGAGCTTCTGGGCAGGTATGTGCATGTGACCTGCCAGGAGCCAAAGTGGTGTAACCAATTACAGCTACATCTTAGTTCAAGCCATTTGCCCTGGGCCACACAAGAGCAATAAAATAGACGTACAGTATGCATACCCACAAAAACCTAACCACACAGAAGGAAAACATAAGGAGGATAGTTTGGGGGTAGAAGGGGATCAGCAAGAGAGTGGCAAAGGAGGGAGGCAATTAGGGGTAAATAGAAGCAAAGTACCATAGTATGTTGTAGGCATGTATCGGAATCCAGAGGCACCCTGGAAAACACACATACATACACACACAAACACACGCACATTTGCACACACACTTGCATATACAGACAGACACATACAGTTTGTTTTAATATGAGAGAGAGTCAGAGTCAGAGTCAGAGACAGAAACAGAGGCAAACAGACACCTTGGACTGACCCCCCGGCCACTAGAGTCTGACTTTTCAGGCGTTCACATAGCATCTACCTTTCCAGGCTTTTGGAAGTATGTTCTACATGCTGTCTCTTACAAGGTATCCCTGGTAAGAAATTGTCTTGACTCTTTCAACCAGTGGCTTGATGTTGTTGTTGTTGTTGTTGTTGTTGTTGTTGTTGTTGTTGCTGTTGTTGTTGTTTTCCATGCTAATCCTGATGCCTACAGAGCCCCCTCTCCATCTATCTCTCCTACCACAATATCCATATGTGAAAATGGACATATCATCTGGCAGGGGTACACCTGCAATCACAGCACTTGAAGGGCTGAGACAGAATGAGAAATTCAAGATCATCCTCAGCTTTTTAGTAAACCCAAGACCAGCCTAGATTATATGAGACCATGTCTCAAAGTAAACCAACAAACAAAAAGTCATGGTGTAACCCATTGGTTTTTATGCTAACTAAAAACAAGCAGTTGGTCTGTTTTTAAATTGTTTTGTTTTTTAATTTTTCTTCTGTGTAGTCCTGGCTATCTTGGAACCTACTCTATAGACCCCAAACCCAGAGACACACCTACCTCTGCTTCCTGAGTGATGGGTTTAAAGATGGGCACCACCACTGCCTTTTAATGTGACTGAGATGGGCGGTCTCTGAAGTGAGCAGAAGAAAAAATGAAAATACTCACTCTTCTTAATACAGTAATTCAGTGTCTTAAGTAGAGTTTCCATTGCTGTGAAGAGACACCATGACCAAGGCAACTCCTATAAAGGACAACATTTAATTGGGACTGGCTTACAGGTTCAGAGGGTCAGTCCATTATCACCAAGGAGGAAGCATGGCAGCATGCAGGCAGGCGTGTCACAGGAGGAGCTGAGAGTTCTGCATCTTGTTCTGAAGGTAGACAGGAGAAGACTGGCTTCCAGGCAGCTAAGACGACGAGGGTCTTAAAGCCCATGCCCACAGTGACACACTTCCTCCAACAAAGCCGCACCTACTCCAAGGCCACACCTCCAAATAGCACCACTCCCTGGGTCAAGCATATTCAAACCACCACCAAGTGTGACGACCAGGAAGACAACCACCACTATGCTAGGATCCTGAATTCTTCACTGTTCTTTTCTTGAAAAGAGGACAGCTGATAATCCCCCATCTTCAGTGTGCCTGGACATAGTGAAAATGATAACTACATAACTCCTTCATTAGTAAGTAGTAACAGACACTGTATTTAGAGAAGAGCACAAAACAAAACCAAAAGTGGCTACAACCCAACCCTTGCCTGCATCACAGCTGTTGGATGTTTCTCCTGGGACTAATGCAGTGTCTTTGAGTTTCTGGCCACAGAGCTCAAAAATTTCACCCTGTGTTTCCAGCTCCAGTCTAGACTCTTGACCACACAGTCAGCCAGAGTCTTTTCATGACCTGCTTGCTTCCTTTCTGCACTTCTCACTATCTGGACAGTGCTCTGTTCAGAGGTTTCTGTACCTGTCAGCCTCACCATTGGGAAGCAAGCAACATGTATGTGGGCAGAGACTATTGTTCATTAACACCTGAGATCCATTTGAAGTCAGGAAATTAAAGTTTTTATACCGATAGCTACTCTTATTTCCTATGGCCACAGATGATATGAAAACCTTATTTGGGGGGGGGGGTTGTTTTAAATGAACGAATACTATTATCTATGATCTATATATTTTTCAGAACAGATATACTATGCTGGCCCTGTCAGTAACCTTGGACTTGATGTTCCACAGGTAAGGTTTCCTGTTTTGTGTTGTTGTGTATTATTGTGTTGAAGAGTTGATTTTCAACTCTTGGAGGAGAGAAAAGAGGAGGAGAGGGAAAAGGAGAAGAGAGAAGAAGAGGAGAAGGCAAAGAAGAGGAGAACTAGACTTATAGTTGAAAGTGGTAGCACATGCCATAATTAGGAGGCGTGCTTAATATGCTGGCTTTGTCCTTTTGGTGCTTCATATTGGTGTTCTGTTGAGCCTTTCGGTTGAACCAGAACAAAACCTACTGGAGCTGAAATGCTGGCATCTTGTCCACAGGACTGGGGTTGTGTAGGGGGACTCCATATGGATAGCGTTGCTTGGGATGTGTAGGAGGCAACTAGCTTCTGGCAGTCTAGAGAAAGGGGAGTTTACAAAGCCACAAGGGCTTCAATGCCCTGCTAGTTACCATCCTTTCACCGTGGCTACCAAGCTAGCATGTTAGTCTGCTTCTGTTTACTGTATAATGTATAAAGAAGAGGGCTAGGGAGGTAGCTCAGCTGGGAAAGTGCTACTTTGCAAACATAAGGATCTGAGTTTGATCTCCAGTTAGAAAAGCCAGGTGAGGCGGTGTACGCTTAGAATCCAAGCACTGGAAAAGCAGAAACGGGCAGGCTCTGGGACTTGCTGTCTCCTGGGGAGTGTCAGGTCACTGAGCGATCCTGACTCAACAAAGGAAAAAGGTAGATGACACACAAGGAGTGACACCTACAGTTGTCCTTGGCCTCCGCAAGCATGTGCACACACAATTCTATGTGTTCCATGTACACATGCATCTGCACACACAAACATGACCACAACACAGGTGACGAGAAAATAAAGGTATACCCAGGGCTCTACTCCAGAGTTCAGTATATCCAGGTAAAGGGGGCACAACTGGTGAGGGTCTCCTTGCTGGTGAGAACTTTACAACATCCTAAGTCAGCACACTCGGGGACATAAGTCAGGATATTAAAGAACAAAGGGGTCAAAATTTTTATAACACATTCCAAGAAAACCCATTACTCCTTAATCTATCAGTCCATAAATGAATTAATCCACTCACAAGGGCTGAGCCCTTTTAAAGATCTCACATCTTCTGACCTCACACTGGGGATTGCTTCAACAGACTTTATAATGGGGACAAGCAAGCGAAAGCAAGGTGGCCTGTCCTGAGCATTCACCAGCAAGACTCAAAGCTAAGACTAGGATTTCCCATGAAGTTCTTTTTACTCAAAATAACATTATTTCTGATGTGTGTGGACTCAAACTGCTCTGACATCACCGTGCATTTCCCTGTTGCTCCTTGAAAGAACAATCTGGAACATCATAAAAATGTCATCGTTTAAACATCTTGCTTTCGGCTTCATCTTTTCAGTTATCTGAAACATGAAGGAGAGACACTTGTACCTGGCATTAAGAAGTCTCTTCAGCTTAGTTTCAGTTCTAAGTTTGTTTCCCTTCTGTCCCTGCCTGTGAGCTCCTAAGTGACAGAGTCCTGAACAGGCCCACTTCGGTTTCCACAGGAATTCTTCACACAACTGGAATCTCTCTCCCTCCCTCTCCAGAATTCTCCAGTGATCATCTCAGGCCTGGCTATGAAAGGCACAACTTCTTCCAAGAAGGGAAACTCAGTCTCCCCTCACTCCTAGCAGCAGGGCCTGAACTCTCCCAGGGAGATTTTTTTCACATTGTTGCTACTTGATGGTTTCTCCCTTCCTCATTTTTCTCCCAATACCCCACTAGAGACTGATGTAATAATTGCTAACAATTGGATTTCATTTTGCCTTGCTGGCTTTTTAAAATCAGTTAGCCTTCGAAATCCCTATGCAATGAAAGCACAGTAGGGGGGAAGGGGGCTCTTAAAGTCATAGAAGCACTTTGAAAGGAAATTTACCCTCAGAGATATAAAGGGCTTTACAGATGTTCTTCATCTTAACACAGGATTTCATCCCCTAAACTCTGCGTGAGTTGAAAACAGCTTAAGTTGAAAATGCCTTGACCCTATCCAGGCTGCAGACCCTTATAGCTTAATGGAAGAATACCCAGGAGACTGCTGGTCATTTGATCATGTCTTCTCATGACTGGGCACTGTGACTCACTGTCACTTCTCAATGAGGAAGGAGGTTTGAACTGCATGCCACAGGCCTGAAAAAAATGAGAATTGAAAATGCAAAGTACAGATGCTACTGAGCCTATTTTCGTCTCTCTCCAGTGTAAGTAAAGCCATCAATAAGCAGGCACCATATTGTAATCAACGATATGTAGTCTACAAGTCTACAGTGCTTGCAAGATACTTCTTGCCTGCCTTCTTCAACCAATAATAGTGCTCCTAGAGATACAGCCCACAGTAAGCCAGATGTCCTGTCCTTGGTTTCCTCCTCTTCTGCAGCCTGTAGGTGGGAAGGCCCACACCCAGCATGCAGACCCAACATAGCTTTCTGGGGCGCCTTTTCCACAGTCTATGTAGCAGAACAGCTGGGGACCTTGATCCCAAGAGGGGCTGTCCACATTGGCCACAAACAGCCACAGTGTGCCCAGGGTCGTCAGCTCACAGCTGGCTGCCACACAGCTTTGGAAAGAACTTCTGCACAGTTTTTAGGAAAGACTCTGGCTTCCTAAGAACTGTTAGTTGAGGGCGTTTTAATGGAAGGCCCACTCACACCCCCTCCTTCACCTAGACCTCAGAGATGGGCTCTGAGCTAATGGAGGTTTCTCTTTAGCCAAATTCTTCCCACTTGGCATGAATTCTTCTATACCTTGGCTATTTTTCCTCTTTTTTGAAATGTATTTATTTATTTATTTACTTATATATGTATGTGGTATATATACTTACTAGTGTGGTTGTGTATCATGTTGAGTGTTACGCTGGATTGTCCAGAGAATCTTCACAAGACAAAGAAGTCTACACATGTTCGGTACAGAGACTTCTTGCAAATGTTTTCATTCTGCAGTTGGTGGAGTGGGCAGATACGTAGATCTTGAGAGAAGGACAGTCTCTAGGTATTAAGTGGTTGACTGTATTGTGGATCACATGTCCTAATGCTCTGCTTGTGTCCCTTGCAGGGAGAATACCAGCTCTTGCTGGAACTGTACAATGAAAACCGTGCTACTGTGGCTTGTGCCAATGCCACTGTCATCTGCTCCTGACCATGGCCTGCAAGAAAATGCACAGTAAACTCAGCCTCAGGGGACCCCAACATACGCAGGCTCACCTAGCTGCAAGAACCACTGATGACCAAGAGAGGCTCTACAAAGAAATTTCTCATGGGTCACTCTGCTGATCTTAGCTCCAGGGACAGATGTCCCCAAACCCAACAGATGTAATAAAGCCTCTCTGAGGACCCTACATAGTCTTGAGGCCCCATTTGTAACGGCTCTCCTTGTGTAATTGTGTCTCATCAAAGTTACTTTCTTGTCTGTTCCTTAGAAACACTTCCTTGAAGTTGTCTATGATGTAAATAATAAAATAAGATAAAATAAAAGCTGACCTGCACCTATTCATTGTGGCTTTCTCAATGACTGTAAGTACAGTCTGTGGTTAAAGAGTTATTTTTTTCAGATACAAGTGTTGGCCACACTTGTGCTGCACAAATAACTCTCAGAAAGCCAAGATGGTGGCCTCCCTAAAATCAGCTCTAGGTGTCATAGCTGCTCCTGGGCCCTAAGACCATGACCGGGAGAAGCTGATGAAACCCCACCAAGAGTCTCATGTGTCCACATATTCTTTTACCTTCATCCCCTGTGTCTGTCAGCCCTCCATCTCTGTAACAAATCCCTATGATAACTAACTTACAAAGCGGAAATGGATGCTTGGCTCACAGCTTTGCACATTTCCATTGGTGACTGCTGACCTTCTGCTTTGACCTGTGGTGGAGTGTCACTTTACAGCAGGAGTAAGTCAGAGCTTTAGAAGGAGTGTGGGCATGTCCTGGGTTGAAGGCAGACAAAAATGATAGCAGTAGATCCATACTGCTCACAAGAAAAGACAAAAGGCAGCCATGCCAGGCCTAGGAGCGAGCCTCTAATTACAGAACCATTCTGCCCTTCCACTCCTCTCTCTCCCCAGGCATGTGCCCCATTCCTTTCTCAGTACATTCCTGAGACTGAGAAAAGCCCTCAAGAGACTTGAACTCACTCTCACCCTCACCAGCTCAGAACAGCTGTCACAGGCTCCCAAAGGCACGAGAGGGTCCCAGCCATCTCTCTCCCATAGCTTTTCTTAAACCCAACACCTCTGTGGGGTGAGGGGTGGGGCAGGGGTGTGTGTATATGTGTGTGTGTGTATGTATATGTGTGTGTATGTGGGAGGTGTATATGTGAGTGTGTGTATATGTGTGTCTGTATATGTAGGGGGTGTATATGTGTGTATGAGTGGGGGGGTGTATGTATATGCGGGGTGAGTGTATGTGTGTATGTATATGTGGGGGGGTATATGTGTGAGTGTGTATGAGTGGGGGGGTGTATGTGTATGTATATGCGGGGTGTGTGTATGTGTGTATGTATATGTGTATGTGTGAGTGTGTGTATGTGAGTATGTGTGTGTATGGGGGGGTATGTATATGTGGGGGATGTGTGTGTGTGTGAGGTGTGTGTGTGAGTGTGTGTGTGTGTGTGAGACACGCAAACCTCATGTCAGAGACATAGACATTTATTCAGATTCTATATGTTTAGGTTAACTAGGAACTTTACAGAGTTGACCCTGATCAGAGCTGCACAGATATACTTACACTTTTACTATGAACATGATTTGTGAAAAAAAGAAAATGTCCCTTTGTCCCCACATATTAATTTTCCTAATGTCTTATCTAAGCCTTAGCTTTCGCCATAAGTTTCATTTTTGCAAGTTGAGTAAAAAGGCCAGTAGTTAAGAGTCTCTTACAAAATACAATTAGACTCTGATGTGTTTATAAAAATATAAAGAGATATATTTCATGGAGGTATAGGGAGGTAGGGAGGTGTGGGGGAAGGGTGTGCTTCAGCAGGCCCAAGCCCAGGCATCCCTTCCCCCTGAGGGACCAGACACACGCGAAGGTATAGTATAGAAATAGAGTTTATTCAGGGCATGGGGAGGGAGAGTTGAGGGTAGTAGAGGTGGAGAAAGGAGAGAGGGAGAGAATAGACTGGAGAGGCCCGGCCAAGACCACATGGAGAGGGGGGAAGGGAATGGGGAGAGATAAGAGATAAGAGATATAAGAGAGAGGCAAGAGTAAGAGATAAGAGAGAGAGGAGGGGGCAAGCAGCCCCTTTTATAGAGGGTCAGGCTCACCTGGCTGTTGCCAGGCAACTGTGGGGAGGAGCATACCTGGCTGTTGTGGAGTGGAGTTTAGACAGAATGCTAACAGACTCAGTAGGAGAAATGGCCAGTCTCACTCTGATGGAATATAGTACCTATGTCCAGTTGTGGTGGGCAGAAGACTGGAGGTTTTAAGAAGGAGTTCCAGATAAGTAGAGGTCCGACTTCTCATTAGAAGAAGAAGAAGAAGAAGAAGAAGAAGAAGAAGAAGAAGAAGAAGAAGAAGAAGAAGAAGAAGAAGAAGAAGAAGAAGAAGAAGAAGAAGAAGCTTCTTTCTGCAGCACACAGAGAGACTGCTACAGTGAGCCATAGCTGCTCAGAACACAGAGGACTGACTGGGTAGGTGCCTGGCCCCATCTGAAGAGTTAGGTCTCAAAACCTAGAGAAACTGAGGTGCCCATTAACATGTCAAAGTAGACCTGGCTTCCAAGATCTCCCAGCATCCCTCAGTCCCAACCTGTTACAGGGTATGGTTGGCCTGCCCCACCCCCTACCTTAAATTTCCCCACCCCAGGGACTGGGCCGCCCTTCCCCCAGCTGCCCTTCCCTACATTGGCCCTAGGTTTTTTGTTTTGCTTTCGTTTTTTGTCTACCCTTTACCTTCATAGCCTCTTGGCCTGGCTCTCCCCTTTCCGAACCTCTCCCTTTTCTCCTCTCCCTTTCCCTCCCCCCCTCCCCTCACAAGGTCAAGCTCCTCAGGCCATGTTCACTCTAGACTCTCATAGTCTCTGCCTCTGGCTGTGCTCTCCCTTTTATCTACAATAAACCATATCTAGGAGCAGGCTTGTGCTTTCCTTATTTCTTTTCTCAGTCAGATGCATTTACAACACAATCCCTGCACCTAAAGCACAGAGGACATTGTAGAACATGGGGTAAAAAGCTTGTAAGAGCCAGAGGACTCTGAGGACATCTATTGCAAGGTTGTCTTCTAAATATGACAGGAAAGGGACACCCATGGAATCTCAACATCGCGGCTGCTTAAACAAGACCAAAAACAATGACAATACCAGTTCACATGCCAACGTTGATGGGGGAATTCTCACGGGACCCTAGATAAGGAGCTACAAGCAATTAAAGACTGCTGAGAGGAAGAAAATTAATGTTCTCCAGGGATATCCCTCTAAATGATTGTCCGATCCCAATCAGTCAACCCTAAAAAATACAAACAAATAACAGTAAACAGACACAGCCGGTGGTATGAACGTATTTATTTGTATGTGCATGTAACAATAGTAATTAAAGAGTTATTAAAGACCTTGAATTTGAGGAGAGGACGTGGGAGGAGTTGGAGGTAGTGGGGTGGATAGCGCAATTATATTTTAATTAAATAAAAAAGTTTCTTTTTACCAAAGCCAGAGATCTAGATGATGTGGTAAGGCTGCTGGAGAGCAGTGAAGAAATCCAGATTGTCTATCAAATACCTTTTTTTTTCAGATTTTATTTATTTTATGTTTAGGAGTACACTGTAGCTGTCTTCAGACACACCAGAAGAGGACATCGGATCACATTACAGATGGTTGTGAGCCACCTTGTGGTTGCCGGGATTTGAACTCAGGACCTCTAGGAAGTCAGTGCTTTTAACCGCTGAACCATCTCTCCAGACTGTCTATCAAATACTTTAAGTTCACTTCCCTTCTCCTAAAAGACTTTGCTACTGTTTCAAAATCACCAAGGAAACCTCCAAGAGCTTGTCTAACCTCTGCAGAGAAAAAGAAAATCAGTTTAGTGAGGTTACACTGTTTGACAGAATTAAAGGCCACTTTGGGAAACTCCACTTATGGTGATCATAGTCCTCACCTGCCCTTCTTTAGATTCTGAGGGAAATTTCAACCTCTCTGCATAGAGTATTATTGAAGCATCTTTTTTAAAAAAAGACTTATTTATTTTATGTATGTAAGTACACTGTTGCTCTCTTCAGACACATCAGAAGAGGGCATCCGATCCTGTTACAGATGGCTGTGAGCCACTATGTGGTTGCTAAAAATTGAACTCAGGACCTCTGGAAGAGCAGTCAGTCAGTACTCTTAACCTCTGAGCCATCTCCCCAGGCCTTACTGAAGCATCTTTTAAGTGAGTTCTTGTGTCCTGGAGAAGCTGTGAGGCACAAGTCTGGTACCTCCCCAGAGCCCCAGTGGCCTGCCTTCCCCCTACTAGGGCCCACTTCTTGAAGTGATACTGCCTTTCAACAGCAGGGTTCTTGAGCCCAAGACCTTAACACATGGGCGTTTGAGGAATTCCAGTGATTCAAATGATGTACAGCTCAGAACAGTGCTTGGGATGCCACAACATCATCATGTCAGGATGGCCACTCATCGGTGAAGGCCATGCCTCGTGTCCTACCTTACATCTCCTGTCACCTTCCTCCTGTCTTATGCTCCCTGTCTTCCTTCCATGATGGCACTAAACAATGACAGGCCATCACTCTTCTGTTGTGTTAGCTATACTTCAAGAACTGTGCCTGGCCTAGCTGCTTTCTGTTGCTATAGCAAAATCCTCTGACCAGAAGCAACTTGGGGGAAAAAAGCATTTATTGGTTTACACTTCCAGATCACAGCCCATCACTGAGGGAGCCATCAGGGACCACAGAGGAACACTGCTACTCCATTGCTTGTTCACACAACCCAGGCCCACCTGCCCAGGGGTAGCACTGCCCACAGTGTGCTGGGCCCTCCTTCATCGATCAGTAATGAAGAAAATGTCCCCACAGACTTGTTTACAGGCCAGTCCTCTATGGAACAAGCATTTTCTCAATTGAGGTTCCCTCTTCCCAGATGACTCTAGCTTATGTCAAGCTGCCAAAAAACCTGACCAGCACAATTGAGCCTTTATCAGTTTGACACACACATGTATCACTGTTTTATCTAAGCATGTTATGGCTAGCTTTCTTAGAGCAAGGGTGGTGGCATGCTTCATAGTTAGAGGCTGGAGCCCAGGAGCTCTCCAAAATATTTAAGAAAAATACATTTCCCCAAAAGATAAATTGAAGTTTCCCCCAAAATGAAAATACCGTAACCAGGCCAAAAAGATCTTTGGAAAGAGGTGTGTATATTTTAATTCAACTTGTTCCCTACAAATAAAGACACACCTCGAAGATGTGGAGAACCAAATGTAGCAACTGCCAGTTTAACAATTACTTAACAGCCAGAAATAGCTGCTGAGAGGTGGCCAAGGTTCTCAGCCTCATTTTAACATGGATGGACGGCCTGTCGGCTGGGGGGCTATGGCTCAGATGCAAACCAACTGGCTTACCCAGTCAGCAAGGCCAGTGCCTCTGTCTACTCACCCCATCACTAGATCATGCAGGCAGGGCATTGTGGGAGTTGAAAAGGAGTTATTTTCCCTCTAGTCTACATGGATTGGCAGTTGTTCAGCTTGGAACTTAAAGGAACCTTCCACCACTTTCAAATGTATCTATATAACATTTTCTCCTCACTAAAGTAGCTTTCCCTTAACATGTGCTACGGTTTGGTCAACATGTTGTCCCCCAAGGACCCATGTACTTTTACAGGGTCCTTTTATGATCTTAATGCTATTGAGAGGTATGGCAGAGATTTTAAGAGGCAGAGCCTAACAAGGGGTCTTTAGGTCATTGGGGGAAGGCCTTTGGGGATTGTGAGTTCTAAGCCTCTTTCTCCCTTTGCTTTAAAGCTGATGAATTTCAGTGAATTTACTCTATCATGGGTTTCCACCATGATGCGCTGCTCACCAAAGACCCAAAGCAACTCAACCCATTCATCAGGAACTAAAATGCTAAAATTGAGCCAAAAATAATTACCTTTTTCTCTTTATGATCTGATTGTCTCTGAATGATGAGGAAGTTCTTTACATCAATATCTTGGTCTCTTTGCTCTTCAGGAAAAGGAGTTATATATCAATCCAGCCTCACGTGCTTGAACACATGGTCTCCAGCTGGTAAAGTTGTTTTGGGAGGCTGTGAAACTTTTAAGGTGTGGGACAGCCCTTGCAGAAGCTAGGTCACTGGTGGGTGTGCCTTGAGGTTATTATAGCCTGCCCCTCCTTCTTACCCTGTTTTTGCTTCCTGATCTACCAAGCTATGAACAAGCAGCCTCATGCTTCTGCAGCCATCAGAGCCTTTCCAACCACGGTATCTTCCCTGTAACAGGCTGAAGAACAAACCTTGGGCTTTCCCAATTGACTTGGAGAGATGCTAAGGCACCTGCAGCATTCTGTGAGGGGCCCGCTGATAGGAGAGTAAGACTTGCTCCATGAACCTGAGTGTGAAGATCACACAAAGAAGACAGAGGATAAGCTAACCCTGAGCATGGGCATCTTGTTGCTCCTGAGACACTGGCAATGAGCCTTGGCCTTCAAGGAGATTCAAGACCTTGAACAACAGCCTGGGGAAGAATGAAGGGTAGAATAGGAAAGAATTACTGTCACAATGACAATAGAGTTCTAGGAATAGCAAAGGGAGAAAATGGAAAGTGCCTAAAGACATTCCATGACACACAGGAGCCTGGGACAGTTAAGAGGTCGCTTGCTCAAGCATCTTCTTAGCAACCACAGACTACAAGCACATCGGAAATCTCAGCACCCCTGGTGAACAGGATTTCCCCCTCCCTTGGATCCCCAGCAGAATGGGGGTCTCACTTCCCCCATCTGCTCCCCCCAGCTCCTTACTCTCCCCTACTGCCATCTAGAAGCCCACTTGAAACACCCACACTGTCCCTATGGTGCTGTGCTTCCCTCCTTTCGAAGACAGGTGGACTCCTGTTACAGAGTCCCTTCCTCCCCCTCCTGGCATTAAGCCTCAGATCCTATGATTTGTGCCACTCTGAGCCAAAGCACACCCCAGATCCTATGACCTATCCAGGTGTCATGCTCCAAATCCAATCTATGGAGTGGAAAATGAAACCACAAATTTGGAATAACGCACCAAGTATTTGATTTTAAGGACATGACAAGAATGAAATTTTTTGAGAACATTGTAAATACTATTTATAATGAGCATTGTTAGCAATTACACAAAGAATCATCATGCCCTAGACTTCCTATGATAAGGAAGGGAGGAAGGAAGGAAGGAAGGAAGGAAAGAAGGAAGGAAGGAAGGAAGGAAGGAAGGAAGGAAGGAAGGAAGGAAGGAAGGAAGGAAGGAAAAAGAAAAAATGAAGAGAGATAGTCTTAACTTTGTTTGCATTAGTCAAAATCTATATGAAAGTCCAGGCCATAGATACTCAAGACAAGCCTTGAGGTGGGAAAGCATTAGAAATATTAGGGCGTTACACTCTAGAAAGTACAGTGGGGTCCTGAAGGGACAAAGGAGAGTTCTGGCTCTTAGAGGTTTTCGGGATGTGGAGGGGCATAGCAGTGTAGGCAGGCTCCATACTGAGTGACCTCTATGCTTTGTGCCACAGGTCACAGGGACTGACATAAATAAAGGCCTAATTCGATGTTGCCTTGTGCTTGCCCAAGGTGATTTAGCTTAGTGAAAGAGTGTTTGTGTGTCACACACAGTACCTTGCCCCTAAGAGCCTTGAAAGGCCAATGTGCAAAGATAAAAGAGTTCTGAGGCTGCCCAGTGGTGGCAGTCGCACAGCGCTGTGATTGTGTTAGTGCCAGAGAACACTTAGAAACAGTTCAAAGGAAACATTTTATGTTCTACATATTATCTAAAATATTATAGCTAAAATGTTTGCATTAGTTTTGTTTTTTGTTTTTTAAGTAAAATCAAGTTTGATCTGCACTAATTTTCCTTGAAGGGCAAGACAAGGAAATGGGCCCCTCTTTTACTTCCCGTATCCTCACCCATGTCTTTGATTCTGAAATGTTGACAGATGTTGACTATAATAATAAAAATAATTATTCAAACAGATTCTCTAAATTTTTCTCAGAATGATTTATTCTTCATAAGAGTAACAGTCCCTTTAACTGAGGCTGGGCACAGACAAGCCTCTCAATGGAACAGGCAGGTAGATGGTATCCTTTACTGGAGAAGTTGGGCTTTGGAGTAGTGAGCAAGCACCACCCCTCTCTAGGTCTCTGATACAATGTAAACAAATGAATTGGTTCAAATGAAATACTCCAGGACACGTGAACACTGGATATGATAGCGCAGTAAAATACTTCCATGAGAATTCTATTGAGCACCTCTGCTCTGAGTTCACCCCAGCACTTAAGTTCTTTTATTCCATCCTAAAATACTTGTCGCTGGCTTGCTTTTAAAGGCACTAGGCTAGGTGTTTTCTCTTAAGTTATAATGTAGAAGTTACCATCGCCCTGTGAAAAAAATGCCATCCCCACTTAAAAGCCTGGTCTAGAGGTAAGGCTGAAAGAGGTTAAGTAAATTACCCATTAAGTAGGACAGAAGTTAGAATCTGGTGGCTGCAGAAAGTACGTTCCTCACAGAGTCGTGGTTTGATGAAACACAGAGACAAGGTGTGCCTGTGTTGAAGCAGGTATTTCCACTCTGGAGACATTGGTCTAGGCCTGAAAGTAGATGGTAACTCACTTCTTGTGTGTCTGTTTGGCAGGCAGTGTGTCCCGAATAGCTAGGCTGGTTTACCTGTCAGTCCCTCTGCTGACTTACAGTATAACTAAGCACTCAGAGCCTCAGAGCTACTTCATTAAGCTTCTTTCATGATCTGTGTATTAGGAGCCAGGTATACAATAAGAGACCAGGAACACAGCCTGTTGGATATATCAGTTGAAGGCTGACGCCTGAGGGTCACAAGCCTGTAACCATTTTTTCACAATGTGGTGTCCTACCTACTGAGTGTGGGGCTGGGAGGTCATGAGTTATATATTTGTGTAAACAAAAGTTTACACAGCTTCTCTTAGTCCTTGCTGATCTGTAGAGCTCTGGGTGCCTGTTCTTTGGCCCAAGCTTTATAGCAGGACCCTTCATCTTCCCATAGATTTGGCTCCATTTTCCAGTGAGCATTTATGCCATGTGAAAAACAAGAGCAACTTGAAAGTGTCAAGAAGACTCTTACAGGGGCTGAAGAGGTGGCTCAGTGGGTCAAGAGCACTGTCTACTCTTCCAGAGGTCCTGAGTTCAATTCCCAACAACCACATGCTGGCTCACAACCCTCTGTAACGGGATCTGATGCCCTCTTCTGGCATGGAGGTGTACATGCAGATAAAGCATGCCATCCATCTACATTAAATGAAAAAATAAATAAGACTTCTACATACTAATAAGTAAAATTTCAAAACAGACTCAGTCTCAGGGCTGGCAAGATAGCCAAACCTGTCAAGCCTGACACATAATCACTGTGGCACCTAAACACACAAACACACTCACACACTCACACACACCACTCACACAGACACACAGACACACACACACACTCACACACACACACACACACACACACACAGAGAGAGAAAGAAACAATGCACTTTATGAAAATGAAGGCTCATTCTATCCTACTGTAGCCTGCCACCCTTCTGGTTCACCCCACACTGGCATAAATCCATGCCTACCCTAGCGTCAAGCATTGAACATGGGCGGCATGGTCCATGTTCTGTATGGCCTTGCATCCTTTTCAGCCGACTGCATTGCTGTGCTGGGAATCTAACAATGGTCTCTCCAGGGATTGGGAAGCTCTGCCAATTGCCATAGCACACATACTTCACGGCGCTCAATCCTGAACTGCTCCTTAATGATCAGTTCACCAGGCTCCTGAAGTTCCACCACTCATGTGCCGAGAGCTGCTGGAAGCCGGTGACAACCGGCCACTCGGCCCTCTGTAGCACAGAGGCAGAAACTGCAACCACATTCCTACCATCAAGCTCTCCTGCCTGTCTTCAGCATGTCATTGTCCCCCCCCCCCCGTGTGAACGGGCTGCGTCTCTCCCCTGCTACCCAGAACATCCAGCTTCATGGCTTTGATGAACATCTTTGCATGAAGGCACAAACTGCAAGTTATGCCAGCCACAGAGCCTGGTGTTTGGACTGGGATTTTGTTTTGGGGTGTGTGTGTGTGTGTGTGTGTGTGTGTATGTGTGTGTGTGTGTGTGTGTGTGTGTGTGCTCTTTTGAGTAGGGGTCTTCTTATGTAGCCCAGATTTGCCTTGTAGCTTCTATTGTTCCTACTGAGTCCATTAGTATCTCCTGTTTGCTAAGACCATCTTTCCTTTTTAGGAATATTTGCCCTTATTGCTTAGAGCTTTTTTGTAATCACAGCTCTAAAATCTTTGTTAGATAATTCTGACTCTGTGACATCTCTGCTTTAGTGCTTCTTGCAAGTTCCTCCCACTACCACTCCCCTAGGAAAGTTGTATATTAAATGACTGGATAATAACTATTTTGGACACTATGCCTCAAGACTCTAGATATTATTAAAACCCTTTGGAGCATGTTGATGCTTTCACTTAGCCAGGTAAACTGTTTTGTTCAGCAGACCAGGTTGGATCTAGGCTAAAAGTTCTGGCCAGCCTTCCATGGATGTGATCTCAGTGTCAATACCATTTACTAGTGGTTTCAATGAAAGCTCAGTTGCCAAAGTGTCTGCACATGCTCCAGTCACCCAACCTCGGTCTACGTTCTAGCCCACAGTTTGCTTCTCAGAGTCTATGGCAGTCTGCACAGGGTCAGCTTTGGGCCCCAGGAACTGAAGAGTTTGTACCCAGCTTTTTGAGGCTGCTTCCCTCTTCCCAGCTGCAGTGGGAGTTCCCTGGGGTTCTCCCTTTCCAGTCTCCAGATGGAAATGTGGGACCTTGATAACCTCATTTCAGCACGTTTGCTGCATGCAAGCACATACCTGAGGCCAAATAATGTAAGTATCTTTTAAAGCCATGAGGATTTCCCCCTGTGCCCTGGAGACCACAGCTCCTCCAATCCCAGATGTTTCTCCTTCCTCAGGGCTTTAGGCTTCTATAAGCCGGTATTGTCAATGGTGCCCCTACTGCCACCTCAGCATTGCTTCAGTATTGGATTGTAGAATGGAGACAGGAAGTGAGAGCAGAAACTTCCCCAATCCTTTTTAATATTAGAAACACCTTTCATTTTCTTCACACTTTGAATCTTCCTCAGTCCTGAAGCCCTTCCTGGGTTGAGGCTCTAATTAAACCTAGAGAAAGTCCTAGAAGAGAAAAAAATGGAGGCTCACTGGCAGCTCTCCAGTATTCTAAATCATCTCCTCCCAATTCACCTGCTACTAGTCACTTTCTGGAGTCCTCAAACAGCTGATTTACATCAATTATGCCCAGGTTTTATAACTCTTTGGGGAGCAAACACAGAACTGAGTTCACCAGAACCTTCATCATAAGGATCTTTTTAAACTATAACTGTAGTCACATCACGCCCCTGATGAAGGTCTATAAAGCACCCGCTCTCTGTGCTCCTAAGCCCTCCATGTTTGCCATGTCTCCTTTCCTCTCCAGCTTCCGGCCACCACTCTTGTCTCAGCATTATCGCTGAGCCATGTGCAGTTCCCAGCACACAATGCATTTGGGAGCCCCAGCACACAATGTGTTTGGAGCCCCAGCACCAGTGGTCCTGCCTAGGATGTGCTTTTTCCTTCTGTCCCTGGCCACTGTCCCAGAAGTCTCAGAAGGAACCACAATGGATTCCTCTTCTAGCCAAGAGTTCCTGACACACTCTATTCCAGCCCATGGTCATCATGTACTACTAACTGTTTAGTCTCCAGCCTTCAACACTAGCCAGTGAGCACCATGAAAGCAGACATGGTGCTTTCTCCAGCTTCTAATAGAGAATCTAGCACATGCTAGGTTGGCAAATGTTACCTTTAAAATTGAATTTAAGTATCAGCAGTGCCTTGGGGAAGCAAATGCCCTGCCCCTAATTGTGTCCCTCCTCTGCTCGGATCTCTGGTAACAGCCTGCCATCACTCTTGGTTAACAATAGGTCCAGAGATTCCACCTTGGTTCCTTCACATCTGTCTCAACCATCAGCCTGTCTTTAAACTCCTGGGATAGAGAGTCACTCCCTGAAGTGACCACACAGTGACCTCAGGCAATACCTATAGGGTTGCACCATATCAGTGCCCACAACACCGTGAGAAGCAGCTGCTGCCTCCTTTGTCCGGTTCCATGATTGTAGGGGCAGTGGTCTGTAACAGGCAATCTGAAACCTGGTTGAGCAAAGGCTGAAAATTCTGGGAGACCCTGTGAAATATTCACGAGGGACCGTATTATATTTTTAGCCAACGCTCCCGAAGACTCCTGTAAAATCAGCCACAGTTCTCACAACCCCTGTATAGAGAGAGGCCTGCCATGTGAGATTTGTCACGTAGAAAGCAGCCCTGACCCCTCCCATAGGCAAATGTGGCACTAGAGAGGCCCCAGACCTGGCCAATAGAAAGTATCAATTGCCAAGCCCCCGCCCCCTTCCCAAACAGTATATCAGATTGTCCCACCTGCGTAGCTCTCTCTCTCTCTCTCTCTCTCTCTCTCTCTGCCTGCTCTCTGCGCTGCTCTCTATGCTGCTCTCAGCCCGCCCCTGCCCGCCAGCTTGCTTCGTCCCACTTCTGCCCACGCCTGCCACCCGCTATCCAGAAGGAATAAAGCTGCAAAACAATTTGGCGTTGGAGAACTTTGTCTAAGGGGCTATAACACTTGGGCCTGTGAGGAGATCCGCTCTCCGGGCCGAGCGGTGGGGTGTGCATCGACAGCAGCTGTGGGTCTCCCGGTAACTGCCAGAAGTCTCCCGCACTAGCCGGCCTCTCATGGGTCTAGCCCCGGGCCAACTCAGCAGGGTGGTGAGCGCTGAGCAGGCTCGGTCCAACACATGATAACCACAAGATGCTGGTGAAGTGGACGGAGATTGCCTGACTCACTTTACTCCCCATTTCCGTGGCTCCTACCCCACTGATCCACCCACCTGCTTGGATGGATTGTACAACAACAATCTGGTACACAAAGCATGGAAGTCATAATTTTCTGGTAACTCCTTTTAAAAATAGAAATGGGTAGAATTCATGTTAATAATGTATATTAGGACTAGCCCAGTAGGTTAACTATGGATGAGAAGAGAATGAATATTACAAAACAGCTAGTACAGAGGATTTAAAATATTCTCAACCCAAAGAAATAATTACTACCTGAGCTGATAGACATGAGACATGACGTCACACTCTGAGCCCGTGTATTGACACACTCCATGAATAGCAACAATCCATATGTCAATCAAAGGTTTTAAATACATGCCAAATGTCAAAATGTATTTTATTTAACCCCTTTCCTCAGAGCATTATCATGTCAGTATGCAATCGATATTTTTGTAAAATACTGGCAAGCAATTTCATATTTTTGGTTTTGTACTAAGACTTCAAATTGCAGTCTGGGACCTGGAGAGATGGCTCAGGATTTTAAGAGCACTGCCTGCTCCTAAAAAGGACCCAGGTTCAGTTCCCAGCACCCACACGGCAGCTCACAATTGTTTGTAACTTCAGTTCCAGGGGATTTGGTGCTCTTTTCTAGACTCTGCTGGCAACACACAATCACACACAATCACACATACACACACACACACCTTACACACACCACACACACACCACATACCACACACACACACACACACCCCACACCACACACACACACCCACCCCATACACAGTGCATATACACACATACATACAAGCAAGCAAGCAATCATATACATAAAATATAAATCTTTTATAAAAATTTTTAAAAAAACAGAATCCAGTGTGTGTGTGCGTGTGTGTGTGTGTGTGTGTGTGTGTGTGTGTGTGTGTGTGTGTGTAACACATATATATATATATATATATTTTTTTTTTTGAAATAGGGTCCCTCTTTGTAACCCTGGCTGTTCTGGAACTTACGCTGTAGCCCAAGCTGGCCTCCAACTCAGAGCTTTGCCAGCCTCTGCCTATCAAGTGCTAGGATTAAAGGCACATGGCTAGCTTATACTTTGTATTTTAATTTGGCACTTTTGTTTTGTTTTGTGAAAGGGTCTCATGTAGTTCAGGCTGACCTCCTCCTCACTTTGTAGGCAAGGATGGCCTTGAACTCCTGGTCCTCATGCTTCCACTTCTGGAGGACTGAGATTCCAGGTGTACAGTGCTTGCCTAGTGTTTTATATTTATAGCACATGCCACTTTGGTCTAACCTCATTTCATGCTTTCAGTGGCCACAGGAAGCTGGTAGTTGACACCACTTTGCATGGAGGTTAAGTCCTATAAATAACAACAGTAACTGCTTAAAATGTTGCTGTGTGCTTACAGCTCCCCCTACTCAAGGCTTTGTGTGCTGTTAGCTTCGCCCGCATACCCAACCCCTCCGAGCAACGGCGAAGACAAACACACATGAGGAAGGTTGTGTGAGAAGAGCTTTCTCAAGCAACAACCCCCCAAACTTTACTTCAAGAACTCAGCTCTTAAATACAGTGAACAAAACCACCCAGAAAACGCAAAACAAGTGTTGGAACTCAAGGAAATTGACCACAGGCGGGGATACTTCACCACTAACGAGGACCTGGCTCACCTACTTAGGAAAAAACAAAACTCCATCTGCCCTTTTGCAGAACTCAGCATCACAGGGTGTTTTCAATATTGTAGGCTATAGAGAAAAAACCACAGCCAAGCACTGGGAGGCTGATCCAAGTAAGGAGGCTACAATTCCCCTCTTTTTATTTTTTATAAGCGCATCTGTCTTAGGTCGATCCTGCACTGACCCATTTTACCCGTCGCTGGATAACCGTGTCATTCTCATGGCTTCCTGTCTTAGGTCGATTAAGTCAGCAGGAAAGTTGCCCGTCTCTGATTGATGCTTATCTGACATGGATAGCCAAACCCCAGCTGTGGGCGTCTTACAACAAGACTAGACCTCGCACAACGGCTTGGGAATGAATCTGTTGGTTTCAAAGCCTACAAAGTTTCCACAAAATAAAGACGATCAAAAATAATGATAGAGTTCCTGCCCATTCCTTAACCAGGGAGCCAAGATGTCCAAAAACACTAACAAAATCAGAAGTATCAATAGGTGCAACATGTCTCATTAACCGCCATGATCTCTAACATAAGCTTCTTGGTCAAATTAGTATACCTAACATTCCAAGCTGAATTAAGAATACCATTCAATTGCTTCGAGGCTAAAGAGGCATTTTTAACATTTCCAGGAATAACACACATAGAAGTAAAACTGGGGGGAACAGGTAACATCTAGTGGCAAACAAAAAATCCAATTGTTCTTGTAACAACATAACTTGCTGATTTAAATTCAATATAGCATAATTCACATGAGTATTTAAATCATTTTGAGTCAATAACATCAGCCACACGAGTGGC
>CM052714.1:23887891-23951090 GCA_028551405.1 Uromys caudimaculatus | reverse complement strand
ACATTGTTCCTGAAACTCACTTCTCCAAAGCAAATAATGGCCTCCAGATAAAACTGCTCTACACAATTGTTGCCAATCCGAGGGTGTCAAATTCATAGAACTATAGGAGCCAAACAAAGATTTAGTATAAGGTGCTTGAGGTCCATAAGAAGAAACTGCCTCCTTCACTAATTTTAGTTCTTTAAACGACAAAGCCTGACGCTGACGAATGAGCTGACCAGGATTTGTGGGGTCAGGAACCTCTATAACCGGAAAAGCACGTTTATGGCAAGTAGGTTTTCTAACCCTAGTCCCTGATTCTCTGGAGGTCACAAAAGTGACTCCCTTAGGAAACTCACCGTCAGACTCAAGATACATTTCAGAAATTTCAGGATCAGACATCCTTTTGTTAGTAGGACCCTCTCTGTAATACAGCAGAGGTGCGGATGGTGTTTTTACTTTCGCTTTGCGCCAAGCCGCAAAAGGCTCCTTTAATGTCTGCCTCAGACTCATCTTCAGAGCTTTCAGAGGAAGAAGATGACGATCCTTGCAAAGATTCTTTGGCTACCTGTTCCAGCACTTTATCAAAAGCTTTTACTGCTTCAACAAGTTGTTCCTTAACAAGTTCATTATTACTTCTTAAGGCATCTTTAACTAGCCTCCAAATTCCCCAGACTGTTTTATTGAAAGTTTTAACTAGCCTCCAAATTCCCCAGACTAACTGTTTTTCTAACACTTCTTTATTATGACTATTTCCCATTCTCTTATTATAACTGTTGCCCATAGTTAAACTCTTTTACTTACTTTTAATTTTACCCACCTTTCAGTTAAGGCTCTTATAAACTCTTTTACTTACTTTTAACCTTACCTACCTTTCAGTTAAGGCCCCCAATTCACTCTGTCTCCTTTTCATCAGTGCACCTTCAAAGAGCGTCCATCAGGTTTTCTCTCCTACTTTCAGATCTCAGTGGGACCTCCATATGTTAGCTCCAACAGCATACCCAACCCCTCCGAGCAACGGCGAAGACAAACACACATGAGGAAGGTTGTGTGAGAAGAGCTTTCTCAAGCAACAACAACCCCCCCAAACTTTACTTCAAGAACTCGGCTCTTAAATACAGTGAACAAAACAAGTGTTGGAACTCAAGGAAATTGACCACAGGTGGGGATACTTCACCACTAACGAGGACCTGGCTCACCTACTTAGGAAAAAACAAAACTCCATCTGCCCTTTTGCAGAACTCAGCATCACAGGGTGTTTTCAATATTGTAGGCTATAGAGAAAAAACCACAGCCAAGCACTGGGAGGCTGATCCAAGTAAGGAGGCTACAGTGTGCTCTTCAGACTTAAACTTTGTAGCAATCCCTCCACCCAGGGACTGTTCTAAAATCCATACTTAGATGAGGAAACAGTCTCACAGACTAAGAATTCACCTATGATAGACACAGGAAACTGAGCAGCAGAAACAAGACTACATCCAGACTCCTGGCTCAGGTTTTCTCCCTAACCAATCAACAGACTTAGAGAACTTGATAACTCTAGGTTATCAAGGACACACTGAAAACACATATATTGGCTGAATGTATCAGGAACAACATAATCAAGCAGGCTTACGTTTTGACTTCATTTTGCTTTTCCAGGACTAAGGTGCACTCTGGCCAAGCACTCTACCATCTGCACCGCAGGCCCAACCCAAATGCTTTGATGGGTAAATTCATGTTTTGAGAGTCATCACAAAGGATAAACATACCCTTTCAGAAAGCCCCCTCCCCTCTCTGCTCCTTTTCTCTCCTCCCCACTTCTCCTCTCTCTTCACTGTGTTCCCAGCTGTCGCTCTTCCTGGATTTGAAAGCTCCTAGGAGACACACCTGCAGAAGACTCCTAGGAGACACACCTGCAGAAGACTCCTAGGAGACACACCTGTAGAAGTATAGTTGAGGCTTTCCAGGGAGGTTTAGCTGAAGAGAAGAACCACTTTCAATATGCAAAGCACCATCTCACGGGCTGAACTCCTGTAGAGAATAAAACAGGGGGGAAGGAAGAGCAGACTGAGCATTGCTCTCTCTGCCTTCTGACTGTGGACTGTGGACACGATGCTACCATGGCCTCCAGCCCCTGTTGTGTCCAACTAAATCTGGTGTTGCCAAGCCTTCTCTCCCCTGTAGTACTGTACCCTCGGGATGAATGAAAATAAACCCTTTCTTCCCTAAATTGATTTATGTCCAGTATTTTGTCAGAGAAGCAACTAATGCAGAAGTATAATAAGTCACCCTGGTGAATTATTTTCCTCTGAAGCAGTGGTTCTCAACCTTCCTGAGGCTGCGACCCTTTACTACAGTTCTTCATGTTGTGGTTGGTGACATCCCCAACCATAAAAACATTTTAGTTGCTATTTCATAATTTTGCTACTGTTATGAACCATAATATACATATCTGATATGCAAGATATCTGATATGTGGTCCACAGGTTGAGAACTGCTGCCCTAATGCTTCAGGTAAGAAAAGCCCACTAGCCGGGCAGTGGTGGCACACGCCTTTAATCCCAGCACTTGGGAGGCAGAGGTAGGTGGATTTCTGAGTTCGAGGCCAGCCTGGTCTACAGAGTGAGTTCCAGGACAGCCAGGGCTACACAGAGAAACCCTGTCTCGAAAAACCAAAAAAAAAAAAAAAAAAAAAAAAAAAAAAAAAAAAAAAAAAAAGAAAAAGAAAAGAAAAGAAAAATGAAAAGCCCACTGTACTTTTAGTTCTCGTTCTTATGTTTGATTTATCATTCAAGGATAAGTGAAAGATGCCAATAAATACTCTATCTAAAAGATAGTTCTTGCCATTTCCCTTTCGTGCCACTAAGAACTTGTTGGAAAGATCTGGGGAGAGGTAAGCAAGCTTCCGTAGTTTACCGCGAGGCCCATGCCCTGTAGTTCTCAAACTCCGCCAGGAGATGGCAGTAGTAATCAACGACAAAATCCTGTTGCTCAGCCTCCGTCAGCTTCTCATTGTCCTGTGGACATTTCCTGCATCTAATCTGATGCTTATGAAAACTATTTCCTCCTTTCAAAAGCACAAGCCCAAACAGAAACTAACCTCACCCTACAGATAAAGGATGTTTATGCCTTTCCAGTTGTTGAATCCTCCCAGCTATGGCTTGACTGTCAAGTCTTTTCCCAGCAGCTACTGTTCGGTCCAGGAAGCAAAGCAAGAAAAGAAGCTGAACTTCTTCTGGGCTGGTGGGAAGGTGTGCCTAGGGGCAGCACCCATCCAGCCACTACACAGATCTCCGGGAAGTGGAGCGGTGGGAGGATGCTGCAGGGAATAACCAATTCTTTTTGTTGTGAGAGCGACTTTCCCTAGACCTGAGCAGCTCAATCCAGATAACTTGCCCAGAGGCAACACCCAGCTGTCTTCGAGCATGCAAACACCGGTTTCATGGCTTTCTTCCTGAGTGATGGCATTTAAATGGCTATCGTGAACTGACACACTGCAGAACAGCTGCGGGGCGGCTCAGACAGGGAAGGTTTGGAGAAGCCACAGTGAAGTGTCCAGACAGAATTAAAAGTTAAGCGTGGGGGTGGAGGAATCACATAATCAAATTAACTTAGAAGTGATAATGAGAGGGGGAGCGAGAAAGTCTCTATCCTTGAGTCTCAGAACTAGGTCGTTCTTAGAGAATCTCTGATAGTGTATCATGAAGAGCGCTGAGGAAAGTCTAGAATATGCTCCGTCTCCTTTCTCTACTGCAGGCAGGAAGCAGCTGGAGCACCAGAGGGACTTGGCTTTGGGATTTGGAAAAGCAAGGAAAGCTCTGGAAACTCCATTTCCTCATTTCCTTGCATGTTAGTTAGAGACGGCAGTCCTGAACTGGCAAGCCATCAGGAGGCAGAGCAAACTGACCACCAAACGAGATACAAGCCAGATAGTTAGAACACAGATAATTGCGCTTTTAATTTTGAAAATCAGACTTACAGAAATATTTTCAGTAATTATACAAAGCCCTATATACTTTTTAGGGTTAAGATGAAAGCACTATGCAATGATCAAAATCAGAAAATAACATTTATATAGGACTATTATCTCACATTCAGACCTCATTTAAATTTTACTTAGTATTCTTTTCTGGCTCAAGATGAAACAATGAATCTATTGTCTGTGTCTCTCAAGTTCTCTTAAACTTGAAAGCCTCTGGGTCCTTTTTACTTGTGACCTTGACACCTCCCAAGAGTGCTACCAATCTTTTGGTGATCTAAGTCTTGGTTTGGGTGTGCCTGAGGCTTTCTCTTGATTAAATTGGAGTCAGACTGTTGTGACAGGAGCCGGACAGGAACCAGGTTCCTGCACATTGTACTCGAAGGCTCTGTTGGCTTATCCATTACTAGTGAACATTTTGGCCTCCTGTTTAGGATGGTGCCCAACAAGGTCCTCTGCCGTACTGTTACAAACTGTGCGTCTTGATCCTGAGTATACCTTTGCCCTCTAATTTTTGCATATTCATAATCCTTACCTATAGTAGTTACTACCATGGTATTTACTAAATGGTATTTTATTGTTGTTGCTACACAGATTCATACTTGAAAAATACATTCTATTGATTTTGGGATGTGGTTTTGGGGGGGCGCTAGGGTGTGTGTGTGTGTGTGTGTGTGTGTGTGTGTGTGTGTGTGTGTCATTGAGAATTGGTCCCCAGGCTTTGCAGGCAAGTGGGCTACCACCAAGCTACATCCCTGGAATGTCTAATTTCTTTATAAAATATTTGGAGAATATTATGCCTCCCAGAATCTTTAACTCACTTCCATTTTGTGTTCTTATTATGTTTTATGTTGCGTCTTAATAGGTCTTATAAGACATCGAGATTATTCAAATTGTAGTGCTAGTTTGAAAACTTACTGGGCACTCATTTAAGCCCTAAATCTTATTTCATCACCTGTAATACTAGCACTTACACACACACATACAGAGAGAGAGAGAGAGAGAGAGAGAGAGAGAGAGAGAGAGAGAATCAGAATTCCTCCCCTAGCCCAGAATCAACTACCATCCCGTACTGGAATCCCTCCCCCACTCTACACACCCACCAGACTTGCTAAGATTTCCTTGCTTCAGCCAAAATGTCTGAGACCCTGTTCTCTCTGCATAAAAATACATCAGAACATCCCTGGAGAGCTTCTCAAATTCTGCTCCTGGGGGGGTGGGGGGAAATGTGGATTCCTGTCTCCCCTGGGAGGGGAGGGGGGTGGATTCCTGTCTCCCCCCCCCCCCAGCAAGCCTTTCCTTTTCTTGTAATCAGAGAAAAGTCACCTGCTGACTTGAATAAGCATCACTAAGGAATGCTGATTTTCAGAGCTACAGAAGCCTCAGGTTTAAGGGAAGGATTGAAATAACACCTCACTCAACCCTCTGGCAGGAAGGAGGGCCTGACCAGGTCAAAGGAGAGGTAGGAACTCACCGAAGCCACAGAATGAAAAGCCACTGGTAACTTTCAAACCTATTACCCAGGGGAATGATCTTTAACCAGTCCTAGGTGTCATTTGCAAGTGGAACCAGGTATACTATTTAGCAAGCTCTGCAGTGGAACAACTTGGCTCTTACCCTGAAGTTTCACAAGAACCTGTATTGTTTTCCAAAGCGGACTAAGAGTGTGGCTGCCTTCCCAGGCTCCATGAGGCAGGAACAGAGCAGGACAGCTCAGCTGTCCGAGGTACAAACTGTATTCCTTTAATAACACCTGTGTGAATCTGGCCTTTTGTACCTTGCACTCTGAAGTAGGTGTGGAGTGTGTGTTTTTAGAACTCAGAGTGAGTGCGATCACAGTAGCACCCTCAAAAGCCCAGGGAAAGAGTCCTTATGCTAGCAGGAAAACTTCGTACATTTGGGGAAACTGAAGCACATGCAGAGTGACTAGAGAACTGATAGGGAATGGAAGGACAAGGTGGAAGATTCAGAGAAGCCCGATCTAATGCTAAAGACAACAGAATGCCGTGTTTGGTGTACTCATGGTACATCGCACTGGCTTTCACAGGGGCATTTCCACGGCAGTATGCAATGAACTTTGACCAAGTTCCCCACATGCTGCTTTGTCTTTTCCTTCCCCTCCTCCCTCCCACTGGTCCCCTTCTTAGCCCTAGTCAGTTTTGCTTCTACGTCATGTAATACATGCATTCACGATTGTGTCTATTGCTACAAAATCTAGGATCCACAAATGAAAAGACCTGTAATATTTGTCTTTCTGGGTGTAATTAAGTTTGCACCCCTTACTGATCTCCACTTACAAGCACTTTCTTGAAAAAAGAGGTCATTTTATTCTTCTTTATGGCTGAATAATATCCCATAAAGTGGAGCCACCAGGCCAGGAAACAAAAACAAGAAGATTGACAAATTTTCCCTTCAAGGCATGCAAGCAGAGACTGAAAGACCCAGACCTGGAGCTTCAGAAAAGCAGAGAGAATTGATGGAAGAAAGGGTGTGGGACCCATGGGTGTGAAGGGTGAAGCCCATGGCTTCAGCAATGAGTCAGAAAGCCACAGGGAGCAGGAGAGGAGATGCTTGAACAAGAAGCCCCGGGTGCCACATCCCAGGTCAGAAAGCACTTGTTAGAGAGGTCTCTGCTTTAATGCCATTTCCCAGAAACTGGAGGCTCTCTGCATCCTGCTTTCTTGAACTTGGGTTCCCTCAGAGTCTAGACAATACCACTAGCCTGAGACAGTGGTGACAACTCAGTGGCCATACTCAAAATAACGGTGCAGACCAAAGGACTGGGTCCTTCCTCTGGGGAACATCTGTTGTTCTCTGAATTATGGCAAAAACCAAAGTTCATCAGAAGGGCAGCAGGTACTGATGTTTATTTAGGCTCAGGTTTAACCTGCATGGGAGCTAAGGCTTGTGGGATGAGGTCCTGGTGGAAATACTGTTATGGTCCAGTAGTGTTTTTTCTAAAAGCAAATGTAGTGCACATACATAGTGCCAACGATAAAGTTAGCACATTGTACATAATGATACTCATGGGACAATTCGAGAGAACTAAAGGAACTATGGGTTCCACATTACAAGCCACTCAACATGCGAGCAAATAGGCCAGCCTCCTCAACAAAAATGTTCACACAGAAGTCATACCACACCATGCGTAGTGGTGTAGCCTCTCAACCCAGCACTCAGGAGGCTGATGGAGGAACATCATGAATTGAGTTCTAGGTCAGCCTGGCTTGCAAAGCAAGACATCTTAAGAAAATAAAACATACTGGTGGCTCATGCCTTTAATCCCAGCACTTGTGAGGCAGAAGCAGGTGGATCTCTATGAGTTCAAGGCCAGCCTGGTCTACAAATCAAGCTCCATGATAGCCAGGGCTACATGGAGAAACCCTGTTTCAGAATAAAGGAAAGAAGGAAGGAAGGAAGGAAGGAAGGAAGGAAGGAAGGAAGGAAGGAAGGAAGGAAGGAAGGAAGAGGGAAAATAAACACAATGCAAAAATACTAAACCAATGTCATTTCTTAAATTGCACATTTTGCAATGGGAGCATTTTAATTGTTCCTATCTTCCCCCCCCCCCTTTTTTACTTGCTTGTGTACGTACTTATTTTGGCTCTAGAATAATGCTAGTTTAACAAAGACTTTACCAAAGAGACAACCAGAGACATATCCTGACAATTCCCTCTCATGTGCAAGAGTGTTTCATAGCTAGCTCGCAGAAACATTGGCAGTTTTCCACAAGATTTCAAAAATAGCCTAATGGCAAGATGGCTCCCATATTTTTCCATGAATACATTAGAAACAGATTGATAATTATTGAAACATAAGGCATAGATCTTACTACATTCCATGAAACCTAAAACGCTGTCTATAGAGGAGATCTTATTTCATGAAGCTCCACAGAAGGGGAAATACTGATACGGAGCCAGGTGCATCGCATAGATTCCTTAGTGTTTAGAATTCTTCTTTTCATCATATTGGAGACTACAGCAAAGTGACACAACAGAGAAAGTTGTGTGCCCCCCGAGCTTGGTGATCTTGCTTCAATTCCTCACTTCATAGAATGGAAGGATGGGAGCCTTCTCTACACGTGCTCTGTGGTGTCCCCACACACACTCATGCGTGCACATGCACAAAATAAATAATCATGTTGAGCCCTTGATTACAATATTTTTAAATTACGCACCACGCTGCATATACAAAGAGGAAACGTAGGTAAACAAATGGGGCATGACATACCTAAGCCCCCTTTCCATTCACAATCTAACTCTGTTGAATCACTTTGAGATTCCCAGACACTGTTGCTCTGTCTACCAGCCAGCAAAGAGCTTCCTGGGGATTTTAAGGTGGGTGTTGTCTTGGGTTAATGCGATCCACAGGAGTGAGCCCAGAACTCTGGAGCCACAGGAGAAATTGCAAGTTCAAAGATGGAGAGCTACAGATAGATCAGTCTTCAGGATTTCCTCACAAACAAACGGTGGCACCAGCTCTTGGAGTTTAACATTCCCAGAGGACCAATAACATCATCTACAGCTGTGTCACCTAGAATACCAGGCCGGGGACAGCAGTGTGGCATCTTCAGGCTATGAAGAAGTTCCTCCTGCCATCAACAAACTGAGCACTCACATTCAACAGTTGTTCCTCTCTTGCCTTCTACCTCTCCATTCCTGCTTCGCTCCAGCCAAGGCCATGGACAGTTACCCAAAGATAAGCTCTAGGAAGGGAGTAAAACCTGTCGCCCAGAACAAAAAAAAAGATGGGAAAACCCAGGGACAAACCCATGATTTGAGATTACCCTGCCCAGGACTCTCCAGGATATCTCTGGCTCACAAGCGGGCTGAGTCAGCTGTACAGGAAGCTAACTAAACAGCCAAGGTTCAGAGGCCAGAGAGGCTTCTCATAGGAGGTGGAAATAGCACGGGCTAGGGTGGGGCTGCCTAGTGACACTCACCTTACCTTGCTAAACTCCTCGTGGCTCATCTGTAAAGAATGGATGAGTGTAATACGTGCCTCCCAGGGCTGTCAGAAGGGGTGAGCGAAGCGTGCTAATGCCACTGATACATGCCAAGGACACTGTGGTCCAGCCACTTTTTTCACACTCAAAATACAGTGCAAGCATCATTCTAAAGGTTGAAAGTAAAACAGAACCTAAGGGGAAGCAGAAGCTGCAGCTTGCCTTTGTCTAGTTCCCTGAGCTTCAGAGGTGGGCATAAATTGTCTTGACAGTTCTACTTTCCTTTCCTCCAGGATGCAGAGAAAACAGTACCTTAACATTGGGGGGGGGGGGAGTTTTAATATTGTTATTCTCATTATCTTTTGCATTTGACCAAAAATAGTGGTGTTTTGAAGAACAGTATTTGGACAAGACTCAGCCCCACCCTATGCTGCTGGAGATGCAGGCTCTTTGGTGGCAGAGGCAAGTCCAGTCATGGGAAGACAGAAGGCAGGGACTCAACCCACCCCACCCCACCCCAGTGCAGCTTGCTCTCGTTTTCCTTGCCCCTCCCTTTCTCAGACATGCCAGCTGCAGCTTTCGCATCCCGTCTTGTGAATGTCCCGGTCCACTGCAAGGCGTGCAAATGCAAACTTCTGCCTTCCAGGAACCTAGCAAACTGTCTGCCCTGGAGTCACATCCAGTAAAAAGGCGGGGCCAGGCCAAAGCCACAGCCACAGAGGGTGGGAAGCCCAGCGTGTAACCCCAAACTCAGCACGACTTTCTCTTATGGCTTTGGCATCAACCAATCATTTTGCCTTGGTCTCCCATCTCTGCAATGGGAGCTACAGGCTCCCCTCCTTTATAAGTGTGCTGAGGAACTAAGAATGTGGGGAGGGAGGGCGTTTTGCATGTACTGACGGATGGAATGCAGAGGGAGTGCTAAGTACCATTAGGGAGTAATTGTGGGCAAACTCACAGCCCCACCCTTTAGCAAACCATATTCCTAGGAGACTGGTTTTTCCGCCATTTCTCTGGGCTGTTTTAAATATAGTGGACCATTCTCTCCTCCTCCCCCACCCCCGCGTCCCCTCCCCCGTGCTATTTTTAGTCCATGTTGGTTTATTTCTTCACTGTGGCAGCAGCATCCTTTCCCTTTGGGCATCTGTATCTTTTTTGGTGTCCCCCACTATATCCCATTACATCTTTCTCCTGTTTACAGAGCCCAAAGACTCCGGACTCAGGCCTGCCTGGTCTGCCTGAGCTAGGATTTACCCCAAAGTAGACAAATACTCAACTCAGGAAGGCGGGGACAGGGAGCAGGGGTGAAAGAAGCAGAGGCATAGATGTCTCTTGTCATGTGACCACTGAGGAACGTCTGGAGACATCTGGGAATTCATAGCAACCAGTCAGCAATGCACCAGTAGCATCGCCAGCCAGAGGGGTGAGGGAAGGAGCCTTCATCCCTTGACTGCTGTCCCCAGACCCTTTTGGTTCCTTGTTCCAGAATGAATATGTGCTACATAGGGTCTCTCAGACTTTTCTCCTGGGGTAATGAAAGGCTGCAGGACTCCGGTGGAGATGGCAGCTCAATGAGGCGCTCTCAGACTCCATGTTGAACCTGTGACTGAGATAAGACTCAAATCTCAGACAATGGGAGACATACACTAGAGTTTGGAGCTTGAAAGTCTCCTGGAGTCTGATATGTTAAAGGTTTTGTTTGTACCTTGAGTCCTTTTTGCAAGGTTGTAAAGACTTTAAAACTCATGAAAGATGGGTAGAATAAAAGTTAGGTTTAGGGAATGTGCCCTTGATAGGTGGGGTACTGGGACCACTAGCTGAGTCCTCTCTGTCCCTGGTCTTCTCTACCTCCACCTCCTCCTCAGCTCCGGACTTCTCTCTTCCCCTTTTCCCTTCCTCTTCCCCTTCTTGGCCGTCAGGAGTCCAGTGGTCTCCTTATCATGGCCTCTCACAGCTTAAAAACAGTGAAGCCCAATGACCACAGACAGACCTCTGAGCCAAAACAAACCTTTCTCCTTAGAGGGTGTTTAGGAAGCTGAGCCAGAAAAAGCCAAACATCAAGCAAGGCCAGCTCCACTACAAAGTGAGTTCAAGGCCATCTTGGACAACTAAATGAGACTTTGTCTCCAAAAAATAATAATAATAGAAAAAATAAATAAATCAGTAGAAAAGCTGTATTTTCTGTTGTATTTTGTCTCAGTGATCAAAATCTAACACTTCAAACCTCTCTCAAGAAAACAATCCTGGGTCAAGCTTCTGGCTGTTTCCTTTAGTTCCCATCCTTTTTCCAGTCAGTGCTTTATGTGCAGCCCGAGAGACTGTGACAGGGGAGTGTGACACTGCTCCCAGACAGCCCACAGGGTCAGCTCCCCACTGGGAGGACTATTTTGCAAGCGGCAATTAAGGAGCCCTTTTTAAACTTGTCTTTGGGGGGCGGGGGGCAAGAGTTTCAACTTCTGACTGTTGTGGTTGGGCCTCAGTACACATGTTTAGAAACCCCAAACAAAATCTTATTTTACTACTTATATTTATCTACATCTTACAAAAACAGCAGAGCTATTTCTTACTCTATATTTACCAGACACTTCAATACTTATTAAGTCCAATCCATAGACGCCCTCTTTTGGGAGGGGAGGGAACAGAATCTCATTAGATAGCCCTGGGTGACCTAGAACTCACAAAGTAAACTAGATTGGGCTTAAATGTATGTCAGTCCCCTGCATCAGCCTCCCAAGTGCTGCTGGTATTGTAGGCCTGGGGTGACTGGGAAAAGTAACTCTAACCAATCCTGCAGGTGACAGCACTTCTTAATTCTCCCGTCTGGGCTTTCCCTTTCTTCCATAGTCTAAAATCATAATAATTCATCTTGAAACGTGTGTGCTGTGTCTCCTTACCATGACCCAAATTTCATAGGTAGATTCCTGCTCCAGAACTTCAGAAGGTGACTGTTGGTGACTTTGAAGAGGTAGTTATGTTAAAGTGATGTCATAAAGGTGACCTGTGAGCCAGATGTTAAGTGGCAAGGTACTAAAAAGAGGAAGCTTGAAGAGACATCAGAGATGCTCAGGTCTAAAGGACAGGCCGTGCTGAGACACATCAGGAAGCATCAGTGAGAGACCAGACAGGAAGTCACTGTTAGCCAAGAGCAGTCACAAATTCTGCTGCACAACTGAGTCCACAAATCGGTACATAAAGAATAGATGTGAACCACGATCCGTGACCATCCATATCGCTTCCTGCAGAATCTGTAGATGACCAGCCAGTGTTCAGTTCATGCACAGACAGCAAGCGGTAGAGTATATTCCCTTCTTGGCTCCTAATGGCAAACCCATGTGAAGCTTTTAAAAAAGAAAGAAAGAAAGAAAGAAAGAAAGAAAGGAAGGAAGGAAGGAAGGAAGGAAGGAAGGAAGGAAGGAAGGAAAGAAGGAAGAAAGAAAGGATAATCTAGAGAATTGTGGCCAAAGAGAAAGATGACCATGCTGTAAATGAGCCATGAGTGAACTATAAAGTTAATTCCAGGAGGAGCTGCTGGCCCCGCGCGCACGAGACTGCCGTTGTCTTTTGAGAGATTCTGAGATGAAGCCAGGGACACAGACTAAAGATGCTGTGACAGCAATTCGCACTAAAGGAGCTTTGGGGCTATTTCATGGCATTGAAAATACAAAGCATGAAGTGCTATGGCTTACCCAAACTTAGAAGAGAGTGACAAGTCACCACACCATGGAAATGGGGTTTGGTTTGTCTATGGGTTTATGGTGAGGGGAAGTTGCTGTTCAGGTTATTCTCAATAAAAAGTTTCACAAAGAAATAGAATATCAAAGCACAGCTGTAGAGAGGGAGTGAGCCCTGGTGTTCTAGGGAACCGTGTGACATGACCACAGCTCACCATGTGCTGTTACACATTGAAGATCTAGAAGAGAGACGTTCATAGACAGGGAAATTGGTAATGACCCAAACCATCTAATCGGCATGGTGTTAAGTGCTGAAATATCACCCCATTAATATGTATGATAAATACACATTAGTGAGAACTGCATAAAATTCTCCAATTAGAATTCTAAGCTATTACCAATATAAATTAAGAGCGTCTGCCTGGCCTATTGAAAAATCTAAGAGTGAAAAAGAAATCCAGAGTATAGATGGATCTGTTCATTTCTTCTATTGTGTCTGCTAGCTCAGATAAGGGGTTTAATACCAGCTCTTGCTCCATTTTTGAGGATATAGGGACAGATCCTAGCTATACGTCATAGATTCTAAATAAACATTCCATAGTCTGGAGTCTAGATGTGCACTGCACATTCTAGACATACGTGTGTATCTTTGACTCTAGATAAATATAAATTCTTTCCTAGGCAAGATGGTTCACTCCTGTGATCCCAGTTTATGACCTGAGGCAGAAGGACCGCGAGCTCAGGCTCAGCCTGGGTCACATAGTTGAAGACTGCACCCTGTTGAAGAGTGGAGAAGGGAAGGGGGGAAGAGGAAGGATGAGGGGAGAGGATAACACTACACATTCTCCATTCTCTGTACAATACTTCTCTCTAGGCTTTAAGCTCAGTCTTTGTTTTCCCCCAGTGAAAAGAGTGTGAGTGAGGCAGCCGTTTGCATATTTCTATGCAATATTTCTAAGCATTCTCATGAGGCACACAACCTAAAGGTCAAAAGACTTGTTAGGGGTCTTGATTATGTCATTGAAGCTAAGCTCTGCAAATGAATATGTTATTATGAAACCTAAAGTGAGCCTGGGGCAGGGTCACTATTTTTTTCAATGTCTCTAATGCTATTAAAGATTAAGTTAGCTGCTTTTGAATTTCCATTTATATTCACAACCACCAGCAAGAGGATTTTAATTGCCTTAGCAAATTTTCCGAACAGTGGTATCATCTTTATTTTAGTTTTCATGAGGTCAACTCATAATTTTCTTTGTTGCTTTATAAAATTGTTCCCCACAATTTCACCTTGTATGGTCCTATCTACAGTTGTAGGCTACCGTGAAGAGTAAAGACTGTTTAGAACACTGTCTTAGTTAGGGTTTTACTGCTACGAACAGACACCACCACCAAGGCAACTTTTATAAGGATAACATTTAATTGGGGCTGGCTTAGAGGTTCAGAGATTCAGTCCATCAAGGCAGGAACATGGCAACATCCAGGCAGGGATGGTGCAGGAGGAGCTGAGAGTTCTACGTCTTCATCTGAAGGCTGCTAGCAGAATACTGGCTTCCAGGCAGTTAGGGTGAGGGCCTTAAAGCCCATGCCCACAGTGACATATCTACTCCAACAGGGCCACACTTTCTAATAGTGCCACTCCCTGGGCCAAGCATATACAAACCATAACAGACACTGTGGTAGAGGTTCCTATACTCCTGCTTATAATCATTTGACACACACATGGTAGAATCATGTAAGGAATACAAATTCCAAGGTGTGAGGAATTCTACTGTTAAGTTGTCATGCACTGATTGAGCTCATTGAGAAGCTGTCTCTGGAAGCATGGTTACCCCTTATCGATCTGAGGGGCCTGTGCTGTGTTCATATAGGCCCTCTGATAAAGCAGAAACCATCTTTTACAGGCCCCAAGACAGGTTCAAGGAGGGTACGAGGTATAAGGTGGATATTGGGTACAATTGTGCCAGTCGTGGAGACCATTTGAGAAAATGGATCTGTGCTGGTCATGAGTACCATTTGAAAAGTCAATCTGTCATGGCAGCCACCTCCTTTCCATCACCGAATAACATCTGGAGCTCTAAGGACCCTCTGCTGTGAAGGCTAGGCAGCTGCATTCTATCTTTTTCCTGTTTCATGTGAGCTCGTGTCTAGGGAGTGAGCCATCACAATAGGCCTTGGAAAATATAAATGAGCATGAAAAATATAAATGAGTCATCCATATTTTCTTCAAATCCCAACAACTGTCACTGCTAGCATGACATGGCTTTGCTGGATCCCTGCACCCAGCTCTTGCACAGCTAAGGCTGAACGAAATCTGGAAAATCAGACCAGTAAGACCTGCTCAAAAAGGAAAGAATAGGATGGAAAGAAGAAAGGAGTGAGAGAGAAAGGGACTGAGGGAGGGAGAGAGGGAGGGAAAGAGGGAGGGGGTGAGGGAAGGGAAATGGAGGGAGGGGGAGGGAAAAAGGAAGAAGAAAGGTCTTAAGACAATGAAATAATGTCTTTATCAGACCTTGTGTATCAGCACATTGGCTTTAATTCACATAACAGCCTAGAGCTTTAAGAATTCTAGAACTTTCTACCCTCTTCACAACCCCACGTGTAAATACCACTGCAAACACTGATGTGTATGCACATGCATGTCCATGTGTGTTTGTGTGTGAGGTACATTTATCTTAGTAGACTCCAGGTTGCTTTGGCAAGAATGGATTTCCATTCTACCCAGAGATGTCCCAGACAATTCTGATTAGTTGGGAGTGGGGGTGGGGCAGAAATTGATCACTTCATCCTTTCATCTTCATTTTACTTCTAAAACCAGAAAGGTTTGGATGCTATGACGTCATCTTTGTGGCCTTCTCCTCCTCGACAAGATCCAGGACCCGTGGGGGAACACATGCCTTTTCCGGGTTCCAAGATCCCTCACTCCCATCCACCTCCCCACCCACTCTGTTTCTATGCATGCACATTCAACTTCTTGCTCTCATCACCACGGTTACCAAAGCCTCCACCCTTTACTTTCCTAAATCAAAACCTGGCAAATAACCCAAGGAAATGAATGCCTTCCCAATGGGCCCCAAGTTTTTACGATGGACTGTTTGGATAATAAAGTCCTAACAGAATACCCGGAAGTCACGGAATATACTCATTAAATGTAGCTGCCAGTTAAGCCTTGGAAAAGCCTTAGGATTCCCAACAAAGAGTTTTTTTTTTTGAAGGTGGGGCCAGACAAGAGACCTAGCTTCTCCTTGAGAGTAACATTTCATTTGGAGGCCACCAGCTCTAGACTATGCTAAGAATGTTTAGCTGAAAGTCCTAAGTTAAAAGGTCATGGTACATTTGTGCCTTGGCCCTAGAAAGAAGACTGGCTTGTGTTTTCCTTTCTCCATAGAATGCATATTCAGGACTTGCCTCATGCAGCCCACATGGCTTCCTGCATGGTAACTGCCAATATTTTACTATTTTGCAAGGATACAGTCAAACTGAGACAGGATCAAGTAAAGCCTCATTCATGGGTCCTAGGAAGTGGAGCTTCAGTGGATCCTCTTTTAGAGAACACAGGTGAACCTATGATAATCCTCACTCAAAAGATAAAGGTTGGAATTTGCTCAGGACACCAGAAAGAGGGAAGACTCAGTCAGTTCCCAGACTCGTGGTCAGTGACGCTCTTAAGTGTCATTATGACCCCTCCCCTACACAAGAGTGAACACTCAGAGCCACACACTAGATAGAATTGAGGCTAAAGTCCTGCTCATAATGTTGCTATTGAATTCAGTAGCCTGTGGTAGCAAACCTTGGATCCTATGAGTACAACTGTAATAAGCATACTCAGGAGTTTGATTAACTTTAGCATCAGTTCCATGGGCCATGATATAAGACCTATCATAGTAACAAACAGAAACCCTTGGATATATCCCAATATGTCAAGGTAGTACATAAATAGCAATCATACATTCTGGGGGGAAACAGAGGGTATCTGTATAAGCGTGAAAAACCTCACCTTCCTGACCACAAGTTAGGAGTCCAGTGCCTAGTATACCTTATTTGTTCCTGCTGGCAGCAGACCCCACACCTGGAAACATTGACTCCTTCTATACATTAGATGACACTAAAGGGTGTTTATGTGGAGCCTTAAAGTTCAAAGCAAAGACAAACACACCTGCCACTGGAGTCATGTGGCTTAGTGGAGTCTTTGGACCTGGAGGTATCAATAACGGGATCAGATGCATTTTACGAATTTTAGGATGGAAGCCTGCCTTCCATGTTCTGTTCTCAAAGGAGCCCTGGAAAGAGCAATCAGGGAGATACCACTCAGCTAAAAATGTGGTCCCTTCTTCTGTACAAGCTTTGGGCTAGCACGATGTCACCACATACATTGTAATCAAGAGCAAATCTGGGCATGGTGGTTCAATGCCTTTAATTCCAGTAATGGGGAAACAGAGGCAGGTGGATCTCTGTGAATTTGAAGCCAAGAGTTCCAAGACAGCTAGGGCTACAAAAAAAAAAGACCCTGCCTCAAAAAACAAACAAACAAAAAAGCAGATCTGGATTGGTAGACCCCTTGACACCTCTGAGTCAAAGTTAACAAGTTCTCAGGGAACTTCCTGACTCACAGCACAAAGCCTGCAGAGGGCATGATGAATAATGCTTCCTGGACCAGGGCAAAAAAAGATGGTGCTTGGCCATTAGGAAGAATCTTCACACCAAGAGTACCTTAAACACATATGTAAGTACATCTTTTCTACCCAGAATTCTAAATCATTAGATTTGTATATCTTGTATAGCAATTTTCTCTAAATTTAAATATCCCATCCCAGAGGGAAAATCCTTGCAGGGCACAGGGGCTTGGGGTAAAGGTGTCATAAAACAACTCGCAAGTCTCAAGAAGTTCCTGAAATCAACAAGGTACACAGGACCCTTCCCAACATTATGGAAGCAATAAACAACTAACTGCTAGGAGAAGAGACTCTCCAAGCAGAAGATTCGCAGGCCTGTTAATGTCTGTACATCATGGAAAGAGCTGTAGAGATTTAACTTATGAGTCTGCACCTATGCTGGAGTTGTCTTTTTGATGATGCAGCTTCTTTTGAGCTGTCCCTGCTCCTGTGAGTCACCTCTCACCTATTCTACTCTAAGTAAGCCTAATGAATTCATTGGTTCACCAAGTTGAGTTCTGGTGTAACCATTCCTTTGCTCTGTTTTTGGTTCTGTCTTGGGGAAAGTAGACATTTGCCTCAGTCTCCCCAGGAAATGTGTCACCTAGCATTTGTCCACTCGACTCTAAGTTGGTTGGTCTCTGTATTCCAAACAGGCTGTGATTTTTTCCATATGTTCTTAAAATATCCTTTTCATTAAGATAGCAGATTCACAAAAATAAGTAACTTTCCAGAATTAATCAATAATGTTTGTCATGCTTTAATATGAATAATAATTATGCTAGACATCACAGACACAAAAAAAGAACAAGCCAGAAAGTACACTGAACGCAACTCGGTGTCTAAACTTGTGGAGATGCCCATATAGATGTGAGATGGGGGTAAGAGCCCATCCAACAGTGTTGTGTTGTCTTTCCCAAGTGAGGTTAGGCTACAGGCACTAGAAAAACCATAATTCTTTTGAAGTGCTTATTTATTGAAAATTTTCAGCCATCCTCTAAAGCCAAGGTTCTTCTCTTAGGCTTCTCTTTGACCTGTTCTTCATTAACCAGAGCTTTCACAGGATGCCTGTGAAATGACAGAAGAGACTCCTGGGTCTGCCTGTCCTAATGGTCTATTCAGAAGCCACCAAATTATAATTGAATTATCAATCAGACTTCCTTTCTGCTTGTTTTCATTCTAGAATCTGACTTCAATTAAAGGGTCTTTATCATAAAGAATTCTCTTAGCCACACCCTATAGATCTAGTGAGAGCACTATAAAAGAAGGTCATCTGGAAGAAAGTATGATGCATCACGGGAAAGATCAAGGCCCTGGGCTGTCCTGGCTTTTATTTGCAATTCTGATCCGGATAAGCAATTGAATGTGGATTTCCATTGTTCATTCTGTGTCCTACAGGTCTCAAAGATGTTCACCCTCAGGCAGAATGGGGGAGAGGGAGGCCAAGCTGAAGAGCTGGTGAGTGAGCAGCACAGAGAGTCCATCTCCCCTTCAAGAACTGCTGATCATTAAACTAGATGTGCAGGCTTGCGTCTTTCATCTTGGCACTTGGGAGGCTGAGGCAGATGGATATCTAATGAGTTCAAGGTCAGGCTGGTTTACAAGCTCCAGGCCAGCCAAGAATATATAGTGAGACTCAGTCTCTGGAAAAGAAATAAATCAATAAATAATAACTGCTGGCTGAGTCTGGTAGATACAGATAGGACACCAGGTTTGGGCCCAGCCCGCAAATGGAATCCGTCTCGATGTCCCTTGCTCCTGGTAGTCCTTCTTACACAAAGTCTGTGTGAAGAAACTCTCTGGTAGAGCTCAGTAGTTCTCATGACCATGTGCAATGGTCACTTTATCCATTCTCTTTAGCTCTTCACATTGCTGTGGCTTAGCTGTGTGGCATCCAAAAGGCTGTTGTATTGGAGGTTTGGTCCCCAGCTCAAGGTAGTACTTGGAAGTGGTGATATCTTTAAGAGGTGGAACCTGATAGGCAGTTAAGTCATCAGGTGAGGATATTAGGTTTTGGGTGGTTGTTTGGTTGGTTTGGTTTTTTGCTTCCTAGACACTAGGAGACCAGCAGCTTCGTCAGCCACATGCTCAAGTTTAGCAAGACCAAGTGATGATGGAGTGAAATCACGGGCCAACATAAACTTCTACTTGTTGTAAATTCATCAGCTCTGGTGTTCTGTGATAGCGATGGAAAGGTGACAGATACACAGAAACGTAAGTGCCACGTATTTGTAAGGAGGCTCTACGGATGTAGCCTTGGATCTGAGCAGCAATGTCTGAGAAAGCAAAACTCATGCGGTACCCAGTCTGAGGACCATCCTGGAACCTAGTCTTCAGCTTTCTAAGTTTGACTTAGTGGCTCAGGGCACTGAACTTAGGTTCTTGGCAGAGGTTTTGCACAGCATTGACCAGGGCACCCTGTGAGATTAGAAAGGTAAAATGCTAGGCTGAGACCCACACAGAGATGAGATGTGCTCAAGAAGAAAGTGGAAGGCGAGCTGGCAGCTTGAGGGAGAGGCCAAGTTACTGAGAGATGTTTTGTGATTTAGGAAAGAAAGACATAAGATCCAATCCAAGAAGAAGAAGGAGGAGGAGGAGGAGGAGGAGGAGGAGGAGGAGGAGGAGGAGGAGGAGGAGGAAGAAGAAGAAGAAGAAGAAGAAGAAGAAGAAGAAGAAGAAGAAGAAGAAGAAGAAGAAGAAGAAGAAGATCATTGGTGAGAAAAAGACCAAAATGTACAGAGAAAGAATCAAGAAGGTCATCGTTCCAGAGGACATGGTCAAGGAGGGTAGAAATCCAGTCATGGGAAGATGTTTATTTTCTAAGAAAGATGACTGGGAAATGTGGAGAATGCCGAGGGTGGGGGCAGGAAATGAAGGAAGCTCACAACAGATGACTTCAATCTTCTAAGTGAGAAACAAAGCAGCAGTTAGCTGGGTGCCAATGGGAGACTGGATTGGAGAAGTCCCTAATGGCCATGGAGGTCTGGGCTGGGTCCTAGGCTAGGCACAGCTGCGTTTCTCAAGCCTACTTATAAACAGAGTGGCGAACAGTGTGGCAGTGCAGATTCCCAAACTTCTCCCTTGAGACATGTATTCTGCAGAACTGGGATGAACCGAAATCTATGTCATCAGGATGGGCTCTGAGAACACTTGCCATCCGGCTCTTTAGAGACTCATGAGTGTGAGAACCGTTGTGCTCAAGGAGACCCATAAATGGCTGGAAAACATGACCCTGAGGGATCGCTTAGAATCCTTTCCTCGACAAACTCCTCCACCAGGAAGCCGTAGGGAAGAAAACCAGAAGTGGGGTTAGCTGTGTGCCAGTGTATCTCCAGGAGGGAGGAGTCTAACCAGCACTGCCCAGGACAGAGGTATATCCGGGAGGGAGTAGTCTAGCTAAAGTAGCAGAGCCTAGCAAATAGGGTGTGATCTGGCCAGGAGAGTGGAACTGAGCCAGAAGGCAGAGAAGACCCTCCCCAGAAGGGGCAAGGTCTTGAAAGGAATAACACAGAAAGGGAGTCCAGTCAGGGGTGGTGTCTAGCCAGGAAAATGGAACTGAACCAAAAATGGTGGGTGCAATCGGATCTCTATTTCCAGGAGGACAGGTCTATGAAAGAGGACAGTCTCTCCAGAGTAGTGTGGTTGGAAGTCTGTGATGTTGCATTCGACATGCTTGACCTTGGATCATGCTAGATTATGAGGAAAGTCAGGACAGAGAAGCTAGGGGAGATGAAGAAGCAGGGAAGAGGTGGAATCTCGGAATTGGGGGATAGAATATGCCCTTAGTCCCCATCAAGCGAGGAAGGGCATACTCCCGGGAAAACACTGCTTAGAAACAATTGCATCTTGCTAAGGTAGAAATTTAGTTTAGGGAGAAAATTAGATTTATATGGCAATAAACACATTCTACTAATTTGTAAGAAATGGAGAAAAAACCACCACCACCACTACCAACAACACAACAAACTTGCAAAGATTTTCTGAAGCTGTTTCCCAAGATTCGTGTCCTTCTATGGTGAGGTCAATTTAAGAAAACCAGCTGAAGATCCTTTGGCTTAGTAAAAGGCTACCTGGCTTGATTCAGCAGACCTTTGGTGCACCTCCGCCTTGTGGTCTCAAGAGGGCACTGCTCCACTTTCTAAACTCCCCAAAGGCAACTGATGCCCTCGGGAGGCCTCACCCTCAGTGTTCCTGCAGACATTTAAAGGGGAACACTCACAGAAAGAAACAAAAACACAGTTTAACCCCTTAGCCCCTTACACGCAGTTGCCGCAGGAACAACCAACCAGAAGCTTGCAAGATACGCCCCCACCACTACCCCCACAGGCTCCTGTTTGAAATGACCAGCATCTTAACAAGGCTCTCCTGGGACCTCTATCTAAATCCACTTTGGAGAAGCAACGGCCTAGCCAACAAGGTGCTATTTCTTGATTGCCTGCCCTTTCTTTGCCCCAACAACTTGGGCACTGCCTCTATAGCAGCCACTCCCAGGAACACTCTCAGACCTTACCACAGTTCAAACTCAACATTTAGTCTGTCCCTTCCTAGAGGAAGGCGCTCCCTTTTAAGGAGGGAAGTTTTTTTCTTAAGTATATCAGTTATTTTTGCTGTGACTTTAGTTACTTTTCTTGTGGCTGTGACAAAGTATCTGACCTTAAAGACGCACCTTAAAGGAGGAGAGGTTTACTTTGGCTCATCTTCAGAGGACAGTCCATCTCCACAAAGCATGGCGGGGCTCAAGGTAGCAGATAATCTTGGATAGGGCACAGAGGTGGGCAGGTCTAAGCCAGGACTGAGCTGCAATTCTCCAGGTTGGTTCATCCTTCCTGCCCCATCCCCCAGTTGGATCTTAGTTTTCAAAGGTTCTATGGCTTCCTCCACCAGCTGTGGGTCAAGTATTCAAGCATAGGAGCCTACAGGGACGGGTATGAAGGGGGTATGACAGACCTAAACTATAACAGACCCCCCAAAACTGAATGCTTCAAAATTAAAAGCATTTCTCTATTTTCTGGCTTCTGTGAGTCAGGAATCTAGGTGTGGTTTAGCTGGAGACCTCTGACAGAGGCTGCGGTCTCATAGGTTTGGGGCTGTAGTCATGGCAGGCTGTATCAGAGGGCAGCTCGTGAATTCCAGCTCACTCACCCGGAAGCAGACTTCAGGACATCACTACCTCACTTCCCCATCACTGAGCCATCCATCCCTGTTAGCCCTTGTCCCTCAGAACAAGAACTCTGCAAGGGTCAGGGAGGGGACCCAGAAGCCAAGCAAGAGAAACGGGACATTAAATCTAGGAAGTACCCTCCCATCAGCTCTGACATATGCTCCTGGTTAGGTCTGAGTCATTAGGTACAGCCCAGGCTTAAGGGGAGAGGATAACACAAAATCCTAAATACCAGGAATTGGGGATCACAGGACCATCTTCAGGGAGTGATCTCACAGCTAGAGCCAGGCCTCAACAGGGCAACTGCATCAGCATACAAGAACATAACCTCCACCGTCATGACGAGGATGGCCTACAACCTTTAACTTCATTGATTCTGCTTAACAGTGGCTTTCCAAGTGATTGCACATTAGAATATCCAGGGACCTAAAAAGAATCAATGCCCAGGGCCCACCCAAGACCCTTGAACCAGGCAGGTGTGGGTCATTTTCTTGATTTTTCTGTTTCTTTTAAAATGTCCTGCCTGATTCTTTTGCACAGTTGGGGGTAAGATAAAAAAAAAAAAACCAAATGATAAATAACCATTGGGCCTGTGGTGATAGTCACTGAGGGGGAAGATGTGAAGCCTAGCAGCTTAGATTTCTGTGAGAGACCAGTTGTGAAAAGGAAAATAATCCAGGGAGGGAGAGAGATATGGGAGAGGAGGGGATGGGAGGGAGAGGGAGGGGGAGAGGGAGGGGGAGAGGAAGCCGGAGAGGGAGATTGGCCTTATGGAGTCCTGGGACATTTTGGGGATAAGCAGATAAAGAGTGACAAGATGAGGGAGTTGTTACAATTGCCATCAAAACAAGGCCATCAGAGAGTTGTGATGCCAGGTGACACTTGCAAGAGAGACGAGGGGGTGGGAGTGGTGGGCAGAAGGGAAAAGAAGCTTTGTGAGCTGGTGTGTTGGGTCATGCTCGCATCCCAGCACTTGTGAAGCTGAAGCAGGAGGATTGCTGCATTCAAGGGCAACCTGGGCTACAAAGTGAGCGCCAGGTCCTTGAGACCCTATCAACACTAGCAAACAGTAACAGCAAGATAGAAAGTTATCTGGAGACAGTCCTGCAAAGGCCACACACTGTGATCCCAACCACGTGATGTTCTGGGAAAGGCAAAACCATGGAGACCGGAAAAATCCCTTATGGCCAGAGGCTTAGGGAGAGCGGGGGAGGGACAGACTGCAACTCAATGGTGATGGGTAAGTATCTTCTCATTTTTTATGCCGTGTGTGTGTGTGTGTGTGTGTGTGTGTGTGTGTGTGTGTGTGTGTGTTGCGTGTGCATGTCTATGTGTTGCTGCATATTCCTACACTCATGTTCAGAGGCCAAGGGATACGGTTGAGTACCTAGCTCTCTACCATTTGCTGCCTTGTTCTTTTGAGACAGGTCTTTTCCCTGTACCTAGAGCTAGGCTGATGGCCAGCAAGCCCCAGAAATCCTATCTTCACTTCCTCACCATACTGGGGCTCTAGGCAAGTGTGTGGCCACACCTTGCTTTAGATGTAGGTGCTGGGGATTTGAACTCAGAGGCTCAGACTTATGTAGCAACTAGTCTTACCCACTAAACCCTGGCAGACTGGTAGCTTAATTCATTCTCTGTGAACCCATAATGGAACATCACTATGGCCTTTGCATGATCACGGTCTGTCAATGTATTTATCAGTTGTAACAAATCGAGCACTCTGGAAGGATGGCAATAACTGGGCAGAAGGTGCCTGAGGGTTGTGTGGGAAATCTCTGTGCACACCTCTTTTCAACTGTGTGTGAGCTTGAAACTGCTCGAAAAGAAATAATTTAAAGAGATCAAAAGTTGAAAAGGAAATCTGTTGACTTTTCTTATCGTCAGCTATAACTGCTGGCTTCAAAGAAATATAAGCTAGAAACACAGAAGACTCAACAATAGAAATGGCCCCTTCTCCTTTACTCTGTAGTCTATAGACATAGAAGCTCAGAACAGGAGCCAGTCCTCTCAGTTTTTACCTCATCACTAAACGCCTTCATGTCAGAGAGAAAGAAATTAGGGCCTAGAGAAGTCACGCAGGGAGAGGGGAAGAGTCGGTGCTAGGATTAGAACTCAGCTCCTCCAGTGTGAGCGCAGGACTCTAATCACAAGCCACGAATGCACAGAATATCTCTTTTTCCTAAAGCAAAAATATAGGCTTTATGGAAAAATTGGGTGCGTGCACATCTAAATGTGATTGTGTACCACCAGTAAGTAGATCAGTGGTTAATTCTCTCTGAAATCAGCAGGTCAGTAGGTTTATTACATTCACCAGAGTTTAACAAACTCTCAGCCTGAGCCACACCTACCTGGAGAAAGGAGGGGCTTGAGATGGACCATTAGTAGCCCCTGACTGAAGTGGCTCTGTCCACAATAAAGGGCTCCATTCTTCAGGCAAAACCAACCTTGACTTCCCCTCCCTACCCCTTGCCTGCCCAATCTGTATCTTGGCCACAGTTCTTACTCCCAGGAACTGGTTCTCTCCCATCCTGTTGCTATGGCCACGAGCCTCACCCAAAGCATACCAACGCTGCAGTGTGCACAGATCTTTGGCCAGAGGCCAGGCAGATGCAGAGCAGTTGGGGGTTAGAGTGAGGGAGTATCCTTCTCTAAAAGCTATTGGCCCAAGACTGGCCAGGGGCCTCTTTCTCTCCTGTCAACTTGGGTCTTTCAGGGCTGTCCACTTGGCTGCCCAGCTGTGAACGAGCAGTGGTTGCTAATTTCTCTCTCCTACACCAACTTCTCAGAGCCTCTATCCCAAAACTTAAACAAAGAGCTAAGCGAGGCTGTTCCCAGGGCTCCGGATACTGGCTGTTTACCAAACACTGAAAACTACCAGTTGCCACCAGTTCCAAACCTCTAAGCTCTTAAGAGAGCATGAAGAATGTTGTCCCCAGAGTTCCAGGCCCATTCCCGATGCTCCGGCCTGTTCCTTTCCAGTCTCCATCCTGTGATCTAAAATGGCTTTCCCAGAGAGAAAGAAATCAAAGACAGAGGGAGTATAGAGCATATCACTGGAGAACAGGGAGTCAATCTCTTTTAAAACAAAGAAAACCCTTCCTGGGTGTGTAGCACACCACGAAAGTATGGTTCATCCCTGGATGGTTTGTTTTGGCACTCACTACAACTACAGAGAAGGGGAGACCATCAGGAGTGGTCCGTGAGTAGCAACACTCTCAACTAACATCTGTCCCTGGGGATAGGCAGTCTGCTGTCTGCCCCAGGACGCTCCTTAGAATCCTCCATTGTGAGAAGACATCCAGGAGCACTTTACGTTAGGCAGTAAAGATGATGCCAATTGAAGTGTCATGTGGCTTTCCCTCTGCTCTTCCAATGGTGCATGCCAAGTGAGAATGCCAGGGGACACGCCCATAGTGTCCTAGCATTCAGGTGAGGGAGGACACTGGATCCTCCGCCCAAAGAGTCTTTGCTGGCCTTTGCTTCATGTTTACTAGTGTGCTATAGAACTAAAAAATAATGATAAAGTAATATTTAGATTTAGATGCTTGGAAAAGGAAAGTGTTAGCTCTTCTTTAAAAGTAATATAAAAATGAATAAATAAAAGTAATACAGAGATTGGGTTTGGTGACATACACCTATAATTTCAGCCCCAGGGAAGCAGGACTACAGAACACTAAAGTTCATGGTCTCTAGAGCAAGCTCAGGCCACCTGGAGAGTGAGACCTTTTCTCTAAGAATAAGTGAAAATTAAAAATAAGATACAGAGGAATACCCCTTTTAAAGCAGATGTAAATATAACCATAAATAATAACCTTGACGTCAGTGAGTAACATGATCTGTGGCTTTAATTTATTACTTTTATGCCAAAGAAGAAGCAAAAAAAAAAAAAAAAAAAAAGCAAACAAACAAAAACAACAGTTGAAACAATTTCTTCACTTTATTATTTAGATTCAAATGTTTTTTAAAAAGTTAGTTTTGGTTTAGTTTTGACATTGAAGGATGGTTACTATATTTGTCTCTAAAGTTGGCAAAATGTTTTTTAAAAGCCTTGAGAATAAACTTTAATACTCAGATTACACAATCAAGTCACCAACCAACCTCACTACCACCAACGTTTGCTCTTCTAAGAGCAAGAGATACAGATGCTGGATCCTCAGGCTGAAAACACAAATATTCAAAAGGATAGCATGCACCCTATTTCCTCCATGAAAAACAGCAGCTGGAACACGCCCTAAGTGGTGTGCCTCAGGGTCCCTGCAAGAGCTGGCGCCAATTCCACACTTAGCCTCAAAGTCTCACCCCATGGGTCTCAACATTTACATCTGTCCAGTTTATTCAAAATGACTCCTTGTTTTTAGGAGGAAGATTTACATAACTAGAAGCTGAGCTGGGTCCACACCTTGGGAAAATCTCCAGCCCGTGATTAAAAGAAGGAAGACCTGAAATTGCTTCAGAACCACTGTCACCCTTGTGAGGCGCAGGGTCCTTTGAAAGACAACGGCAATTGAAGATGTCTGACAGGGACGAAGGTTGGCATCCTAATGCTGTGATGCTTTCTCTCTCCGAGGCACACTTATTATCTCTCCATCACTGGCATTTGCAGGCACAGCACTGTCTCACCCATGTCCCCGAGGGACAGCTGCTCCAGGATCCACCCAGCAGCTGAGCGACAAGATGAATAGTATTTTCCACTTCAAGCAAAAAGAAAAACAGGGCTTAGGTTGCAAACTGTGAACCACAAGAAGCTGCATAGCAAGAGGTCGGAAACCATACTTAACAAAGAGTATGTCCCCAGAAGAACAGGCATGGAGAGGCCCAGCCATTTTCCAAACAGAGAAACTCAGGTTCCATTTTGATTTTTAACTGAGTTTCAATTTCTTGAATTTTGTGTGCAGCTGCTGACTTCTGGGTCTTCCAAAAAGTTGAACTCCTGTTGGGATGCAAAATGGCGCCTGGAATAGCAGCTATGGATGGAGTTAAAGGGGGTCAGCACGTGGGTAGCCCTTCTTCTCAGGAGCCAAGTTGCCCTGTAAGGCACTTCCCCTCTTTAAGCATGCTAGAACTTCTTCAGGCTCCTACAAGGCTTAACGAAGGAAAGAACAAACCCACTTCATTTGAAACTCTTCAGACTGAAGAATCTGACATTTTCCGTGGCTATGGTACAGACGTCACTCAGTACCTGTTGATTTGTGTCTCTTCCCTTTGCCAGGTAAGCAGCCTCCATAGCCTCATGTTATTTTCTGAAGCTGGAATCTCAGTGAAGCTCAAAATGCAGGTTCTTTGAAGGGCTAGGCCATCCCTGCCAAGTAGTCAGGGGGCAGCATCTACAGCAGCTTTCCAGCCCTATTCTGTCACCAGCGAGTGACACGGAGTGATCACTGTCTCTCCCTCTCCACCTGAATAAACCACTCTTTCTGTACCCTTCAAATGGAAGCTCTGGCTTACAATTGCAACTGTCAGTCACTGTTTTCATCCTCAAAGTCTCCACACACAAGAGCTCTGACAAGGAGCCCCGGTTAAATAAACAAACTGTGCTCAGCCTCGAACTGGGTCTGCTCAGACCCCAGCTCACCTATGCTTAGAAGCTGAATGGAAGACAGCTCCCTCCCAAGGAATCTTCTAGAGTCCTTTGAAGCACAGTCAGAAAGCCTTGGGCTGAATTCTCTACTGCCTTTTCCAGACCTGACAATTCGGTCCTTCTAAGCATTTGTGGGATAACTGGGGCACATTTTTGAGCTGGATCACATTAGCTCAAGGCTGATGTAGAACATCCACGAGAAAACCAGGGAGGTTCTCCTTTGCACTCAGCTCTTCACGCTGCCTGGCCAAAAGTCACTTGGCAGAAAGCCTTTCTGACTGGTTTCAGCCAGAGTTTCAGTGGCTGGGACTGAAGGCGTCGGCGTTGGGGCTTTGTGGATCAGGGAGGAGTGGGAAGTAAATAAGAGAAAAATAAAAGTGTAATCTTATTCTCTAGAGGGTATCTTGTAAATAGGACCAATTAAAAGGCCCCACAGCCAGGGGACCTGCAATCATTTAGGATGAACTAAGGGGTGGTGAGCACTGGGTAACATGTCATCAGAACTCCTAATCCCAGGTCAGCAGTAACTGCATGATTGTGAGCAAATCATACCTATTTTTACCATGGAAGGGCTAGGCCGGGTACATTCCACTGGGCACCTGAAGCCATACACTTCTGTGCTTCTGAGAACTTCGGACACTTAAGAATGTTGATAGCAGTGTTATCAAATTGGAGTGTTGGCATATTCCAGTCATGTTTGTTACCTATAAATATGCTTCAGCTGTGACTCAAGAGACCGTCTTAGGCCATGGGTGAGGTAGTGACCAGATGGATCCTATAATCTTTGAGGGGTTGGCTGCTCCCAGAGGCCTTTGTGCTATCCATTGTTAAAGCAATCCTGGCACAGGTGGGCACTTAGCAAGTCTAGGGAAAGGCAAATTTGCAGGCTGAGAGAAATATCTGCAGGGATTTGCTTGCTACAGCCTACAGCAAAGCCAATGGCTTCTAAGGTCACATTGCCAGGTCTTTCTTCAGCTTACTTCAACAAAGTGACTGAAGTTCAACCCATGAAGAATTAACACAGAGAGATAGTGAAACTCTGGGCTTAACTTTAGCCTAGGTGAGATAGGACCTTTTTTTAGGTCATGAATTGGCTCTTAAATGGTAAATGGTTACCTGCTTCCATGCATGGCCTCTGTAGGTGGGGAAATAGCTTGGCTAGGTAGTTGTTCAAAATGGCATGCTATGTGGAATCTGATTGTGGAACCTACTTCCAACTCGGCCCCTATAGTCTTCAGTTGTTGAGTTCCAAAGTGTTCCTAAGGCTACTGATATGGCTCCCAGCATGGCCTGTCCACTACTGTGGAACATAGTGCAACTGGGCACTGTGATGGACACATATAATCCTGGTAACTGAGAGCCAGGATGTAAGCTGTAGACCAACCTGAGCTACATAGGGAGACCTTATCTCATCCAAAACAGTATAAACAACATAAAGACAAAAAAAAAAAAAAAAAAAGTGAAAGGGCATGCTGTTTTCCCTATGAACCAAAGTTCCCAGAAAGAAGCCACACCTATACTGAGCATTCTACAAAGGCTGGAACTTCAGAACTTGGGGGGTTGGAAAGATGGCTCAGTGATTAAGAGCATTGGCTGCTCTTCCAGTGGACTCTGGTTTGATTCCCAACACCCACATGGTAGCTAATAACAAGGGAATCTAGCGCCCTCTTCTGGCCCCAGAGACAATGCATGCATTAGGTACACAAGCATGTAGGCTCATGATGTGTCCTATGACCTAGCATGTCTACTTATTTGCTTCAGATCACCTCTTCATTGCTTAATGAATGATGGCGAGAGACAAACTGCATGTTTAGTATACAGACAATGTTTTGTTATTTTCAATCCACCTTTGGTTGGGTGTGCACATGTGGAGCCTCTGAGTGCAGAGTAGCGACTGAGTCACTGCTCATTCCCTGCCTTCATTTTGAGAACAAATGCCAAAGAACTGCCTTTGCCAGCCCATCTTCACACACCCAGAGCCTCACCCCTGGCTGGCCTTGCTGCCTGCCAGACCTCCTCATTTCCCAACAACTAGCTTTGCAGCCCATGCAGAGGGAAGGAAGTGGGTCACACTGCAAGCACATGCTAGGGGCGGGCACGCCCGCAGCAGGCAGTGGAAAGGCAGAGCTGTGGCAGTTTCTCCTTCCTACTTTCTTATGATTTAGTAATTCTCCAAACTCATTCATGAGTGGGCCTGTTCTAGAATAAATTTTGTTTAAGCCAGCAAAGACTTGAAGGTGCTTTCATTCCACCCTAAGAGAGAAGCAACACTCCCAAAGATACTTACTCAGCAAGCCTCCGTGGAAGCCAGAGCCAAGACACAGGCCACCACACTCAATGTGTTCACTTATTGTCTCAGCAACACTGCCTTAGTCCTCAGAGTCACTCTTCATGATGTGACAAGACCAAATTGTTAAAGATCTTTAAATTAGTATATACTGTTCATACAAATAATAGATTTTATTATGAGGTCACCATCATTTACAGCATACTCAAATCATATTTACAACCCCACTAAGGCTCTTATCTCCCCTCCTCCATCCCACGAGCCATCTTCCTCTATTTAAATCATCCATGCTATGGTTTGGGAGGCCGTGGAGCCCAGAAGAAGTGGGGTCTAGCTGGCAGAAGTAGACCCCAGCAGTAGGGCTTTGAAAGTTATACACATTTCTAGTTCAGGTCCTTCTTCCTCTACTTCCAAGTCCATCTCTATATGAACAAGTCCTGCCAAGCTCTTCCACCACTGTAGACTGAGTCCCTCCATGCCTTCCCTGTTATCATGGGGCAACACTTGAGATACCATCAGTCAACAAATCATCCTCCTGGGAAGTTATTTCTGTTACGTTTATAGCTATAGTACAAAAGTCATTAAAATAGTCCACCTCTTCTTTCCTGTCTTCCTTTTTATATCTGTGTTCTTCCTATGAGGGGGAAAACATGTAGATTTGACTTTCTGAATCTAATGGATTTCATTTTATACAATGATCTTTACACCCGCCCCTTTTTCTACAGATGATACAATTTCATTCTTTATGACTGAATAGAGATCTGTTGTGTATATATTCCACATTTCCTTCAACCACTGATAGATACTAGGCTAAGTCTATAACTTGGCTATTGTGAATAGTGCCCTGAGAAAGATGGGTGTACAAGAGTCTACCTCATATGATGGTTCAGTCCCTCTAGGTCATCATACCCAGGAGCAGTGTAGTCAATCCTTTGGTAGTCAAGAGCCTATGAAGGTTTGATCCCTCTAGGTCAAAACCAGTAGTGTAGCCAATCCATTTGGTTGTTCTAGTTTTCATCTTTTGAGATTTATACTAATCCCCATAGTCACTGGACTAATTTATATTCCTACAATCAAGGAACAATACCAGATAACTATTCTGTCTTCATTTTCTTATTGCATCTCGTAATATTCACAGGCAGACCATGACTGTAAGAATCAATCCCCATCAGCAAAATGAAATATATGTGGTCATTTGGTTTTTAAACTAGAAAATGACCTGGAATTAGCACCGCTGTTGAGACCAGAGGTTTTCAGTCTCAGCACTGTGAACTTTTGGGATAGGATTCCCTTTACTAAGGTCATCTTGTACACCTGGGGTCCCAGAGAAAGAAATATGACTTCAACAGAAGCATGACTCTCCAAGTATATGCTGATCTTTCCATGCAAAGGCAAAGGGTGGTGTGAGGAGAATTTGTAAGTGTTCTCAAAAAACAAAATCTAAATTGACTGTAAGGTGAATAGCATTAGGAAGATGAGGGCGGGGTGGTGCTGGGTCCTCAGAAGGTGGACGAAACTCAAGACTGACTGTTTTTGCTTACTGCTAACAAACCTTGGACCAGTCGTATCTCATTTGGCTTGTCTGTCTAGAGGATGAAAATATTACAGGAAATAGGCATGGGTGCTCAGTGTTCCTTGTCAAAAAAGCCTAACACTATAGGCTGAAGACTTTGTAGGATTCTTGCTTTGGCATGGTGATGCAACAAGCAGTGTAGATGACTCTAGCTCTACTTAAAGAAGTCCGGACTATCAGATTTGGTCTGTTGATGGAGTTAGGAGCTAAATGGGAATCAGGTATTTTATGTAGCATAGTTTACACTTGACAGGTTAAAGGGGGTTGGGCATTTTGAGGCAAGCAAGAACAATTAGATGATCAATAACAACCATAAAAGGGCAAATACGAAAGGTGGGAAGCCAGGGACATCAAATGTGTGCTCTTCAGAGATACAAAGAATACTGACAATCCAGTGGGAGAGTATTTTCTTCAGAAGATCAACAAGTTGAACTAAACAGAAAGCTGTGTTACATAGCATGGGGTTCTCATAAGAAAGACAATATTTCAGATATAGGCTTCACATGATTAATTACCAAATTCTTCACCATGGCAAGAAGTAAGAAGTGGTAACTAACAATGGGCTCTGTTGCCTTGGGTGCACCTGGAAGGGAGTGGGATGCCCATGGGTGAAGCTGGTTATCTCTTCTTGCACACTAGTGTGGACATAAGAGAAAGGGTCCCTTTGACAAAGGCACAAAAGAGAGATGGACTAAATGGGCCTTTCCCACTTTCATGTATTAAGGTCAACGTTCTTTTTGTTTATAATGTCTTCAAGTATCTCTTACTTCAGGAGGTTCTGGCAGAAGCAGGCTGCCCTGGCTTAATATCCTGCACTTAGCTATGTTCTACAAGGCATTAATTTGTACTGTGCTGACTTGGATCACTCTACAATAGAGTCTTCATGCTGTTGAGAAGGTACTCTGTGAAAACAGACACTATATTATATTTTTTGATAATATCTCTACTTTTTCACCACAAACCATTAGTAAAATTAGTAATGGCCATGGTTTGAATATCTCCATCATGTCTGTAGAAATCAACTACCACGGTAACAATATTAAGAATTGAGGCTTTTCAGAGGTGTTTAAGTCATGACAGTTCTACCTCATGAGTAGGTCAATGCTAATATTAGGAGAATGGGTTTGTTATCTCAGGAATGGGCTCCTGCATTCAAACGATGCATTTGGCTACTTTTCTTCTGCTGTGTTATGATATAGCAAGAAGGTGTTCAAGGAAAAACAAAGTAGAAAACAAAAACAAAACAAAAAACCCTACGGAAATGTTAAGAGTGAAAATCAAATCCTCACTATTTTGTCATGGGAAGATGTCCAGGCAGGAAGAAGTGAGTTCCCTATGGAATCTACCATCACCGGGCACAGATGGGTGAGCAGTTTGAGGTCTTGGAGAAGACAAGTCAAGGTTCTGGTTCCTTCTAAGTCATAACAGGGGAGGATTGAGACTATTGTGATCAGAAGGGCACCCAGATCCAAGGACAAGAGCATCCCAGATGGTGGTCATTTAGACTTTTGTATCTGAGGGTGCTGCTACACAGGTACAATGTTTTTGCTATGTGAGAAAGCCATCAGTCATCTGGACAAGACATCCTTAGTGTTTAGCTAGTTTGTTTAACTAGTTTGCAGGACAGACAGTTGAAGGAGTCATTAAACATGTAATGATAACTGGAGGATCTGTTTCTAGGTTTGTCAGAGGTAAATAAGGGTAATTATTTGGGAGTCTTGTGGGTGTCACACAGAGTGCACACCATTTAAGAGTGGACCTGTTCTCTGGGGCTGCATAACAAATACCACAGAGAGGGCAGCCTAAACAGCAGCCGGTTATTTCCCCACCGTTCTTGTCTAAGGCCAACTTATGGCCTGGCTTGCTTCTGAGGCTCTCTCTGGCTTGTGGGTGGTTTCCCTGTGTGTGTGTCAGAGTCCTAACGTCTTCCTATAAGGACAGGTTGGATGAGTGTCCGTTCAAATGACCATTTAAACTCAATTTCCCAGTCAAATGGTCTGTCTTCATATGCAGTGATTCTACGATCAGGAACTGGGGGTCAGACCTTTAGCCTATGCATTTCGGGGCCATACTTAGTCCACGTCAGAGGTTTTTATCTAACCATGCAGTGGAAGGTGGATCTTTGCAGGGCGTCATTTCTAGAAATAAGGAGGGTGGGAGCTTTCCCACGTAAAAGACTAGAGGCTAGCCCTTGCCCCAGGGGTAAAAAGATATCCACACTCTTAGGGATTGGTGGTCCCTTATTTGTTCTTCTCCCCTGAAGCCTCCCACTGGTCCCCTGGAAGAGCAGAAAGGAAAGTTATTGCTGAGGGAACCAGAGGGGCTAAAGAGAATTAGCAAGAAAAGTAGTAAAGAATATATATATATATATGGTAGTCGAGGAGGTGTAATCTGGAGTTGGAGTTGACAGTGAGAGAGACAATGAGACCCAAAAATAGCTGAAGGCTCAACCTGAGGAGAGAAAGGTGTCTAGTCAGGGAACTAGAGAGATAAGTAAAGGAATCCCCCTCCCCCCCCACGCAAGTCTCTGCCATGTTGATTCATGGCAACAGTTCACCCCTTCACAGCCCTGGGAACTCTTCAGTATACTAATTTGCTGCCAACCAAGAAATCAGAGGCCTGGGTGATATGTCCCTGTCATCAGCAGAGCAGAGTCAGGGAGAGGGCTCCACCTGCAGCAGCCAGGTTCTTCTTGGACACTTCCATCTGGTACAGGAGGGACCCCTGACTTTGCCCAGAGAAGAATTTCAGCCAGAGATAGTACAAAGCAGAGTTGGAATCTATTCAGAAGAAAAATGTTAACATGGATTTAAGCATAGGGGCTGAAGAAAGGGTCATCTGGGGACAGTAAGACATACCCAAGCATGGGTGGGGCCTTCACAAGGGAGGGTGTTGCTTACATATCCAGCAATAGCAGTCTACAGTGTTTGGGGAGCTTTTGGAATTGCGTTGTTCAAAGGGATTCTCCTTGTCTCCTTCCCCCACTTACAGATCCTGAGATTACAGAGGGGCTCTGCAGGTGCCTGGGATACGGTTGCAGTCCAATATGGCAAGCCATGGGGGACTAAGATTGTACAAGAAAGTAAAGGCATGTATTTTAGGTAAATGGAAGAGACATCCTTGGGAGAGTCCTAGAAAACAACAGGTTTGTAGCTGAGAAAGGAATAGAAGATATACCCTGGAATATAAAGGAATATACTGGGGGTCATATATGCATTGCCCTTAAGTATGGTGTACCGACATTTTAACGTTCTTTGAAACATAAGGTACATAAAGGTAACACCATCTCTGTGTAGGCAGCCCCCCCAGTAAATGTTAATCGTGTTGGGATTCTTGACTTTAGGCTGGTGAGAGACTTCAACCCTTTCAGTTTCTAGACCATTAAGCTCCCTGACTTCTGTCCTTTCTTCTCTTTGTGTTCACTCAAGGAAAGCCTGGAGACAAGTGAGCAGGAAGCTTCTCCCCAGTGCCCATGGAGTCTCTCTCTGCCACAGGCCACAGGCAGAGGCTCCCTCCTGGGTCATCAGTCTGTTTGTTCCCACAGTACAGCTTTATGTACCTGTGACTCTTGAACCCTCAATAAAAATGGAGTAAGAGCAGCCCAGATGGAACATGGCAGGTCATATCTCAGGGTTATTGATAGGGAATTAGACAGCTTAGATGGTAGATATCTGCCCAGCTCTAGTGCTTTAAAAGGCTTATTATAACCATAAAAAATGTTTATAAACTTGCCAGTTTGAATAGATATAAGTCCTTTGCCTTGGATGGTATTTTCCACTTAGCTCTCCTCTGGGGGGCACTGGAGTCCATGTAACCCCAGGAAAGCTGGCAAGTATGTCTGAACTCTTCTGGTTTTGTGACAAAGGTGTACACCTGTGGGAAGAGCAGGGCAAACAGGCTGCTTGCCAGTGGGGTGGAGATAAGAAAGGGGCAGGCCCCTCTGAGTCTTTAGGCAGAGTGGGGAGAAGTGGGGAGGCCGTCCTGGGAGCCAACAGAGATCCACAGGGAGAATCTGCAGGGAACTGGAGCCCCAGCCTCATTAGCATACGTCCTGACCCCTACCTCACACCCCTCCCCCTTTCAGGGCTGCTCTCTTGGCCTGAATTAAACTCTCAGTGTGGAAATCTGTTAGGGAACGAAATAAATGCCAAGAAGGCAAGAGAGGAGAAAAACAGGGTAAGGTGACAGGGAGGACTCTGCAGTCTCCCAGCCCTCCCCACTGGGGCTCAAACATGCATCGCAACCCTCCCCTGCTGCCCACACCGGAAGGCTGGGGTGGAGACCTGAGGAAGAAGATAGGCCAAACAGAGGCTGGGAGCTGCCATGGAAGAGAGAGGTCAGGCCCAGAGTCTTGAGTGTGTTTTCTTTGGGGTGAGATGCTGCGAGGCGTGCAAAAGTGAGCAGTGATGGCTTGCAGGAGCCGGGCAGTCAGGGCTCAGCAGACACTCCTCTGAAGGGGGTGGAGACGCTGGCTGGTTGTGGCAGCATCAGGCCGGTCACTGCACAAAATGGTTTTTATAACTCTATTTGGCTTCACAGTCTTCAAACCTAGACAAGCTGGAGGGCAGATGGCTTTAAGATCCACTTGGGTGCCATTAAAGTGCCCAGATGGGCATTCTAAGGGTTTCTGCACTTCCAGCTTCTTAAGCAACAATAGGAAAAAGCCCAGAAAAACAAACATGGTCTGAACATCAGGTCTTCTTTGTTTCCCCTAAAAATGCCACCCTCTCAGGCACATACCTTCCACCAAAATACAAGCAAAAGGCAGCAGAAACTGTGAGTGATAAAAGAAAAAAAATGAGCTGTGCTATCCTGGGATGTTCCAGCCGCAGCTCCACTTCCACTGTGGAAGCCAAAACAGAGATCTTCCATATGCACCGTGGAAGCGTGGAAAAATCCGAGCCATCGCATTCTGAAAATGTTTCACGAAGCAGTCACAGAATTCATGTCAGGTCATCCACAGTTACTTTTAGATCAGCTGAAGGGTATGCCAGATTAGCAAATGCAGCTGCAAAAATCGGGGTCCTAGAGACAAGAGGGGCACTTCCCCATTGCATTGCAGAGTTTACACTCTCCTGACACCTGATTGCAGCAAAAGGTCAGACTCCCCAGGAGCATGCACTGATGGTCAGCTTCAGGAGCTGCCTGTATGCGAAGGTGGTCAGCAAACAACTTCACATCTGGGTCCCACTTTATGGCTCTACAGAGCTAAGCCTCAAAGTTGCTGAGCAAGGGAGTAACAGATATCTATACACACTCGCACGTGTACGTGCACATACAGAGGAACCATAAGACTGAAACATTAGACAATATTCAGCAGCTCTGACCTGAGGTCTGGAGAAGCCAGCTGTGCTTTCGAATAGAACCCTGGATTCTGGGCACCATCTTGTTTGGGGGTAGTTTAAAGTGAGAGGAAGAAAGGAACCCTTTTTAAAAAGCGACTTGATTCACTGAGGAAAGAAGCTGTCTGCACCCCCAGAGGGTTTAATCCATAGCTGGTGGTAGACAGAAGAATCTTACACTTGCCCCTGTGAGCATGCTGAGCCACTATCAAAGGTTCTGATGCTGATGCTGTAGTCATGGCCTCCTATCTAGCACCCAGTGGAACCAAGGGTTTATTTTACACCCACAGCTAGAGGGCACATTGTGGAGATCTGTTTAGCTGTGTATAACTACAGAGGGGTTCTTCTTCTCCCCTAGATAATCCTTCAGTTCTTGGTTTATGTTCCCATCTTTCCCACTGTCAAGGGCTGAGACTGTTGTCCAGAAATCCAAAGAGCTGACACACAGCATATCACGTAAGAAAAAAATCTCAGTCTTGTACTGGCAGTGTGAGAAAATGAGGGTCTATGGAGAGAAAACAGAAAAACTGCACTCGTGAGTCAGTTGGGATTTCCATTCCTGGGATGTATGCACCTTGGGACTGTTAACCCATGATTACACAGATGGGGCTGGGGTCCGAGGCAGCGTGAAAGCTACCCGGCTTCCTGTCTAATCGCAATGTCTAACAGTTTCTACTTCCTTTTCAGCTCTGATCTTAACACACACCAATGACAAGATGGATTAAGTCTGGTTCCTTATCCCTGACGAGGTAGCCAGCAGAAAGCACATGATGATGTGCAAAGATGAGTCACAGTCTCCCAGTAAAACATGAACTGACTGAATGACTGTGGTGTTTGGATCAACAGGTCCATTCATGGGAGCGAAGCCTGACCCTGAATAAGCTGAAGAGCTGGAGATAAGCAGGAACATAAAAAGGGGCCTTTCCTTGACAGCCCAGAGGGCACAGACTTAGAAAGTCCCAGGGTACACAGAAAGGGCCTTTTCATAGTGTAACCCTAACCCAGACTCTGGGGTTTGGCTAGAGGAAGACTTCCAAGGAGATGGCCCAGACAATCTCCATGTAGAATCAACCTATCCACAAACAAATGCAAGAAACAGAATGGGACCCAGAGAGGAGAGAAGAGAAAAAGGGAGATACAAGCAAGGTCAAGGGTCAGTCAAGAACATCTGCTCAAAGCTAGGGGATTGAACAACGAAGCAAGAAGAAACACTGGTTCACACCTCCAGCTATCTTCTGGTATTCATTCATTCCACAGGTCCATCACCCATTTCCCTACCACTTTCTACAGAAGTTTTAAATTCCACAACAATGGGGGGGGGGGAAGACTCTTTGAGGAGATGCAGGAGAAAAGCAACACTATTGGTCCTCGTCAACTTCAGATATAGCTTCTTCTTATTGCAAAGTACTTTCCATTGACAGATAAGAATAGCATTTATTAGGACATTTAGAAAACTATTTGTGGTCCTCTCCTAAATGAGCAAGAAACACATTCTTATGACAAGATGCTGCCCTCTGACACCCTATGCTCAGTTCAGGAGACTTACACGCCATCACCTATCCTGCTGTTTCCTGACTCTTGGTGCCTTGTTTTTTGCCGTGGGAAGATGCATTCAGCAGCTTTCCAGTACCGTAACAAACACCTCAGACAATCCAATTACAAAGAGAAGAGGTTTATTTAGGTTCACTGTTTTGGAGCCTTTAATCCATGATTTGCTGATTGGGCCTGTGCTGAAACTAAGCACATCATGGTTCCCTGGCTGCAAGAGTGGAGAAAGCAACCTTTGACAATCTCCTTTGAGACCTGTGTGAGCAGAAGGTTCTGTGCTATGTCATTTTTTTTTTCAAAGTCCAAGGACAATTTTATTAGAGTTTAACAGAAAAATTCTGAAGCAGACAAGCAGTAAATCTCAGCAGCTGCCTGGAGAAGGAAGACAGAGACAAGGAAGAGAGGAAGCCAGGTTGTCTGCGATAAGCTGGCATGGAGATCAGCCACATGGTGGACAAGCAGACCCAAGGAGGGGAGGGGAACCTTAGAGAAAGAGTGCTACCCAATGTGTTAAAGAAAGCACACCCAGAGAAGAGGTAGGATGGGGAAACGAAGGGTTATGCTTTCCTGTGGCTGCGAGGGACTGCACAGAGGGCAGAGAGTCTGGGAAGGAAAGCACATTAGCTCCTTAAAGGAATAACTATTCCTCCTATCTTTTTAGCATGGCTTAATAGGAACCTGCCTTCCTGATTGGTGGCTTCTTAGCTGGGAGATTGCATGGACCAAACACATTTCTGCAGCCGCCGCTTTTGGAGTCCCCGACCTAGGCTGCTTGTCCACTTCCAGTCTATCATTCTCAGGAGTCACCACCTGTAGCAGGCACCCTAAAGGCCATTTAATGAACCGTTGATCTGGTGTCTTTGTAGGGCACTCTAGAGGATCCCCTAAGTGTATCAGTAGTTCTGTCTCTTAAAGATTCTAACACCTCTCACTTGTGCTATACGCTATGGACCAAATCTTTAACACAAGAGATTTCAGTAAGACTTACGGTAGCCATAGCAGCAGGCAAAGGAATAAGGGAAGAGCTTGGTCTAAAGTGGTGTTTCTCAAAGTGGGAGCTGTCAGTATCTCAGGACATATCATTCCATGTTGTGGAGATTGTCTTATGTACTACATGACTTTTGGTGGCATTCCTGGCCTCTTCCCACTAGCTGTCAGTAGAACCCTCTCTAGTTGTAACAAAAACATCTTTAGATGCTGCCACACATCCCGTGGGTATGAGAGAATGTCCTTAGTTGAAACCTTAGTGTAAACTGCAGTGGCTAAGCTAGAAGCCACATGTGGTCATTTTGCATGCAGCTAGTTCAAATTGAGATATGGCATCATAAATTCAAATATTTAAATGAAAAACAAACCATGTCAATTATTATGAATTAGACTAACATATTTTAGTATGTCTATATTTGGTGTTGTTTATATTGCAATGATTTTTAATTCATTGGGGAAATTAAAATACTATAATTCATTTTCACCGTTTTTCTTTCCTCCTCTTATAATGTAGCTACTGAGAAACTTGAAGGAAAATACTTTGTTCACACTGAACCACCTTTAATTTCCCCAGCTCAGCATGGGGCCAGACTCAAGCTAAAGTCTCTCTCTGCTCATCTGCTCAGCAGATTCCCTCACCCTGTAACTGACTACTACAGGCAGAAGACACTTCCCAGCACTCTCTGCACCCAGCCAGAGCGTAGCAGGCACAGAAGCTTGTTAATGAACTACTGACACTCACCCCAGAAGTGTCTAAGTCTCTTCTTTCCCATAAAAACTGAGTGAACGCAGCAGCCTCAGCACCCAGAGTCAACATCCTGCCCATCCCCAGAGGAAGCAGCTCCACTATCAGTATCCTGCCCTGGCAGCCTATGGATGCCAGAGACTCAGCACTTAGCAGCAGCCTGGAAAGCCTGCCTCTCCGCAGCCATGTAAAGTTTCTATTCTCCTGGAAACAGTGCTGGGATCAGCAGGACTGCTGGGGGTTCTTATGCTTGCTAAATGCTACTCACACACCTCACTCACCTTTCCTCCCACAGATCTCTCTCTCTCTCTCTCTCTATATATATATATATATATATATATATATATATCCAACTGGAAATTTGTGCCACCACCCCCCCAGAAATTTAGGTCTAAAGAAACTATCTCCATTCAAACACTACAAGAGCATAAGAAACTCAATTTCAGGAGCCAAGTATGGTGGTCCAGCCCTCAAGAGCTACATAGAGACAGGAAGACAAGAGTTCAAGGCCAGCCTTGGTTGCATAATAAGTTCAAGGCCAACCTGGGTTACATGAGTCATTTTAAAACAAAACAAGCCAAACAGTGATCCATGTTTGTAATCCTGCAATTGAGCATAGAGATAAGTGGATGGATCTGTTGTGAGTTCAAGGCCAGCCTGGTCTTCATAGCAAATTCCAGGCTAGCCAGGCCTACAGAGACCCTGCCTGGAAGGGGGGGGGGGTAATATAACAAAGAGATGGGGGGACAAAGAGACAAAAAGAAAGAGAGAAAGAGAGTCAGGGAGACAGAGACAGAGACAGAGACAGAGAACAAAAACAGCAAATTCAGTCTCATCCAGACATGGTGGCTCAAGCTGGGAAACCCAGGATTCAGGAGGCTAAGGCTGGGGGATTGCTGCTAGTTCAAGTCCAGCCGAGGCTATAGTTGACAGCAATGACAAGAAAAGGTATTCCTTCTCTGCCTGCCTTGCTACTGTCTTGTTTCTCCCCAGGTCCAAAGTTGATTGGAAGGTCTCAACAACAAAAGCAAAGGAAGCATCCCAGGGCTTCCTCTTGGCCTTTACCGTCTGATGTGTCACTGTCTTGGACTGTGGCTGCCTTGGGAGAAGTCTGCGTACTGCTCACAGGAAGCTTTCAGCAGACACTACCTTCCATGTCCTGACTACTCGGGAGTTACAGCATGGGACTCGGAGCCCCAAGGCTCCCTCTGGAAGTCCCATCTGCTATAATTTGAGTAGGTGTATCCCCAGAACCATGTACTGAAGGCTGATTTACCAACCTATGGACACACTGGGAGGCGGTAGAATCTTAGGAGGTGGGGCCTAGTGAATGGATTACGGTCATGGGCACATACTCCTGGGAAAGACATTGGGACCCTGCCCCACTTCCTTCTTCCTCCCTTTACAACCTCTCTCTGTCACAGACCCCATCAGCTGAGTTGATTTGCTCCACCATGCTCCCTGCCAGGAAATACTACCTCTTTATAGACCCAAAGCAACGGGGCAGCATCTGAACTGAAACCTCTGAAAGTGGTTCAGAGCCCCAAAGAACTCTCCTCTACTTTGATGGATTTGTCTCAGGTATTTGCCCCAGTGATTTAAAGCTGGGTTAACTTGGACCTACTCTTTCCCAGCCACGGGCAAGCACTTCTACTGGTCTCTATTGGGCAGTTTGTTCCCCTCACTATAAGAGAAGCAGTATAACATCAACCGCCTCCTTCTACACACACACACATATATACATATATGTACATACACATGCATACATGTACACACGCACACATGCTCACACATGCACGCACATGCACAAACACACACCCAGGGGCATGTACCATCCTTGAGCCGAAGCTCATCATCTCCTAAATGGCATAAAGTGTTTGGAACAAAACCCACAGAGTTTGGATTTGGGCAAAAAGGACAGCAGGTTGCAGAACAACTTGAAACTCTGCAGCCCAGGCAGGCACTCACCCTCCCCCCTCAGCCTCCGGAGTAGCTGTGGTTTCAAGCCTGCGCCATAGACCTGACTGCTGTTTAAGATAACACATTTCCACATCTCTTGCACTCGATTCTCTAATGAATGCTCCATCCACAACCATCTGCTAAAAAAGAACATTGAAGCAATCAGAATCCCCGAATCCCCTGGAAATTACACTGAATATTTTTTTAAGTGTTTTTTTTTCTTGTTTGTAGATTCCAGGTAAGTTCTTTCCAACAATGGAGAAACTAAGGCTCTGAGGTACCAGAGTCAGAGTAAAAATTCAAACCAAGGACTCTAGTTCCTCCTGCACACACTGTGTGCGGGTCATTCTCCCACTGCACACATTCAATCCTGATGTTCCAGAGAGCAGGAAGGACATCTGCTGCCTGATCATCATGGGCTAAGTGGCCCTACGGAGGGCCAGTAAGACCACCAGCCACTCCTTTGTTCATAATCTCTTTCCTCTGAGGAAGTGCTGGCCGTCTGTCCTGCAGTCAGTTTCTGCCACAGACCACATTAGGACAGGCTGTCCCTACTTGGCTGAGTGCTGGAACTCACAGGAACATTTCAAAAAGATCTGTTGAGAATGGAGGCTAGGACTTAACTAAACAAGATCACCTGGTTTATATGTTATTTTTCTTTCTCGGGAATCTGAAAATATGGCTTAAAAAAAAAAAAAAAGGATTCAATATAACTAACCCACAGGGGATTCAAGGGTTGTGATAAGGGAGATTCCAATTGTATTTTTCATTTTAGGTAGATTGTTGTGAAGGAGGATTTCCAGAAGTGAGTTCAGAGGTGTGGAAATGCATTATCTTATCAGTCCAGGTGCTTATCAGCTGGATAACTGAAATGATCAAAGTACTCTGTCATAAAGGTCCTGAGCTGGTCTTCAAACTGAGAAGGGGGCTTACTGCTGTATGACTAGACCACCACAAGGAGTACTTGCCTAGCATGCACAAGGCCCTGGGAATTATCTCCAGCATCACAACACACGCACGCACGCACACGCGTGCACGCACACACACACACATACACACACACACACAGGCATGCACACGCACGGGAGGAGGCTACATCCATACACCAACAAAAAATGAATTTCAAAAACTCAGTTTGAAGTGGAAGTTGTTGCTGAAGCCAGAAAGGAAACACTAGGGTATGAACTGAACAGTTCCTCAACTCTGAAGAACAAGGAAAGACATGCGGGGAAGCCGAAGGTGGGTCCTCCAAAGGTGAAAATGATTCAGTGGATAGAGGTGCTTGCCACTAAGCCTGGTGACCTGAGTTCTGTCCTCTGACTGTCTTAGTGGGTCCCCTGGAGTAGGCACACTCACCGAGACAGGAAATAGAGTGGTGGCTGCCAGGAGCTGGGAAAAGGAATCGGAGTTTGTGGGTACAGAGCCTCTTCCAGAAGTTAAGTCACAAAGGTTGAGCAGCTGGATTGTGGTGAGGGTTAATACAATGTAGAATCACTTCTGCCAAACACTGAACATTTACAGTGATTAAACAGCTTTAAAACGTACGATTTATAGCAAACGGTGGGTCTGGTACCACAATTTAACCCCCCCTAAGGCTGGGGGTGTAACTCAGTGGTAGGGCACTTGCCTAGTGTGTGTAAGCTGGATCTCAGGACAGAGACATGGAAAACGAAAGCAGAGCTAGGAGAAATAAATCAGCCTAACTGGGCTGTGACAGAGGCCAAGCGCTGAGCATAGGAAAGGTGTGACGTAGGCTCCTGCTGGAATAACCTTGTGCTGTTTGCAGGGAGCATTTGCAATAGCAACCTGTGGATAGGATTCTAGCATTTTTCTGAACGCATACCACACTTTAAAAGTCTGAGAAACTGTTATCAACAAAAGGGAAACAGAAATAGACAAGACAGTCCATGAAGCTGAAGGATAATCCTGTCTATAAGTACATGTACAACAGTCAGTTAACTTCTGCCTATTTTTGGTGCCCAACATTAGAGAACAACTCTGATTCTGGTCTTCATGGGCACTTCTGCTCCTGAGCAAGAGTAGCTCATCTCCCCCAGCAAACCCCACCCCACCTCCAAGCCAGGTTTTCTTTCCCAGAGTCCCTTCCCCTCAAGGTTATTGAGCACAATCCAGGCTTTCTTCCTGCAGTTTTGAGTGTGAGGGATCTTGGGGCGCAGCTTTGTAGGGATTAGGTAAATCACAGGTGCGCCCTCACCTGAACCAGCCCCCAGCTTACTCATTAATCGGGAGTTTACCTGCTGTTATTCCAAGTTCTCTCTCTCCTTGGCAGACTGGTGGCTTTGGACTGGTTCCCAGTTTGGGGCTCCTGCAGGCCCCCCTTTCTACTCACTGCCAAAATGTCTCTCTGCAGGTCTCTCCACCATGTGCCTGGGTTCTGTGGGCGTGTATTCTCAGCCAGATGCCCCACGCAGACTTGGCATCCCAGCTCGGATCCCTCTTCCTTACCCACTACCACTGCGACCCACCCCTTCACACACTCCTGGGCTGTGATCTGAGCTGCTTTCTCTACAAAGGGACCTAGATCTCCTTTCTCACTCCCAACTTTCTTACAAAGCTTCTCTTTCTGCTCTGATCCCAAGTTCTTTCTCTTGCCTGAGCATAAGCTTCAATGCAGCCAAGAGCTCTCACTGAAGCCAGTTTACGTTTCAGCCCATTCAGTCCTTTGAATCCAGCCTTTATTTACAATAATAATAATAATCAGGTGGGGGTGTGTGGCTCTGAGAGAGCACCTGCTGAGCACGCATGAGAACTCAGGTTCCATCCCCACAGAACTAACAGAAAGAAGAACGAAGAAGAGAAGAAAGGAAAACAAAGCATACTGACATCTTTGAGATGGACATACAGAGAATGTTCCCAGCTTCACCAGGAAAGAGGCTTAGGTCTATAGGAATATTAACTTCCCTACAAGCCTACAGAAATAGCAAGGCCTTCATTGCTAGTATGCATGTACTCATATGTGTACCCACCCAGCCAAAAAAACATTTAAAAATAGGGCTCTTGGGATGACTCAGTATTCAAGAGCCCTCCAAGTTCAGTTCCCAGAGGACCTAAGTCCAGCTTCCAGTACCCACACCAAATGGTCATAATCCATAACTCCAGCTCCAGGGTATCTGATGCCTCTGACTTTCAAGGGCTCCTACATAACATGTGCACACATCGACGGACAGGCACACATCTTTTTTTTTTTTTTTTAACACGTAATTACAAACAATAAATCTTTATAAAATATTAAAAAATAAAGTGATGTGTCAGGCTGAGGGTGAGGCTCAGTTGGAGAGTATTTCTGAAGCACAAATAAGACCAGGGGCTTCACCCCCAGCTCAGCCAAAAGGAAAAAAGGAGGAGGTGGGAAGGGCTGAGATGGAAGACTTAGCTTTAGCATGAAAAAGGAAGGCACTGTGTTCTTCCCTTTATATGAATACCGACATACTCCCCACAAAACACACAGTTCAAGACCAAGCTCAATAGAAGAGTGCTTGTCTAGAATGAATGAGACCATAGCGCATTCCCAGATACATAAAAACAAGCACCAGTCAGTGACTTAGGGGTATGGCTCAGGAGCAGAGGGCTTGTGAGATGTCTCGCTCTTGATGATGTGAACAAAACCTGAGGGAAGTATCTTAAGGGAGGAAAAACCTACTGGGCCTCACAGTTTGGAGAAAACAGTCCATCATGGCCGAGAAGGCATGGCAGCCAACTAACTGTTTCTTGGTGGTGGGAACCCATAGAGGATGCTCACAACTGGGCACATTGAAGAGGACGGAGGACAAGGGAGGAACGGAACACAACTTTCTCACCTAACTTCATCAAGCTAGGCCCCACCTCCTAAAAGTTTCAGAGTCTCCCAAAGCAATGCCACTACCTGAGGACCAAATGTTCAAACACATGAGTCTGTGAGAACCATTCGGCATGCAGTGAGTGAGATCCTGAGGGGTTGTTGTTGTTGTTGTTGTTGTTGTTGTTGTTGTTGTTCTGGCTTTTGGAGACAAGGTTTCTCTGTATAGCCCTGGCTGTCCTGGAACTCACTCTGTAGACCAGGCTGGCCTCCAACTCAGAGATCTGCCTGGCTCTGCCTCTGAGTGCTGGGACTGAAGGCGTGTGCCACCACCGCCCAGCCAGACCCCTGAGTTTTATCATTAACATGCAACAATATTATCAATTCATGCCCACCCTGTAGTGTGGACATTCAAAGAAAAGGGGTTTAGAGCTGGGCACAAGGAAGACAACCTGGGCTGTGCAGTAAGACTGTGCACAAACACAAACAGTGGCAGGTGAGATTTGTCATGCTCCCTGTAGTGCCAGGCATCCCTGGAGGCACATGCACTCTGCCAAGGTGGAGCCCTGTGAGGTGCCATTGTCCAGGTGCCACTGTCGCCAAGACACATGGTGTTTCCATCTCCTTGGCCATGGTTAGAACAATGAAACAAGAATCACGAGATTTCAGAGATTTAAAGATATCACCAGGGCTAGAGGGGTGGGAGAACTTGCCTAGCATGCACAAGGTCCCCCCCACCCCCGGATTCCATCCCAGTGCTGCATGCGCAAAATAATAATAAAAGAGTGTTTTAGTGTCTTCTGCTTATATTCATTCATTTTAAAAGTAATACACAAGCCCTGGGCCTGCCTGCCATCAACTTTTAATTTTACCTGAAACAAAATGAAAAGCAAACGCTGCCTCATCCAGCCCAAAAAAAAAAAAAAAAAAAAAAAAAAATTCAGAGAGCAAATGAGTGTCACTGGGCACACACACAGCTTTTGGAGACATACTTCCATCTCCAGGGTTGAAATTGCATTGTGTAAAATACTATGGAAGACAAAGGAGATCCTGGCTGAACAAGATGGAAAATCACTTCCTAGAACCACAATATACTGTGTTCCAACTGGGGCTTGGGAGCAGGGGTGATCCTAAACAATCCAAGTCCTAACGTGGAAATGGTATTTATTATTTCTCTCCACTCCACACCCTTGAGCAAGACAACACTAAGAGCTGGTTTTCCCCTTGACTTACAAACCCCTCACGGCTGAGAAGCAAGACTCTGTGGGCCCTGGAAGACTCTGTAATTGCACACCAGGCTCTTAGCTGCTTCCAAAGCTACTAACAATCTGCAGACAAGTGAGCACCTTTAGGCAACCAGAAACCAGAATGTCAGGTGAGTTCTACCAAGAATAAAAGGTGGGGAAAAGAAGAAAAGAAAGAAGGAAAGGAAGGAAGAAAGGAAGGAAGGAAGGAAGGAAGGAAGGAAGGAAGGAAGGAAGGAAGGAAGGAAGGAAGGAAAAGAGAAAGAAAGAAAGAGAAGAGAAGGAAGATCTTTTGTTTCTAAATTTAGTTTTTGTCTAATTTTTTGTTTGTTTGTTTGTTTATGTTTTTGTTTTGTTTTGGGAAAGGATCTCCATTTACTCTGGCTGTCCCAAAACTCATTGTGTAAATAAGGCTATCTTTGAACATACAGAGATCCACCTGCCTCTGCCTTCCCAGTGCTGAGATTAAAGGCCTGCACCACCATACTGGACCCTTAATATACTTTTTTCAAACTTGTTTAGCATTGTGAGAAAAGGGAGGAGGGGGAGATGATTCTATAAAATTGAGTAGTCAAAGGGTAAAACTATACTCATTTCTCAATGGCAAACTTTTTTCAACCTAAGCTCCAGATTTAAAAAAAAAAAAAAAGTAGGTGCTTCTTTTCCCTTCCCACAAAGTGAAAGTCAGAAGGAGTGGACCACTAACCCTCCTCTTGTGAAAATGATGCTCGTTCATGTTCGTTCAAATTCCAGCCCAGCAGCTCCACTTCCTGCCTCTCCCATCCCTCTTCCATCCTGCACAGGAGAACTGTAGTTTGCCAGCCCCACACAGAACTCCCTATGGAATTCCCTCACTCCTTAGTGACCCTCATCCCTCCATGGCCACCAACCCTCAATTTCTCAAAAGCCAAAGAAAGTCCATCCTGCACCCTCCCTCTCAAAATGACGTCCCCTGCCCCGCCCCAAGAAGCCTCACTCCTCCCAACATTCTAAACTCAAGGGTTGTCATTTTTGCATCCTCCCTTCTCCCCAGTCCGTCACAGAGTAAATTCACACCACCATTCTCTCTGGGCCAGATCTCAGCTGATGGGAGCAAGCCCTGCCTGTCCACTTTCGGTGCGATTCCACTCATCTGGGGCCAAGCTTCCCAGCTCCCCAAACAGGCAAGTGTCCCAGGTTTTCCTGCCGTACCTCTAACCTTTGTTCCTTGATTAAGTACTTGGTTCCTCTCTACACAGAACTGGACTCTGTCCAACCTGTGTCTCCAGGTCTTCAAGTATTCACTCAGTAGATGTTGTTATCCAGAGGTCCATGTTTACTTTTGGAGTTGGTTCTTAAGAATCCTAAGAAAAGGTCAGGGGAGGGAACCAGGCTCGCCCCACCCCCAGTCCATCAAGGCAGGAAAAGGAAGCCCCTTTGTGTGCACAACATGCTGACAATTGCTGGCTCTTGCCAGAGTGGTGTGCTTTCCTTTCTCAACATAGGAAGCTGCTAAGAACTGCAACAGGGCAGAAAGACAGGCGGAGCTGTCCCTTCAACCAGCAGGGTTGCAGAGGCCACACAAACGCTACTATTGGTTATTTCGGGACCAGCAATGAAACATTGAGCCAGTCTTTTCTCTCTGAGCCAGCCGCACCAGCACGGTTTGACTTTTGACATCTTTTCCTTGTGATGAGAAACGGCTGGCTCTTTCAGCAGTTGTAGGGAAAAGGGCCTGCTAACCAGAGGGAAGGAAACCCCCACCACAGACCCTACAGGAAGGCCTGTGCCTGGAAACCCACAGGCAGGTGCCGTTAGAGGGCAGCAAGTATCTGTCTGGGAGCCCAGGCGCTCGGTCTCTCTCTCTCTCTCTCTCTCTCTCTCTCTCTCTCTCTCTCTCTCTCTCTCTCTTCTTTCAATTACAGGGTGTCTCTAAAGGCAAAGCACCAGGGCTCCAGCATCAGCAGAAATACAAATTGGAAAGACCCAGGGTGGTGGAAGGGGAGGCGCCCTCCAATCCCCAGCGCAGGCAGCTCTTGGCAAGGTCAGGCAGTGGCTGTGAAGGTCTCACCCTTACTGCCTCGGAACCCCCCTGGGTCAAGGATCCTGGCAGAGCCAGCACTGCTGTGGAGAGAGAGAGAGAGAGAGAGAGAGAGAGAGAGAGAGAGAGAGAGAGAGAGAGAGACAGAGAGACAGAGACAGAGAGAGAGAGACAGAGAGAGAGAGACAGAGAGAGACAGAGAGAGAGAAAGCTTGGGCACCCAGCCTTTTGTGTCACTTTGCTCCTTGGCCTCCTGCAATTTTAGGACAAAGGAGCGCCTGGGAGCTGCCAGCAGCCTGGGGGCACCACTGGGTTTGACAAGGAAGGACGAAACCTGATCCCAGCAAACAGGGACAAGTCCTTGTGCTGTTCTGTGAGGTGACCCAGTTCTGAGACCAGACACTAGACTCTGATCACACTGTATCTCTCACACACCCTGCTGGCACCCCTCGGCCTCCGAGGTAAGAACGTGGCATCTTTCCTTCCACCAGACAAATGAGAGCTGCCACTGGGGTATCCCGTGCCACGGCAGCTGCAGACTCTAAGGTGTTGTGTTTTATAAAAAGAAAGAGAGCCAAGAATGTGTTTGATAGAGGCAGGTATGGTGAGGTGGGAGGGGTACCTCAGCGGGCCCATACTAAGGCATCCCTTCCCCCTGAGGGACCAGCCATGGATATATTATGGAATTGGGAAGGGAGTAGAAACAGAGAGGGGGGAAGGAGAGAGGGGAGGGGAGGGGAGGGGAGAAGAGGGGAGAAGAGGGGAGAAGAGGGGAGAAGAGGGGAGAAGAGAAGAGAAGAGAAGAGAAGAGAAGAGAAGAGAAGAGAAGAGAAGAGAAGAGAAGAGAAGAGAAGAGAAGAGAAGAGCCTGGCCAGGAACACATGGAGAGAGGAGCAAGGGGGAAGGAGAGAGAAGAAAGGGGTCAGGGGGGGGGCAGAAAGAGTAAGAGATCGAGGCGGGGGCAAACAGCTGTTGCCAGATAACTGTGAGGCGGAGCCTAGAAGGAACGCTAACATTCCTCTGTTTTGATTTAATTTTAAAAAAGGAAAGACTAGAAAGAGGTGATGGCGAAGCAGGAATAGGGTCGTTATGGTCTTTAGCTGCTTCCTGCTGACTCTGGGGCGATGTGTCTCTGGGAAACCTAAGAAAATGGGGATGGGGTGTTGGTCCAGTCTTAGGAGAGTTGGCTGTTTCCTTGCTGTCCAGGGTCTGTGGAGCCATCTGTGGGTAGGAAGGAGCAGGTCCAGTAGAAGCATCTGTCTCTGTGAGAGTAGATTAAAGCATCTGTGGGTTGCTTCTCTGGAGCTGTCCTGGATGTAGATTTTGAGTAAACGCCTGGACTTGAAACAGCCAACTCTCCTAAGACTACATACTCAGGGAGAAAGGAGTCCTCAGCATAGGCCTGCAGAGGCGCCCCTCCCACCACACCATACCTGGCTCTATCAAACACATCCTTGGCTCTTTCTCTTTTTTTTTTATAAAACATAGCATAAGGGACCCAGGGGCAACCAGGAGTGACCTCCTGCCACTCTTGCCCAGGAGCCTCTTTATATTTTACCAAGATTTCTACCAGGAGATGGCTCTGAGCTCTAACTAGAGCCTGGGTCGGGATTGGGCCTGGCCTGGGTGCAAGTCCCTGGGAGACAGCAATCAAGGGTCTGGTGCAATCTGGTTACTCATTTTTTTTCCCCAAGCCCCTGGAGGACAGCCCTGATTCATCGTCACCGGATTGGAAGAGCTTCACGTGACAGGCTTTGGTTCAAAAGGCCTGGGCAGATCAAAGTGTCAAGCTGAAGGTGACAGGTTACCAAATTCTAGCACTGGTCTTTTACCCAGCCAACAAGCACAGGCTGAAACAAGGTGCCCTGTTCACCTCCTTCCCTGCACTCAATCTCATTTATACCCCGTTAAGAAGAGGTCCTTTGCCCTGGCCCTGACTACAGCAGGTAACCTAAGACTTTCAACTAGTCTCCCCATCCCATGCTTGAGTCTGTCACCAAACCCGAAGTTTCTTGGTCAGGAGATTGTTAAGCACAATTCTCCATTATTTCAGAGTCAACCCTCCTACACTCTTGGAGCCCTAGGCTCTGAGCCTCTGATTCTGTGCCTTTTTTCTTCATGATCTGCCCTTGGGACTCTCCTCTCTCCTCCTTTAGTTTCATGACTTAAGTTTAAAAGGGACTACGGGGAACCTCTAAACTGGATTCATAGATAGACCTGTCACTTACAGTAAGAACACAGTGGCTAGGAACCTAACGGAGTGCGCGGAGGACTTTGCCGTCATTGGGAGGCCTTCTGATTTCCTGTAACACTGGACCAGGAATTCAGACTAAATTTCCCACTGACAACCATTCAGGACTCTACAAAATATACAAGAAACCCAGTTCTTCCAACCTGCTAATTACTGAGCTGTAATGTCAGCTGTTGACAGCAGAACCGATGGTGGGCTGATCACTACTCTTGTTGCCTAACCCATAGCTGCTGTCATTAAAAACTCAAACTGATACTTGTAGCTTTGGACAAAAACTCCATGGACTGAATATAGGATTTGTTTTATTTGTTTGTTTGTTTTTTTTTTTTTTTTTTTTTTTTTTTGGTTTTTCGAGACAGGGTTTCTCTGTGTAGCCCTGGCTGTCCTGGAACTCACTCTGTAGACCAGGCTGGACTTGAACTCCGAAATCCACCTGCCTCTGCCTCCCAAGTGCTGGGATTAAAGGTGTGCGCCACCACTGCCCGGCTATTTGTTTGTTTTATAAACTAACTTCACATCGACAAAGAAGACAGCTCTTCCACATTGCCTGGAGCCTCTCTCTGACCTGTCTTCCCACTGAACTGCTTGCTGCAAAGGAGGACACATCCTGAAAGAGGCTGTCACTTCAGCTATAGCCTCCACAGTCCCTATGAAACAACTATGAAAGGATCTCTGCAGTGTTAGGTGTTTGGTCCCACTCACCATGGAGGTTTAATCTTCATTTTGGGTTCATTCTTCACTTCCCTGAACTGCCTTCCTCAATTCTAAAATAGTAGCAATCATAGCAACAAACTCAGAGTGTTACTGTAAGGCTTAAGTACGATAGTGTAGCTAAAATATTGAGTACCGTGTCCTCAGCTAGCAGTGATTAATGAATAGTAGGTATACACATGGTTTCTGACCAATATTGACTATAAGAACTTATCACTGGGAGATGGGGAACTGTTTGCTATGCAAGCATGAAGCTCAGAGTTTGGATCATCAGCACCCACATAAAGGCCAGGTGTAGTGACATGTACCTGTAATCTCAATGTTGCGAAGGGGGAGACATGCAGATCCCTTGAGCTTTCTGGTCAACCATTCTAACTGAATCAGTGTGCTTCTGGTTCAATGAGAAACTCTGTCTCAAAAAATAAGGAAGGCTGGAGAGATGGCTCAGCTGTTAAAGGCAGGAGTTCTCTTGCAGGGGATGGGAGTCCAGCTCTCAGCATGCACGTCAGGAGGGTCATTACTGTTGTAACTCCAGCTCCAAAAAGAAAAAGCCTCCTCCAGCCCTGCACTCAGCATGTGTAAAGCCACACTCAGATAGACACATAAATGCATAATTAAAAAAATATTGAAGAAAAAAGATGAAGAGAAGAAGTGTGTGAGTGTAAGGCTAGCCTAGACCACATATTGAAATCATATCTCAAACAAACACATGAATATAGTCAGGGTTAACAAGAAATAGGGTTCAAAACATGCTATAAACAAAAGAAGGTGGAAAACAGTGATTGAAGAAGACAAATAACCTTGACTTCTGACTACACACAGCTGCAGACACAGGTACACACACATGCACACAAACACTCAAAGTATTACCAACATCTTCTTCATCTACATTCCAATACTTGAATTTCTTTTGAAAAACTGTGCCAATTCATCCTTTCATTTTTCCTAACGAGATGTACATACTTCCCTAGGAAGGAGCCTGCTCCGTCTGTAGGTAATTTTGCCTGTTGCCAAGTATATCGTTTCAGTAAAAAGATGAAGTCTAACTTCTCCTTTACAATGCTTGAGAGATCGGCACATCCTTTCACCCACCTCACTTACGGCACCCGCCTCGCTCACCACGCCCACCTCACTTTCCACACCCAGTTCTTCCCACCTGGTTGCTCATGGCTCTGCCTCTCTTGGTGTGGGGCATGGTCAGCCCATCTCGCTCCAAACCTTGCTCTTCTTTAGTACTGTTCCATCTCAAATATGCTTTGAGAAAGAGCCAGGGCTATAACTATAGGTGGTTCCTTTTACCCTACTCTTACCTAGAGCAAATTAAAAACAAAAATTTCACACTGTTCAGCTGTACCCATCCTGTTCTGGACTTGGGCAATTTATTTTCCCACTTAAGTGAACAGTCAGCCCATTTCCTTGCCTTTCAGAATGCTTTTGGAATCTGCTTCTGGCACTCAAAATGTATGGTTGTCTTTTGGCATTAAGTAACTGAACTTGGGAAAGTGTGACCTTCATGACTTCAAGTTGGAAACATATGATAAAGTATTAGACAAAACAGGGCCAAGAAGTAACCTCCTCAGGTTGCTTCCATCCACTGCCCAGGGACTCTGGGGTCTCTTCTACCCCATCTTGATTTTAGCAGTGAGTGTCAAGGAAGAAGGTGAAGCCTTTGCACAAAAGGATACAGCTCTGCATGGATAAGGATTGGGGGTGGGCTGTGATAAGTTGAAGGTAGACAAAAAAAAAAAAAAAAAAGAGCAAATCAGAGGCAGTAGGAAGGGGGAGAATCAAGATATAATTGGGTAAATCCAAAAGTGGGAGGAAGCTGGAGAGATGGCTCAGCAGTTAAGAGCACTGCCAGCTCTTCCAGAGGACCCAGTTTCAATTCCCAGCACATACACGAAGGCTCACAATCATTTGTAACCCCAGTCCCAGAGGATCAGAGGGTACCAGGTACAGACAGACAAGTAGGCAAAATATTCATATATATAATATTATAATATACAATACATACATAATATATGTACATATAATATTATACATAATATATAATATATCCATACACATTATATATATATATTATAATTATATATTATATTATATAATATATATATATATATTAGAGAGAGAGAGGAGAAAATGTTAGAGGAAGCACATAGGGATTTACAGACAACTTCATAGTCTAAGGTGGATGACAAGAAAGAAAGAAAAAGTGGTTGTATATCTGAACAGCCACAGTTCCCCTACGGCTAAGAGGCTTTCAGAATTCATGCATGTCCACCAGGGCAGCTGAGAATGACCTCAGGCAGACAGGAAAGACCTTCTCAATCAAGCCATTTTGATTCTCAGCACGTTAATTTACAGAAGGATGTTTTCACTTCCTGAAAACCTCCAGGCACAAGGAAGATACACACCAGACTTTGCTCAGCACACCTGCCTTTCAAGGGCAAGATGGATCTAAAAATAAGACTTGCTGGCAAGCCAAGACCCTACTGTCCTTTGAAGCTCCAGCTTTGCTGTTTAAAACCTAACAGAAGCCCATCATCTTCTCATCTTAGGATCTTAACGCATGGGAAAGACACCCCATGATAGTGTGTATGGGTCCTCCTGAAGACAACGGTTCACACATTCTGTCAACCAGATTCTAGGATTTGGATGTGTCCCTATGAAGCTCATGTCTTTGGAGGTCACTCAGTGGTAAGTCCTTTGGAAGGTAGCTAAGATTTAATGACATCATGAATGTGAAGCTCCACGGTGGAATTCATAGTTTTATAAGACAGAGAGCACTGGACATAGTGGAATATACATTTTAATCCATGCACTTGGGAAATGGAGAAGGGAGGATCAGGAATTAAGGGCTAGCCTCGGCTACATAGAAAGTTTCAGGCCAGCCTAGGATGTGTTTCAAGTGAAAGACCATTGGGGTGGGGGCAGAGCTAGCACATTTGCTATGTAGCCCCTGTGATGCTTTCCACAATGTTGGAAGGAGTCATCAAGAAGCCCCTCCCCCCCACAGATTCTAGGACCTGGATATTGCAAGTCTCAACTTTCAGAACGATGTGCTAAATGCACCTCTCCTTCATGTGAATTGCCTGGCCTTTAGCCTTCAGTTGTGGCAGCAAGACACCAGGATACTAGCACTGACATCAGAAGCAGGTCTTAGCCAAGTTCCAAATTCATTGTCAAGAAAGGTGACTCTGGGGCAAGAAGAGCCAGCAGCAGCTGGCTTGGTGATGGTATAAAGTCTGGAGTGAACTGCCTGTGCAACCTTGGGTAGGCATTGAGTGTATTTCTAGGTCATTGTCTCTTCCCTTGGAAAACAGAAATGAATTTGATGCTGTCTCAGTTTGGTCCTTGTCATTCTCCATTACTGAGGGAAGTCAAGGCAGGAACTCAAACAGAAACTTGAAGTGGAGACAGGAACTAAAGAAGAGGCCATGGTGGAATGATGCTCACTGGCTTGCTTGCCGTACTCATGTGTAGCTACTTTTCTATATCTACCAAAGAGTTATAGTCACTACAGCAGACAGACAGATTGTCTATCATCACATTTATTATTTTTACTCTCTCTCTCTCTCTCTCTCTCTCTCTCTCTCTCTCTCTCTCTGTGTGTGTGTGTGTGTGTATTTATACGTGGATCAGAGTGTATGGCTAGAGGTCAGAGAACAAGCTGTAGGAGTTATTTCATTCCAACATGTGGTCCCAGGAATGGCAGAAAGTACCTTTACCTATTGAGCCATCTTTCTGGCATTTATTATTATTAGTATGTATGTGTGTGTGTCCATGAGTACAGGTGGATGCGTGTGTAAGGAGGCCAGAGGTTGACATCAAGTCCCCTCCTTAACTGTTCTTTATTATTTTTATGTTGTTTATATATCTTTATATTATTTTTTAAGATGGTGTCACTCACTGAGCGCAGAGCACACCAGTTGGCTAGGCGGGCTAGGTAGAGTGCTCTGGAGAGTCCACCTCTGCCATTAGTGCTAGGTGTAGGGCTGCAGTGCATGACTTTTCCATTGGTACTGGTCCTCATGTGTGGCTAGCAGGCACTCTATCAACTAAAGTATCTCCCCACCCTACACATTTAAAATGTAATTGTACGTTTTATGGAATTCCCTGCATTCCATTGCAGAGGCATAGTACAAGGAAAGAACAACCTTGTCCCCAATACTAGTAAATAAATCTTGATTAGTCTAAGGCAATTCTGTTCATTTTATTCTCCTTGTCTAGTAATTAGTTTAGGAAGGGATGGAGTCAGCAACTTGGAACAGGAGATTATAAGAGAAAGTTGACCGAGGTTGGGATGGGTTCTGGGAAACAGTCCACAGCTTCGAGGTTAGAGTTACAGCTCCTCCTGACCTCCACATGTGTCTTGGAAGAAGAAGCAGGTTCTTGAGTCCAAGGCCTGCTTGGGCTACAGAATGTGTTTAGGGTCAGCATGGAAAACTTAGTAAGATGTTGCCTCAAAATTAAAGACAAAAGGGGACCAGGATCCTTGTGGCTCTTACATTTAAGTGGTCTCCCAGTCGTCTGTAAGAAGGTTCCCAACGTGGAGAGGAAATATGAAGATTCAGTCTTGGGAGTGATCCAGATAAGCCTGCAAAGGCCAAAGAAAAATAGTAAGAGAGACCACAGATGTTCTCACCCCCACCTAAGCCCTCTTCCACCTCCTGCCCTTGCTGTGGGTCTTATGAGGGATTTGTGCATTCGGAGTGGTTGGAGGCTCACAGGTGGAACCCAAAAGGCTGCCACCCTGGGATCCAACAGAGTAAGCCAGGTAGAGCTCCACACTAAGCCACTGTCAGCCCTCACTCCACAGCTAGGGTGACATCCAGTGCTAGCTTCAGTCATACAAGCACACTGTTTACCTCTACAACATAACCTTACATCTGTTTTCGGCTTCAATTGGGGAAGGAAGGAGGTTGCCTGAGTCACTTTATATAAGGAATCGACAGACCCAGACATTTGCTACTATTTAATTAGAACAAATGGAAAACATAGTTGATGCACAAAATGGGAATTTCATGAGGCAGAAACAGGGACAGAATGGGGCGGGGTGAGGTACAACCTGTGTCCTTGTCCATGGGCGTGGAAAGGGACAGTCTAAGCATTGCCATGGTGACTGGTAATCCCTGACCATCCACTGGCAAGATACATACCTAGTTTGTAAAGTCAGCAGCCAGACCTAATCATTAGAATTAGAAACTCATGTGGCACCTCAAGGAATATGGACGAGAGGGAAAAGCCAACCATTCGTGCTGAGTGAATGATAATCAAATAATAAGGTTGTCACCACTGTTAAAAAAAAAACTCAAGAGAGCAGAAAATATGAGCCAGATTAAATAAATAAATAAATAAATAAACAAACAAACAAATAAATAAATAAATAAATAAATAAATAAATTCTGCTTGTTAGAGTCAAGGCAATTTTTGGCCACATAGTAGGTAGTAAGTGCTACTTCATTTCTCAACTATAAAGATTAAGGGCTGGAGTAGGACACAGGTGGAGAGCAGGAATAAACTAATATATGCTCACCCCTGCCCTGGTAACATGGCATGGAGTGGCAGAAGGTGACCACTGACCATAGAGACAGCATCAAGAGCAGAGAAGAACTGGACAGCCCGTGAAAAATGTCCTGCTTCTAGCTTTTTAGTCAATAACTGAATTCCACCTTCACTTTCCGTGGTGTGACTCACACATTTGTATTACAGCCTCGACCTCCCTCTTTGTCTTCAAGCCCAGGTCTCCATTTGTTTGTTTTAAATGTCCACATGGATGTCTGTAAGAACTGCTTATCCAACATATCCAGACCCAAGCTTCTTATTCCCCAACAGATTCCATCCTTCTCCAGGATTTCCTGCCTTAGTTTCTCCACTGCTTATATCAGAACCTTCAGAGGTGGATTAACATCTGACCAACCATGGTCCATGTCCCACCATGCACCTCGTCCTCGCCCTTGTCATCAGAAGCCTGTCTCCTTGCTTCTACTCTCACCAGGATCCCTGGCATCTCTTCTTCCCATAGCCAAGAGAATAACCACTCTAAGCTTAAGTGTGATGTCTCCATGGGGCTCCAGGTGCATCCAGGCCTCCCTGGCTTCTGAGGTCTGGCCCAGCCTTCTCGTTTCTCCTTCCAGCACTTCAACCAAAATGCTGTGCGTGTGAGTTCTGTTCCCAGGAAGCTCTCATCTGTCTCCCTCTAGTTTTCCCGCACAAAAATGTAAAAGAGTTTGGCTTATCTCTTCAGAAGGCCAGTGTCCCAGCCAACCTTGTAAACTCTTTTGCCTACTTGAAAATTCTTGAAAAGCAATCTCCATTTCCAGCCAGGCTCCCCACTCACATACTTTCTACCCACATCCCTCCAGCCCCATCCATCAGCTTCCTTGGGTCAACACCACAGCTGGGCCTGCCCCTTCGGAAGCTGACACTCCCTCAAGGGTGGTGGATTTACGGTGCAGGGTTACTGGGTGCATAAATCTGGGCCTCCGGATTCAAGAACTGTGACATTTTTACAGCCTCCTCCCCCAAGCCTCTGCACATATTTGAAGCAACTGGAGGGAAGAACATCTGTTTTCACTTTTTAAAATTCACTCCATGGCTCCCATCTGACAAAAACTTCAATCTTGCCAGAGTTCTGGTCCCTGGCTGAATGAATGAGCAGTGAGTCTACATTCTGCCAGAGGTCCTGACTTTCCTGTCTCATCAGGCTATAAAGAAGCCACGAGAATCAAAAGTCTTCACTAACAACTAAACAGAGAATGTTCCTGAGATCAGGTTGGGTGGTCACCTCCCAGTTTGCCGGAAGTTAAGGAGGCACTGTTCTAGGAGAGGCAGGGAGAACCTCCAGGGTTTCTCTTTCAATAGAAGCTATACCCATAGGACCATGTGCAATGAATGCTGGAACTTGTAGTCTCTGGCATTGCTGAGAGTCATCAGGTAGACTGCACTCATTGCCCATCTGATGATCTTGGCTAGAACCTATTGTGACGAGGAATATCATAACTGAAAGTTGTATCAGGACAATACACATGCCACACTGCTTGACCTTTCACTCACAGATAAGAAGCTACCTAACAAAGTCCATCTTCTTAGGCATGACTTAGCTCATTGTCAACCTGTTTCACATAGATCCCCGCCTCATCATGAGGGACCATCATGAGATAGCCATGGTGGAGCCAGTTTAGAAAACTGTGTCCCTCCTAGAAGGTCCCACTGACAGTTGGCAGGGAGGATCAGAACAATCAGAACAGGCCCCTTTGAGAATGTTCCCCTGCAGGGAACAGAACATTGGCCCTCTTATACACCATCATTTACTGTATTTGGCTTTGGCCAGACCCACTGAGAATATCAGTGGTCATTTCTCTCTGAAGCACACTGGCTTCAAGATACCTGTAGAAATAAAGTCAAGCAAAATCCATACAGAACATGGCGCCATGGCCCTATGAAGACAGCCAGAGACCTCCCCCGGGTTTCCACACAAAGGCCTACAATGCACTTGCTCATTAGGATTCTCATATAGACTCTAAGTCTCTCCAGCTCAAAATCCTTCAAGTTCTCACAGCCTGTTCAGTCAGCTCTTGTCTTCCCACTCTCCTCCCACACCCTAAACTCTAGCCACGGGGTTATTTGCTAAAGTCAATAACCACCTCTCATTGAGCACTTATTAGATGCTGTGAGCTGGGCAAAGTATGTAGAACCACTATGTCATTTAGTTTGGTATCTGTCTGAGGTGGGTAGGTCTATGCCTGGTTTCCAGAAGGTGGAACTGAGGCACGGAAGTCAAGCCATTAACCTACAGCCAACCAGTCATTCTGCTGGAGGTTATCACATGGACAGTAATTACAAAACCACACAACAACAATAACAACAAAAACAACAACAACAACCGACATGATCACCTACCTCACCAGCTCTGGACCTTGCCTGATAGCCTTAGTAAGTGTCCTCCCTCCGGCTGAATCTTGGGGACACTCTCTACTACTCCTTTACCAAGGCCATCTCCTCTACAAACATAGCTTGTAGGCTTGCAACACCCTGGTCCACACAGAGACCTACTGTGCTCACAATGCACATGTACATGCTCTGACCTCATTCCTCTTCCCATAGATGGACTCTTTTCCATATTGCCCATTAGATACATTGTAGGTTGCCAAATCCTGTGCAGTCTAGCCCTTGGGTTAAATGATGTCAATCTCTAGCTCTCTGTCTGTCCATCCATCCATCTGTCTGTCTGTCTGTCTCTATTTGTCCATCTGTCTCTCTGTTTCTATCTCTCTATCTTGTGTCTCTGTCTTTTTGCCACTGTCTTTCTGTCTCTCTGTGTCTGTCTTTCTGTCTCTGTGTCTGTCTGCCTCTCTATCTTGTCTCTCTCTGTTTCTGTTTCTCTCTCTCTCTCTCTCTCTCTCTCTCTCTCTCTCACACACACACACACACACACACACACACACACACACACACACACACCATCTCATATTTAAATCCTCAGTGAAGAGATGTCTAAATTCCACTGACCACTTCTTTGACCCATCTTCTTTGGAAAGTCATGTCTAGTCTCTTTATTTTTTGCATGGGAGCTAAATTTAATGTTCTTCCTTCCCACACAGGGTGTGGCTAAAAGGAGGTCAGGCTGTAAACCATACGGCCACTTTCACTTTGCTCTCATAGATCATCCATCTCGGGCACAGCTAGTCATGGGAATTCTCAAGTAGTTGAGATTGAATGTAATGGGGACTTCAGTTGGTCAATGCAAAGAGGGAAAACAGAATCAAGAGATCAGAGTGTGAAAGGTGTACTAGAGATGGTTAGTTAGTTGGTTTAGTTTGCTTTGTTTGTTTATTTATTTATTTTGAAACAAAGTCTCTACCCAGCCCTGACTGTCCTGGAACTCACCATGCTGACCAAGCTAGCCTTGAATTCTCAAAGGTCTGCCTGCCTCTCCCTCCCTAGTGCTGGAATTAGAGGCATATGCCACCATGGCCGGCCTTAGAGTTTACTCTCAAAAGCAATGCCTCCTCAAACAAAGAGCAAGGGACTTTTATTGAGAATATTTGTGTGTATTAACACAGGAAAGACAGACTGGTCTTCCTATGAAGAGGCAGGCACATTCCTGAGCATTCTCTATTCAGGCCATGCTTCTTTATATGTCACTTTAAAAATAAACAAACAGATGAATGAACAACCCCACCACACACACACCAAACAAAACAAAACAAAACAAAACAAAACAAAACAAAACAAAAACTAGTACGGTCTTGCTTTGTAGCATTAGCTGGCCTAGAACTTTCTATGTAGACCAGGCTGGTCTCGAACTCACAGAGATCCACCTGACTCTGCCTCTCAAGTTATGGGATCAAAGGTGTATACCATCACAGCCTGCCATTTTTTTTTCCAAAGTGGATGCAAGGCTGTGAATGGAGAATTTAGTGTAATAATTAATAGGGATTATTCTAGGCCATCTAAGAAAAATAAATCAGGGTGACCCTGATTCCTGAAACAGACCCCAACTTTGAAAGTATGTTAACAGCCATTTAAAGGGCACAGTCATTTCAAAGGTGGCAGCTTTCCCCACACAAGCACGCATAACTGCTCCCAAAAGTATGTGCCTAGTGGTTGAGAGCCTGTGCCTGGGCTCCTGTACAGGACATCAGTAACGGTTCCTTGCTTGGACTCTGTGAGAGTAAGCCACTTACAGATTGACTCAACCCTTGTCAGGCCATGCAGTGCTGTAGCCTCTGCCGGGATCATCATGGAGGCCTCCTGGGAGAGCCTATGCCAACATCTCTCAGATGAGCAGGCCTGGGAATCCTCCCTTCAAAACACTTTGTTGTATAAGCCATGGTGCATTGAAGTAATGTGCTCCACAGCCATGATACTAAGCTGGCATATCCCTTTCCCCACTTACCTCGAGTGGAGACATTTCAGAATGTTAAGTGTGATTGTGTTGTTCTCCCGTTCAGAATTCCTTTAAGGCTCTTCACCACCACCTGACCAGCCTCAACACTCATTGAAATGGCATCCAAGGCTCTTCAGAGGATGACCTTTGGCCTCCACTCTCAAGAGATCACTTAGTTCTCTTTCCTCTGGCAAACCAGAACTTCTTCTATATTGAAGTTGTTCTCCTTCCCCCCCCTCCCTCCCTCCCTCCCTTCTCCTCCTCTTCCTCCTCCTCCTCCTCCTTCTTCTTCTCTCTCTCTCTCCCTCTCTCTTTCTCTCCCCCCCCCACTGTCTCTGAGATTCAAGTGTCAGATCACATGCCAAGGGCCACTCCAACAGTAATTTGCATACAAGTGAGGATTAAAATAAATCTAGAGGGGGGGAGAAAAACAGTCCCTGAATTGCAATCCATCAAACCAACAGAGCTGAAGGCTCTTTCTAGGTTGAAGGCTGAATATGGATAGTCCATGCACACACTCTAGATATTTTGTGTTTTCTAGGAAAACAGACCAGTCACTGAGAGATGCCTACTTCCTCGGTCCCCAACATGATGTTAGTACCCAAGACATCTCATCAGGTAGATGATGCCCAGGTACCATCTGAAACTGATTCAGACTTGTAACCATGGGATTCTGGTTCAGAGTCTGTGTGGTGGGGTGTCCCTGTGAGAAGTATGGATGTGTGGGTTTGGAGGGAGGCAGTATTGTATCTTGTTTTAACTGCAAAGAATATATCTAGGACATTACTGAACCCACCTCCCAAGAGCACTAATCTATCTATCTATCTATCTATCTCCCTATCTCCCTATCTCCCTATCTATCTATCTATCTATCTATCTATCTATCTATCTATCTAT
>CM052714.1:23810705-23887391 GCA_028551405.1 Uromys caudimaculatus | reverse complement strand
GGGGGGGGGGGTCACACACCTGCTGAGTACTTAAGAGGAAGTTAGAGGATAACTTGTGGAAGTCAGTTCTTTATTTCCACCATGTGGGTCCCCCAGAGAAGGAACTGAGTTCTTTTGGTTTGGTGGCAAATGTGTTAAGTTGCTGAGCCATCTCATAGGCCTGAATCACTTTTTTATGGTTCCACAAATGAATGAGATCATGCAGTGTTTCTCTTTCTCTGTCTGGCTTATTTCACCTAATGGAGCATCCGCCCATTCCATCTGCATTGTTAAATGAGAGGGTTCCACCCTTTTAAATGGTTGGTGTTTCATTATGAATATAGTTTCTTTATCTGCTTATCTATTGATGAAAACTCACTTTTTTGTTTGTTTGTTTGTTTGGTTGGTTGGTTGGTTGGTATTTTCTTGAGACAAGGTCTCATTCTGCATAACCTAGATAAGCCTGAAACTTACAATGTAGCCCAGGTTGGGCTCAAATTCAGGATTCTCTTACCTCAGCCTTCTGAGAACTCAGATCACAGGAGTTCCTAACCCTGCTTATAAAATGAAAATGTCTGTTAATAGCAATGTCTGAGGTATCCCCTGGAAGACCATTTTGACTGTTGGTTGCCTCACCAAAGTGAGGGACCTGAGACATCTATCTTTATTACAAAATTACGTGCCTTCCCTGGCTGACAAGGGCCCCAGAGCTGCATGGCTGCTCTGGTGGCTGTTTAGCATCTTCTCTGTGGCTTGTTCCCTCTCCTGCCCTTTCTTTCATGTCAAGGGGATAGAAAGGGTACAACTCTATATCTCCTCTTCCTCCAACTTTTTGTAAAGCTGGTCCCTCCCAGCCATTTAGACCTCAGAAGTCACCTCAGGGGCTTCCTCTCATTGGTCTCTAAAAGAACCAGTCCCTGCCTCTCCATAAGAGAGTCTACAGCAAGGAACTTGAACTGATCATGACATCTGAGAAGATATGTAGATGTCTCATTTCTTCATAGGACCATATAATGGAGATGGGAGGGGCTTTCCACTTTCACTCCCTTTGTACAATGACTGCTTATATGCCACTAAAGGGAAAAGAATCTCAAATGCCCTCCTTTTACCATAGGCACTTGTTTTGTTCCCAAGTGTTTGCCTAAGGGCCTTTAGGCACCACAACCTGAGAGATGCAGAGGGCTTAAACACCAGCCACTTAGCATTCTTCCACAGGTATTTCTCCATGAAGCAAGGGGGTGACTTTTGTGCCCTAGGATGGGAAGGTGAATATAATGGTAACAACTTCAGGCCAGGGAAGCCTCCTTCTGATATGGCTGAGTCTGAAGAAAGCTCTTAGCTGAGCAGCAGCAGCAGGGTGGTGGAACTGTTGCTTCTCATAGTTGGTGAATGCCAGCCAAATGCCAACAGCATCTCCACAGTGCCTGGGTATCGGTGTCTCCTTTCTGAGACTGGTAGATTTGCCATCACATGATTCTTTGTTCATACTGAGGATGGAACCCAGGCTTCATGTATTCTAGACAGGCTGTCTGCCATTGAGCCATGCATACTACCAGCAGCTTTCCTACCTTTTATTTTAAGGCAGGGTCTCATCTCATAAGTTGCGCAGTCTAGCTTCTGCTCACCCTGAAGCTTAGTCAGGGCTTCCCTCTGAGATCCTGCTGCCTCGGTCTCTTGGACATTTGGGATAACAGGCTTGATTTTCTCACAAAATTCTTCGCTTTAGGAAAAACTACTTCAGTTTTAATATAGGTTTCTCTTCTTGTTCCTTTATGAATCATTCACTGACAAAATGCAAGAGTTGAAAAAAAAAAGTTCAGGGAAAGCCGGGCAGTGGTGGCGTACGCCTTTAATCCCAGCACTTGGGAGGCAGAGGCAGGCGGATTTCTGAGTTCGAGGCCAGCCTGGTCTACAGAGTGAGTTCCAGGACAGCCAGGGCTACACAGAGAAACCCTGTCTCGAAAAACCAAAAAAATAAAAAAATAAAAAAAGTTCAGGGAAATAACCAGCTGCTGTCTCTCCCAGGCTGCTCCAGTCTGAGACAACAGTAGTGGTACACTGGTAAGCTGGCTTTAGAAGGGAGGGCGGGGTCGAGGGACCCCCTGATGTAGTATGTGTACCGCATCCTGCACAGCTTGCTCCTGGAATGTTGACTGGGGCAAGAAGGGAATGAAGAGAGAATTGATACATAGACACGTGGACAGAAAAGCTGGGATCCTGGCCCAGAGACTCGGCAGCTTGCAACCCGGAAGCTCGGCATGTTTATTACGTACATCAAGATGAGGAGGAGTTCGCTAGTCTTCATGGGAGATCTCTGCAGGAGAGAGTCCCAGGCTGTGAACATCTGGGAGAGGGGAGATGCCCTTGCGGCTTTCCGTACACACTGTCACCATAAGGACCAGAGGAAGGCTCTCCCAGTTCCTATGTGTCTGAGGCTCTGGGGTCCTTGATATGGGTGAGCCAACAATATGCACTCACTCAGGACCTAAGCTCTCTTCTGCTACTGACAGTAGTGTTTGCCAATTCCAATGGTGTGAAATTTCACTCCTACTATGGCAGGTCAGTAGAAAGATACAACTTCGAGGTAGATAGAGCACTTGCCTAGCATGGGCCAGCCCTCAGGTTCTGTTAGAAATCAGGTGTCCCCAAAGTTGGCCATCAGGGACTCAGAACCAGAAGCTACGTAATCACTAGTTGCCAATTCTTTAAAAGATCCCCTCCACTCAGATGTCTCTCGTGTTCTTTTTCTCTGTCTCCTAGTCTGTCTGTATCTATCTCTTATGTTCCCACTTTGAGATGGCCTTTCACAACCCCTACCTTCAAATCTCACGTAGGAGAAGTGTTGTGTGATATGATCCTTTCAGCGTGCTCTGGCCAGGACCGACTAAGGTACTCTTGCGCAGAAACCTAATATGTACAAACCATAACACCTTAAAAAACATCTCACAAGGAACCCACACAAGTCAGCTATCACTTCAAAACACATTGCCACCATGCACATTTTGTGTTAAAATATGAGTTCCTACCATAGACCCCCAACTACAGAAAAATGAAGACAAATACCAGCAGAGTTTTTAAAATAGAAAGAAAGAAAGAAAGAAAGAAAGAAAGAAAGAAAGAAAGAAAGAAAGAAAGAAATTTGAACTAGTACACCAAGATTTGAGTAACAGTGAGAATTCAGTAATTAATTACCGTGAACAAGCCGTGTATTATATAAGATTGTTAATCTGCATGGCCTGGCTTGCCTTTCAACTTGGTGCACTGTGTGGGGGCTGAGTTTGCTGCTAGCTGGAGCCTACTTCCTTAAAGCCAGGTTACCTGTGGTCCAGTAATATAGTGTTTAGTTCCCAAGGGAACTCAGTTACCCTAATGAACACATAACACTTTATCCCCTCCTCCCCGCACTGAGGGTGTTAAGCAAGCTAAGACCCAAGATCCATACCACAGATCTAGATCAAACCCTGGGTCAACTTGGTTTAGACAAAGCAACAGGACCATTTCCATTCATCTGACTAATGCAAACAGCTTTCATCTGGAAGGATCCGGAAGGCAAAGGCTTAGAGTCTGACCTGGCATTAGCTTAAAGCTCTGTCACTCACCTGGACCTGTCCCAGGTAAACTGGAAATGTCAAGGCTCAGCCAGGTATGAGGCTATGCAAAAAGAGAAAGATAAGATGCATGAGATGGGCCTCACCCCTCACACTCCTCGGTGATGCTAACACACACACACACACACACACACACACACACACACACACAGCCTTGCCAAATGGACAGAGAGTAAGGTGAAAGCTAACAAGATTCAAAAAGAAAGAATCAGCAACTGAGTCTCAGGACCAGCTGCCCTGTCTTGGGGACCATGACACTACTGCTCTTTCTGGTCACAAGGGAAAACCATATGACAGTTAACATTCTGTACCTCGAGGCATTGTGTTGGTCCAAACAATGAAGCTCTGTTTTCTGGACAGATTGGATAAAGTTTAGGGAGCCTTCACTAGGAGTCGAGGGCACAGAGCCAAAAGGCTGATCTGTGTGCTCCTTTAGAACACCTCTCCTCAGCAAGGAGGCAGCTGGGTCCACACGACAGGGCCTGGGAGACCCTAACCTTAGCTTCAAGGATGCTTAGCCAGCCACAAAGGGGCTTACTGACCACTGGAAGACTTAGCTACTGAGATGTATCTGTGCTTTTCCTTGGTGTCATCATGTGTCGCTCCTTGCTGACAAGGTCTCACAATGCCCAGTACCATCATCTAGGCACAGGATGGTGAGGGATAGAGATTTGGGGGAATATTTGAAAGGAACACGGACACAAGAAGGGCAGAGCATAAAGAGAGAGACTTGCTATCGGTAAGACAGACGTAGAGCCTGTCAGAGAAACCAGTTAGAATCCACTCCTCTGGTCCGTTTTCTCTTCCCACCATGTAGGTCCCTAGCATCAAAGCCCATTCTGTTCCCTTAGCCATTTCTTTTCCTCTCAAACCACATTCGTCTAATGGGAAAGAGTAGACTATGACTTTATACATGACTGAGCAGACGATCTGCTACATGAAAGCTTGTAACCTAAGTGATCCTGTCTATATGTGCATGTCAATATGCCTCCTGCTGCTAACCAGGTTGGAATCTACACACACACACACACACACACACACACACACACACACACACACACCAGAGTCTGTTCTCTATGTATGTCCCGCGCGCTATTTGGTCTCGCCAGCAAGAACCCACGCGGACACACGGATCCTTCTGCAGCAAAGCATTTATTGAAGCTGATGATGATGAAAAGAGGAAGACCCCGAGCCCCAGAATGGCACTGCTTATATAGCCCTGAGGCAGCGTGTCCTCCACTGATTGGCGCGCCCTGGGAGTGGGCGGTGATTAGTCATGTACACCCTTAATGCGCAAGCGCTTCGGGTGAGTCACCCCGCGCTATCCATAAGTTTCCTTAGAGCGACAGCGGAAGTCAGCGCCATCTTGTAATGGCGAATACTCTAACCGCTCTCTACATATGTATATTGATTTTATATCTGTGAATTCAGCTGACCATATCTTGAAAAATATTTTTAAAATTGTGCATGCTCTAAACACGTAATGACATTTTATTTGTCACGACTCCCTAAATGACATAACAACTATTCTCATCGTGACAGATATTATACATAATGTAGAGTTTATTTAAGTGAAGAAGAAGTGGTGGAGTCTGTGCAAGTACACCATTTTTGACACATGGTATTTGAGTGCCTATAGATTTTGGTATCTCTAGGACTTATGGAACCAATCCCCTGTGAATAGAGGGGAATGATTGTGTGTGAATAATCTAGAAAGAATGAGAAGTGACATTGCTCAGTACCCATAAGCTAGGTTAGGGGACGAGTGAACATGTGGGAAGCAGGCAGCAGGACACTGCTCACTGCTAATGGGAGTCTCACTGGTGACAGGGGTGAGGCGTTACAGAGTGGCAAAGCAAGCAGAGAACAAAAGACTAGGAGCCATCAGTCGCTTTGCTGGTGAGTCTTGAAGCTGATGACAGAAGGGCAGTGTTTCCACAGTTTGACTGCGTCCCCAGATTCAGGTATTGGACACCATCCCAGTACAGCCCTGGAAGATGGAGCCTACCTAGTCAGAGGTCTGTAGCTTAGTGTTGTCATCAAAGGGGGGGGAGGGGTTAGCTATTAGAAGAATGAACTTGTTATAGGGCAATTCTCTTTTTTTCTAACTTATAGTTGGAGCTATTGTATATCCACACATGGTTTTCTTTATTCTTCAGAACTTCGGACATGTTTCTAATGAAATATGATTGTACCCCCATATCTCTTCTACAATTCCTCCCAACATTGTTTGTTTGCTTGTTTTTCTTTTTGTTTTTGATAACCCAATAAATCTAGTAGTGCACAGGCATGAAGCCATTCATGGGAGCACAAAAAACCTGCCTGTGGCCACATCCTTTAAAAAAAAAAAAAAATTCTTCCTCCTTTAGCAGATAGTAACTTCTCCTTAGTAAGGGGTGGGGCTGGGAGAGTATCTCTCCTTTCCTCCCATCTACGTCAGAATTTTGGTTGGCTTTATCTTATGTAATTCTTTTCAGGGAACCCCAGAACAAAAGCTACCAGGCTCTGGGTAACAGTCTTCTTCAGAATTAAAGGAGCTGGGACTACCCTGCTATGCCATGTTCCCCATGTCTCTGGCTCCTTCAGAAAGGTCTGCACACCTTGGGGTGACAGCAGTCAGTCAGTTTATTGAGGGAGAATAGCAACCAAGGACTCAGCTCACAAAATAAGCCCAGCCCTAAACATGCAAAACAGCAGGTCTAATAGCATCTGCTGGAGTGGGTGAGTGCCAAACAATTAAAAAGGTTTAGAGTAGAAAATATGTTCTTAATACATCCAGAGGGAAACATTGTTGCTGAGGAGGCTGCTTCTGTCACCAGAAACACTGGGGCCACATTGTGTCTAAGCAGCTTCCCACCAGCTGATAAAGACCATGTGTCTGTGTATTTCTCCTCAACAGCTCTCTTCGAGGTCACTGGGCACCAGAAATGGAAACAGAAATGGCAGTTGCTATAACGAAAGCAGGTGGCAGGCTCTGTCCCTGGGGGAGGGGAAGAGTCATTTAGGTGGCTTAAGAACTACAACACTATGAGCTGCTGGTGCTACTGGCACACAATCACGCACACTCGCACACTCACGCACTCATGCACTCACACTCACGCACTCACGCGCTGACACACGCACGCAGTATTTGAAGCATCCATACTACTGTCCCTAAAACAAACAAATAAGATCTGTGGGATGCTGAATGAAGGTGGTGGCCCTGGGACTGGGGAGATGGCTCAATCTGTAAAGCGATGGCTGTACACGCACCGGGACCCAAGTGAAGAGCTTAGCATGGGAGCACATAACTCTAAGCCCAGTGATAGTGGGAAGACAGACTTATCCCAGAAGCTTGGTGGCCAGCCAGCCCAGTTAACTGAGTAAGCTCCAGGTTTAATGAGAAACCCTATCTTGTTTGTTTGTTTGTTTGTTTGTTTGTTTGTTTGTTTGTTGAGACAGGGTTTCTCTGTGTAGCCCTGGCTGCCCTGGAACTAGTTCTGTAGACAAGGCTGGCCTCAGACTCAGAGATCTGCCTGCCTCTACCTCCCCAGTGCTGGGATTAAAGGTGTGCACAACCACCGCCCATCAAGAAACCCTATCTTTAAAAACATACTCTATATCATATAATATATATACCAGATTACATATCTATATCTATATACCATATGTATAGTGTGTATATTTGTGTGTATATACCTTTCACATGCTAATCAAGTACTCTGTACTGAGTACTCTCACCAGCCCTATCTATATGTGCAGAATATATAAATGTATGTGTATATCTCACTCTCCAAGTGAATAAACAACAATTAGCATATAGTTAGAAGAAACACAGCACAAGTTGTATACCGTGTGGAATCCATTATATATAAATGGATATGGTAGACATATATGTATATAATGCATCAGTTCCTACACTGGTTATTTTCAGGCTAAATGGTCTGATTTTAAAAAGCTGATACTGTAGGACAATGTCCTGATTTATAACCACTTGAGCTCTGGTAGAGTTTCCCAGGACTGCAATAAAGCAGCTCTGAAAATCCCCCCATCTGACAGCCCCCTCATGCCAGCTTAACCCTCATTGCCTGCCATAAGTCCAATTAAAGGCAAATCAGATTTCCCCTTCATTTCATCTGATGAGGTACGCTGGTAAAGTCTCTGCCACCCTAACCAGGGTGAGGGAGATGAAGGCTGCAGAGAGAGGAACCGAGAGAGCGGGCCCCAAGAGTGAAGCCCTCCTGCCCTGCGTCCCAAGGCTGGTGACCTGGCCACTCTCAGCCTGCTCCTCCTCTTCCTGCTTCTTCCTGCTCTCTCTCTCCTCTCATAAAGCAACACTTCCTTCTGTTCCTCGATGTTCTCCTAGCATCCTTATCTTCACCCAAGAATGCACTTCCACGAATGGGGTGTCCAGGATTTATCGCTGACTTTGGTGAGAATCAAATCTATCAGGCAGGCCTAGAAAAGTCACTTGATTCTTTGTGGTTTCTCTTCCTCGGTCTCTCATTTCGGTGCCTTTCTCTAATCTCTCTCTCTCTCCGTCTCTCTCTCTCTCTCTCTCTCTCTCACGAGAGAGAGAGAGAGAGAGAGAGAGAGAGAGAGAGAGAGAGAGAGAGAGAGAGGGAGGGGCAGGCTACTCATACCCGGATGCAGGTGCCAGCACAGAAGGATGTAGGATGTTAACCACAGCCAGTATATAACACCAGGGCACAGACACCAGGGCTCTGGCTCCTCGTGAGATGCGCCCTGCCAAAGTCTTCTCTCCCTGCCCCTCAAGGTCACAGTGAGAGATTACGAAAGGGTGGAAAAGCACTGCTCAGAAAATGGGCCATAGGGACTTTCCTCCAGCAAGGAAGGAGAGAACAATGTTTGGCCTGGCGCAGGTCGGCTGAACTCTGTAGAGGAAGGAAACATGGAGCGAGGGATACCCCAAACAGGCTGCCTCAGCTCTCCCAGCCAGAGGTTCTGGGGAAATGTGACAGGGAGGCAGCCGGAAAGCTCCGCTGGTCAGGAGATTCTTGCTAGGGCATTTGATTTAGAGTTTCTCTCACAAACATTAACTTGTTTCCCCAGAACCAAAAGCTGTTCTGGAGCAGCCACTCTTGGTTTCTTGCTATGTAGTGCAGGCTGGCCTCGAACCCCTATTCTCCAGCCTCAGTCTCCCGAGTGCTAGGATTACAGGCATGAGCTGCCACCACACCCATTTTATTTAATCTCTTGCAAGTGAGACAAACAGTCTAAAATAAGTATTTCCTCAGCTGCAGAATCCATCAATAGCACAGGCAGAGGAATCCTCATCTCTCTTCAAAAAAAAATTATTTTAGAACAACAAATAGACTCAACCCTCAAGTGTGCTGGCGAAGTCGGGGCTGTTAAGCATTATGACACGCTGAAGGACAGAATTGGCTTCCAAGAACTGCACCAGACACTTCCAAGGAGAGCATCTGTGGACAGCGACATGATGCCCACACCTCAACAACGGGAAGATAGTTTCTTCATAAACAACCACCACCACCACCATGCACATCCTCTCAGCCACACCCCCAGCTTGAAAGCATTTTGGGTCTGAACTTTTTTATCAGATGGTATCAAATGTTTATAGTAGAATCTGGCCTTGGGAGAATCCTAGAAGTTCAGATTTTATTTTGGGTTAACTGATTCCCAGTCAGCAAAGAGATTGCCAGATACAACATACCCACAGGAGGTAGCCCAATGTAGAGGTGGGGACTCCAGGTACAGACACTGCCTTCTGCCCACTCTGAACGTTTCTCCTAACCATGGCCTCCTGGCATCTTTTGGCAGCTGCCAGCCTACAAACCCGTCTTACCAGTTCCTAGGCAGCCAGCCATCTTTTCTGAATGCCTGAATCTCCAGCCCCTTACCTGGGAGTGGCCTCCAGGGAACTGCCTAGTTGGGTGCTGGAGCAGCACCCTACAGTCCTGGCCTGGGAGACCACGTTGCACAAAGAAGCCTAGCCTGGTCAGGGCTGCACAGAAACACCCTCAGGTAACACAGGCCCTTTGTAAGAAAGCCAAGCCCCTCCCAGGACGGATCTTTCACCTCCCCAGCCTGGGAGCCTGAGGCCTGTAAGCCCAGCTGGAATTTTTTCTCCAGGTTAGATATCAACCCTCTGTTACTGCAGTCTGCTGTCCTATGGCCTGTCCTTCCCCAGACAGAAAGAGGGAGTGAATGTGACTGGCCCTGTGATTCCAGTTTGCTGTTGATAGCAGGTACCAGCAGAGGTTTTTTTTTCCTGATTCCTTCACTGCCAGCTTGGAATTAGCCAGTGAGAAGGAAGGATAACACAAGACCTGTACCCTGATGTCACACTGGCCAGAAGCTGAAGTAAGCTGTGGCCCTATAGACCACAAAGGATGAGGGGGCTAGGAGGCAGACTTTCCAGGCTCACTGCTCAGGAACCTGAGATTCCTGGATCTGAGTGCAATTTTCACAAACATACACACACACACACACACACACACACACACACACACACACACACACACGCGTGCACGCGCGCGCACACACACATACAAAATTTAGATTTATTTATGTTTATTTTATGTGTATCAATGTTTTGCCTGCATATCCGTATACTATGGGTGTGCCTGATGCCCAGGGAAGCCAGAATACGGAGTCAAGATTTCCTAGAACTAGAATTACAGATAGTTGTTAGCCACCAAGTAGGTGCTGGGAACAAAACCCAGGTCTTCTGGAAGGGCTGTAAGTGCCCTTAACCACTGTACCATCTCTCTAGCTCCTCAAGTGTATTTTTAAAACTTACATAAAGATGCAAAAATACACTTTGCTATATATATTTCAGAATGTTTTCTTTGGGGGTAAAAAAGCACGTCATCCAAGCATCCAACAGCTCTGTAGTGCGTAAGTGGGGCTTGCGGCTCAGGGGTGACGGCAATGCTAGGTGCCGAGGGCAGCAGGTACGGTCTGGACCTCAGTTTGGAGTACTGATGCTTCTCCCTACTGTAGCAGGAGAACGAGCTGAGCTGAAGCATCAAGGTTGACATTTGCGCCAGTTGAAGAGGAGGACTTTCAGGCCTGAGGACTTTCTAACCTGGGCTTCGTCTAATGAACAGCGCATGTGTTCGAGAAGCCCAGAGGACCAGTGTAAAAGTTTCTTAGGGTCACGTGTCACATAAGCCAGCACTCTGGGGCCTCTTTCCTCAGCTTGCGAGACCACTCTCATGCTTGGAAATGCCTTTCTTATCTTAATAAGCTGTCTCTATTCCTACTTCTAAGCGTGCATCCCTGCACGATTGTAAGACCTTGGATCTGGGAGCCTGAAATCTGGTTCGCTTTGAACTCAGATCCGTGGCTCTGCAGTCCCAGGCATTCTGTTCCTCGTAGTCGGACTTGTTTTCTCGTCTCCATTTCCCCTCTTCCTGAAAACTGCTGGGATTTTTAGCTTGTCTGTTCTGTTGTTTTGCTCTCAAAGTTTAATTAAACTGTCCTGAAGCTTCATTCTGAATCCATTTTTTATACTCAGAACCCCAAAGAGGGCACCACAGTTTTCTTGGTTATACCTCCTGGACCCAAGTGCTGCCTAAGAGGGCTGCCTCCAGGCCTCGCCACTGCCCCAGGGCAGCAGCCTTGGAATCCTCTAGTAGAGCAGCCTTCTCTCCCCCAGGAGCCAGCTTCCTGCCCAGATCCCTTGTCCCCAGCTGTCTCCCAGCCCTGCGTGGCTCCAGTTCCACACCCTAAGCATTTCTATGAATCTGGGCTTTGTTGGATGTTTATTTGTGGGGTGTGAATCCCCAGGGGAAACAAAGCGGTGCATGCATGCCAATGTCCTTGTCAGCCTTGGATCCTGGGCCTCCCACGCTCCACTGAAGCCTCCAGTGTCCCCAAAGTGCTGACGTGAGGTTGAGACAGGTGAAGGGCAAGCAGAAGAGACTCGGCCTCGCCTCAGATCCACAGCCTGCAGAGGAGGAAGCCTGAAGTACTCTGTAGGTGAGGTCAGATCTTGGCAGAGTATCCAGATGCCTCACAAAGCCAGCTTCCCCTGCTGGGCCTGGAATGGGGGTCCACAGTGCCCCTCCAAATATGGCAGTTACTGGTTTTACCCAATCTTGGGAATCTCCAGAGTCCATGCAGCCAAATCCGTGGCTTTGAAAATGAGAGTCACTTCAACCAGCATTCTTTCGAAGGCAATGTGTAAAGAGGGCGAGGTAATGTAAGACTCTGGGGAGTCTTAACTTACTGAAGACCGGACACACGGAGTCGGGGATTGATGCAAAATGTAAGAGAAATTTATTGATTCATCAGCATGCTGAGGTCGCTCTGCATACCAAGACAGGAGAGCGACCCCTCAGAACCTGTTCAGGGACCTTATATAGGATTTTAGAACAGTCGCCATTAAGCACAATGTGATTGGCAGAACAGTGTGACTTTTAAACTGATTGGTCTTTAGGGAATGAGGTAGCAGGGGCTTAATCAGCCCCTCCCTTCCAGCCTCTGTGCTCTCTAACCTGTTTCTTCCAGGAGGGGAGGGGTGCCCATGTGCTGGGGGGGTCTGGTGGAATATCTCAAAGTTTCCGAGCTGACTCTTCAGTACCAGAGAGCCCAAAGCATTACAAATAGGGTGCACTTCACAATTCCAGGGAGCTCCCTGTGGCAGGGGAGGGGCAGGAGAAGAGGAAGGCAGAATCTTAGGAGAAGCAGCTGGATGGGCAGGGAGCTCCCCTGTCTAAAGAAACAAGCCTGGCATCTGTCTACAAAGCCTCCTGTCCTCAGAGATAACAGGGCTGTGACTGCTGGTGACAGCTGTTCACTCGCCTTTCCAGAGAGGAAACTGACCCTGGGGCTGTAAAACTATGATAGAAACTGCAGGAGACCTTCCCTCCCTGGACCCCTTTCCTGTTTATACACCAACGCTCGTACTCTCTAGCGCACACACGGCAGATGCGGAGAGAGGATGAACGTGGCTGAGTCCCTGGTAAGAGATAAGTGTTTTGCATACAACATAGCTGGCTGGTGGACAGGGTGGTGATCCAGAAAACCCACATTTAAACAATCCAGTATCCCCTTCCACAGAGCTGATGGTCCCACAAAATGGAAGTCTTTCCAGTTGGAGACAAACAGTACTTCCTTCATCTTTTCTTCCCTGAGGCGGATACAGTGGGTTTCAGGCAGGTGAGAGAGTGGTTTTGGAGGTGAAGGGATTCTTAGTAGTGAATTTAACTGTAGCACAGACACTCTGACCCCTTCCCAGAGGAGCGTCGGAGGTCTAGGAGGATGCTAAAGATTCCAGGCAAGATCCTTTCAGAAGTTCACCAGCAAGCTCCCCATTGCTGCTGGTTCAGTGAAGGGCTGCGTTTCTTCAACGCAGTGTCAGGAAAGACTGTTCTTCAAGTTACTACCAACCTTACACAAGAAACAGAATTTCTAGGCAACAGGAATCAAGAGGGGAGAGAGGAAGGAGGGAGGCACAGAGGGAGGGATGGAGGGAGGGACGGAGGGAGAAAAAAAGGAAAGAAAGAAGGAAGGAGAGAAGGAAGGACGTAGGAAGGAAGGAAGGAGATAATAAAGTATCATCTATCAATAATCAGCTGTACACGGATCAGAAGCCATTTCCACAGTGATGAGGAAGCCAGCTTGCCTTGGGACTTAGTCTTAAAGCCCTCATTCACCCTAGGTCACTTGCCTTCCATATTTATCAGTTCTCAAGGGTATCACTTTTTGTGCTCAGAGACCAGTGGGCCTCGTGAGGTATGTTCTCGGCCCTACCTTGGTACCTGCCATACCTGAAGACAGGCATCCTGGAGCCATCTGTGCCACCCAGCAATGGCTCAGAACTTCTGCCTCTTGGCCTGTAGAGGAGGGGTGCTTGGACTTCAGGCAGGCAGCCCCCTCCCCTTGGAGTAGATACAGCACAGAGCACACAAGGAGGTGATGCTGTGGCTAATAACAAGTAGTTATGGGAGTCATTGTCCTAGATTCCTGGCATGTAATCCCCAAGCGCATAACTTCCAGAACAATAGAGAAGTGTCTCCTGCCCTAACATGTCACCTTTGACCCAGTCCCTGGGATGGAATTTCTGAATCCCTTGGGATGCCCTGGGCTATAGAAGCATCTTTTGTCCCAGGGAGCATTTTTTTTTCTGGCCCACTGTTGAGGCTGGTCACCACGTGCGGATGTTCAGCCTCACCCCACATCCTCTGGCAAGTGAAGGAGACTGGAGACTGGCCTAATAGTTGATTGCATCTTCATGACAGAGCCTCTATAAAACAATATCCCCTCCATGGTGGGGCTTGAGGTGCTATCTGGGCATGCTGAGAGGTATTATACTCAATGGGGCATGGGACCTTCCACCCCTTCCTTCGTACCTTGCCTTGTACCTCTTTTCAGTTTGGCTCTTCCTAAGTTGTATTCTTTCATAATAGGTTGGGTGAGTCAGGAAAGCGTCTCTGTGACCTTTGTGAAGACTTCTAGTAAAGGATGGATCCCACAAGGATTGTGAGAGCCTTGGATTTGCAGCCAAATCAGACAGAGGCTAAGAGCAGCCTGGAAACATACTGTTTCTTCCCAAATCTAAAGGAGAAGGCAGTCTGGCAAAACTGAGATCTTCTTGATTGTTTGCATTTTATTTTATTTTTGTTATTGTTGTTTTTGAGACAGGGTCTCAAGTGGTCTAGGCTGACTTTGAACTTGCTATGTGGCCAAGGTTGACTTTGAACTCATGATAGAGGTGTAGATACCCTTGACTTCATTTCCCAAGTGCTTAGAACACAGGTATGCCCCCATCCTACTTGGCAAAGCTAAGATTTACACCTATGGGATCTGATGCTATCGCCAGGTAGATGTTGTCAGAACTGAATTGCATTGTGGGACACCCAGCTGGTCACAGGAGATTGATGAATGTGAAGAACCTAATCTGGTCACAAAAGAATCCTGTGTTGGGAGGCACAGGGGACAAAAACAGGCTTGGTGTCTCCTACCTCTCAGACACTCGGCTGGTGCTCTTTAGAGACCTGTGGCTGAGACACATCTGTCCAGAGACCTTGAAGCCGCATTCCATCAAACATTATCTTAAACAGTATGCACAGTATAGGAGCCACCAGCTGGCGATCACTTGATACACGGACATCGGATGTGCTCAAATGTAAAAAGTGCAGATATTTTGAAGAAAGTGTGAAATAAAGCAGCAAAGCAGCTCCTTAACATTTTTTTTAGCATTGATTATATGTTAAACTGGTAATATTCTTCTTTTACTAGTTAAATATATTGTTTACATTATTCTTTCTTATTGTAAAATACATAGAGCATAAGCTTATCTTCTCTATAAAGATGTGTTTTATTTTTAGTTATGGGGGAAGCTAGGATGTGTATGTATATGAGTGCAAGTGGCTGTGGAGTCCAGAAAGGGATAGCGCCATCGGGTCCCTGGAGTTACAGTCGGCTGTAAGACATTTGACACAGGGGCTGGGAACTGAACTCAAATCCTCTGCAAGAGCACTGCATGCTCCTACCACTGAGCCGTCTCTGCCGTCTCCAAGCTTGCCATCTTCCGGTATACAGAGCCGTGTTGTTCTGTGTATCCCTGTTGGGATCTTACCATCCCTACCATCCAGCCACAGAGCTTCCAAAACCAAATTGCTGTACCAAGCAACAACTCTGTCTGTCTGTCTGTCATGCACACACACAGACACACAGAGAGAGACTCAGACAGACAGACAGACAGATACATACACACACACACACACACCCCTTTTTCCTCATTTTAAATATGGAGACAGGGTCTTTCTCAGCCCAGGATGATCTCAAACTCACTATGTAGCTGAGAATTACCTTGAACTTCCGATTCCTCTACGCCATGGTAGTGCACTCTTGTTGGCATTACAAGAGTGAACTACCATGCACCATTCACATGGCACTGGAGATTGAATCCACAGCCTCATTCACGCTAAGCAAGCTTTCTACCAACTGAGCTGTATACTTCCAGGCCAACCTTTCACCCTCTCTCACCCTTGTCAACTGCCATTCCGCTGTCTGTCTCTGAATTTGAGTATTCTAGTATCTAACACAAAAGGAATAATGAAGTATTTGTCCTCTCTTTCTCCCTGCCTTCCCTTCTTGATGATAAACCTTCTTTATATGAGGTCTGTCTCATGGCTTGATTTCTCAGACGGAACGATTTGGTATGGGCCCGCCCTGGCACTTCCTTCTCCTGTACCACCACCACTGTTTTATAAATCACAACAAATAGTTGTTACACTGTTAATCATTATTTTGGAATAATGACCGTCTAAGTGTTTTCATGTGCTTTTTGTTGTTGTTAGCTGTTGTTAACAGTTAAGTAAATTTAAAAATGAGCATAGACGGGCTGAGTGTAAATGTAGTTCATTAGGCTAGATTTCCTATCGGAGTAAATGAGGCAACATTGGTTTTCATAAATGAAACGAGAATCTGTACTGGCAACGTCAAGGACAAAAGAAACCCAAGGGTTTCTGCAGACTCTCTAGCTGACTTTGACCTTTAGGAGCTTGATTTGGGAAGCTGTGGTGTAATGTGTAGAATACAGTTTACAATTCATTCACAAACAGTTAAAAGAAAAAGCTAAATGAGGGTGGAGTGAGTTAACTAGGAAGGTGAGAAGAGAAAAAAAGAAAAGAACACTGAATATAACACTGATCTTTGGGTCTCTGTGATTTTATTCAGAAAGTTTCCTGCAACCAGGAGCCAAGTTCCTGGAGAGAACTCTGTGTGTGTGTGTGTGTGTGTGTGTGTGTGTGTGTGTGTGTGTGTGTGTGTGTGTGTGTGTGTGTGTGTCCCCGCGCGCGCGCTGTGTGTATTCACAATTGTGTATTACAAATTCTAGGGTGGGCTTCCTCTACCCATTCTTCCTTCCAAAAAACAGAGCAGTCATACTGCAAGTAGCACAGAGCTCAGAAATCTTCAGTCTTTGTCTCAGTTTAGCCTAAATTCTGAAAGGAAGCTTAGCCGAGGGCCAAGCGGCCCAGCTTTCTGGCATCAGCATCAGGGCGTCTCAGCCTGGAGCAGGTGTGGCAGCCGCTTGGGTTATTTGTTTTTCCAGGTCAGGTTGGCATATTTCTAGCCTAGAGCTCCGAGCAAATGTTTAAATTTCATTTTCAGTCATCTGGCGTTCCTTTCCACAGCATCAAAGGCAGGCCCCTGCATGCTGCCCTCCTAGATCCTCTGTCTTCGCCCGCCCGGGGCTGATGGGATACAAGAGATGGGAGGAGATGAGAGAGGAGTTGGGCGGGTGCTTTACAGATCTTCCTAGAAGCCGCTTGTCCGCGCACATCATATTCATCCTCCTCACTCACTCTTCTCTGAGGGCTTGCTTTGCCCCAACACTGAATATTGGACTTGTTTATGCATCTCATCAGTCGCTCTTTGCGGTTGCTATAGCAACCACCAGGGGTCAGTTTATAAAGGGGGAGGAAGTCCGCTTTGGGGGAGGCAGATTTCCAGCTTCTGTGCAAAGCACAGCAGAAAACAAAAGCCCAAATACCCCGGAGGAAACACGCGGGAAAAGCTTTCTACCAGACCAAGCATCGTGCTGGGCCTGAAGAGTCACGAATCACTGCCACATTTCTTCCCTGCAGAAAGACCATTCCAGAACAGCTGGTGGGAGCAAGAAAGCCTCACCCTTGCATTCCCCAGATTACTCTCTCTTTCCTTCTCCTCCTGCCCTTTGCCTTAATGGCCTAAAAGCATCTGTGAGTGAACTCTCTGGCAAGCAATTATGCATTAACTGAAAACCAGAGGCTACAAATGCTGTTACCTTCATCTTTCTCGTAGAGACAGAGGTAGCATGTCATTAGAACCAGAAACAGTGTCAAGGTCCAAACTTGACCTTAACCTGTGTCTGTTTAGAACATGCTGGGGAAAAGGTCCCAGGATGCCCACCCAGCAGAGAAGGTTTAGCACTAATTTGCTTAGCTGGCCAGACTTAGCCGTTAAAACACAGAGAGGACCAACTAAATATGGTTTTCAGAGATGAACGATAAAAGAAACTCTGAGCTGAGTTCGTTTCAACAGTTTATTTGGTCAAAAAGAAGGTTCTAGATACAGGCAGCTCTCTAATGGGAAGCTGATTCAGAATGCCTCCAACAGACAGTTTGCACAGACAGCATTTATAGCCAGAGAAAAGGAAGTGACCTACAGAAACAACTTGCTTGCTGGAGTCAGCATGGACCCCCGTGGTTGTGTTTGGCAGTGTGTAGCCTCTGGCTAGACTCCATTACTTGGTTATCAGACAACACTCTTAGGTTAAGTTACAGCTTGCTTTCACATCAGCCTAGGTTTCAGTTCATCATATATGGAGACCATCTTGGTCCAAATTTTAACATTTAAGAATGGAATCAGATTTAGGCCAAATTTATGAATTTAACACAATGAATTACATAACACATACCAAAAAATGAGTACATTTTTTTATGTACCCCATATAATATTTGGGACATACACATGCCAAGGCTATTCAACTTATTGGACTCTTTCTTCCTGACAACCATGAAATGTCAGGAGCACAAGAGGGCTTTGTTCCAAGCAAGGAAAGTACAGATTACATTTTGGGGTATTTCAAACTCTTGCATCATCCTATTGGCTGGTAACAAAATGGACAGACACGATTTACATATATGCAAATCACAAATCTTGTTGCAGATAGATGACATTACTAATCTTTCCTCAGATCTTTGCAAATACCGCACACATTGGTTAAAAGTGTTTAGGGCTGCATTTTCTGAGGGATCAGTCCCACTTTTTCATCAATAGTTTAAAAATCATCTTTTCTAAACAATAATGGATTTTACTTTTCTTGAAGGAAAAGCACTTTCTGGGCATGCACTAAGGAATAAATAGCTTGCTGAGCATCCGACTGGGAAAGTCTGAGTGAAGAACAGCGCCCTGGAGAGTTGGCAGTGTGTATAGCCTCTCAGCTCCTTGTGGTGTCCAAGCATACAATGTTAAGAATGACATTAGCACCTTCCAAACTCACACTCTTCCCAGGCCCTCCCTCCCTCTCCCTCCCTTCCTCCCTTCCTTCTTTCTTTTCCTTTTTAAAGATTTATTTTATTTTTGTGTATGTCTATGTGCAGACATGTGCATGCACCTGTAGCAGGCCGGAGAAAGCATCTGACTCCTGGAGCTGGCATTGTCGGAGGAGGTTGTCATCTGCCTGACATGGGTGCTGGGAACTGAACTCCGATCCTCTGGAAGAGCAGTAAGTGCTCTCAATCTCCGAGCATCTCTCCAACCTGCCTTTCCCTGTTCTTCAAGTTTATTTATTTATTTATTTTTGTTCTGTTTGTTTCTGAGAGAAACAGGATTTCACTATGTAGCCCAAGCTGGCCTTGAAATTCATTATGTAGCCCAGGCTAGCCTTAAACTCAGGATCATTTTGCTTCTGCCTCATCAGGCTTGCCTTCTCTCTGTATGCCAAGAAACACTCCCTGCTTCTTCACCAAGAAGACCGGCTCAGTGAGGATTTTAAAAATGTTGTAGAAACCCTAAATCAGCAGCCGCAGTACAGTTAACCTGCTGGAGCTCTGCATCAGTTTTGACCCTAACGCCACACAATTAAGGCAAATAAATCCAAAAGTGGACTGGGAGTATATTTCAGTACTAGAGTGTGAACTTAGTACTTGAAAGGCTTGGGCTCAGGCCTCAGTACCTAGATAAAAACAACACCAAAACAAAACAAAACAAAACAACAACGAAAAACCCCAAACCCCCGAAAACCAGAAATCAAGAACCACAAAGGTACATAAGAAGCCACAATAATCTATCCTATCAGCCTCTGCACCCAGCCCCCACCCCCCAGTTCCGCCCACCCCACCCACAGCGAACTCATAACTGTATGTTCTCAGAGCTCGAATGCAAGGTCGGTAATTAAAGAAAAACTGTCAAGATAAGCATCATGTACAATCAAAACATTCCCACCTGATACTAACTCTAGAAGTGTCAATAGATTTTTTTTTTCACCAAGAAAACAAGGACTGTTGGGTTAGAAGCTGGGGCTGTGGGTTCGAATTTCATTTGCCTGATCCTATCAAAGCCCGCCTCCAGACCTGCAGTTGAACAAAGTGTAGCTGCCGGGTCCATACTGTTAACTGTTGAGCCTTCCTTGCTCCAGCTGAGGGGTGTTGTAAGCGCATCTGTAAACCACACAGAGCCGCTCAGACAAAGGGCAGGGAAGTATGAAATGAGATTATTAGTGCTATTCACTTCTCGAACAAGCAGCTTGATTCAGGAGTTGGAATCAGTTTAGCTTGGTCAAAAGCAGTTTGAAAGGACTTATTTTTTTAAACCCTGCTTTCATTTTTTTTTTTTTTAAACAAGCAATTCTTTTCTTCTTCTTTTTAATCATTTGTTAATAAACCCTACATCTGAAGCTCAAGCTGTCAGACAGTGTCTATTTAACACCATCTAACAGCTGTTAAATGGGACAATCACCTGTTTATCCCCAGGTCGCTAATTCAAATGCTAATTGCACTCCAGACTCTGGGCTTAGTCTCAAGCCAGACCAGGTGTGCTGCTCTGGGAGCGGCTTCTACTGGGCCATGGGTCTCCATGGATTCATTTCCAGTGACCAATAAAACAGGTTAGTGCACAGACACACACACATGTGCACACGCACACGCACATGTTGCTCATCACTGTGAAAAATTTGATCTGACCCAAACATCACATTACACTGAGGTAAACAACATGGAATGTTGTATTTTGCAACCATTATAAGGATGTTTATGAATATGATTAAATAACAAGTGAAATACTTGCTTTTGTTGAACGGGAAAAGCAGTGTGCAAAACTGTTGCGTGTTAGCAAATATGAACAGAAAAAGAAAATGGGCTGAGCCATGGATCCCTGGAAGATGTATTGTCTAGCAAGTAAGAGAAATCTTGGATTTCATCCCCAACAGAGACAGGTGGGAGTGGGGGAGTGCAGAGGCGCAGGATAGCTTTGAAACTAAAAATCAATATTTAAGTTATCGGTTTAAAGTCTTGACTAAGGGGGGTGGCTCAAGGGTGGGAGCATTTGCTGCAAACGAGTGAGGATCTGAGTTCAAATTTTTAGCACCCATGTAAAGACCTCTATGACTGTGCGGTGTGACCCCAGAGATATGGCAGGCACAGACAACAGGATTGCTGGGACACTGGGACTTACTGTCCACCAGCCTAGCTCCAGGTTCAGTGAGAGACCCTGTCTTGGGGATAAGAGGGAGAATAATAGCTCAGGATACCAGATAGACTCCTCTGACCTCCATACATACATAGGCCCTGATACCCATGTGCATACACGCAGACCCCCCAAAACATAATAATAATATAAATTAAATTAGGAATAAAAAATTAAAAATAATATATTGACTAAAAGCAAGGACAATTCTAAGCTCTGGAGATGTGTTACTAGTTTCTGTTCTCACGGAGCTTGCGTTCCAGAGGAAAGAGACAAAATCCAATAACTTACTAAGAAAGGTGTAGTGTTAGCGATGGTCCTAAGAAAAGACGATCTTACAAAGGATTGTGGGTAGGAGGAAGCAGGGACTCTGCTTAAATTCAGATGGAAATTTAAGCAATGAGAAGCACCAGAGAAAGTTGTAGATGGGAGTGTGCTTGGTATGGTTAAAGAACAGGCAGGAGGGAGTAGGAAGAGAAAGGGGGTTAGGAGCTGAGGTTGGAGGGAGGAGGGAAGAGTCTCAGGGGAAGAAGCAGTTAGTGAGGACTCCAGGTTAGGTTAAGTGACATAAGGTAGCTAGGGTACAGGACACCATAGAGGTGCATGGCAGAGCTGGCACAAATGAACCTAACTGGGGGTGAGGAGGTTGAAACACACACACACACACACACACACACACACACACACACACACACACACACACTTATATAAGTCTTGGATTTGAGACTGCAATAAATGAATCCATTTGAAGTTCCACTTACTGAGCTGGGAATGCCTGGAGAATGGAGTTTGTGGTGGAAACTGTACATTTGATATATCTATCTTCTCTCACCATGAGGATGTCAGGTTTGTAGCTCTGGAGTCAGGATCTCAGAGGAATCAGGGCTCTAAAATCAGGAGTGATTTGCATACTGAAGATTGCCGTAGTTCATTTCACTCCAGTATAACAAAATACCTGAGTCGGGTAATTTAATTATTGCTATATCTCCAGAGACTGGGACGTCCACCATGTAAGAAAGACTGAAGGAGCCAAGTCATCGCTAATGAATCTTCCCTAAAAACAAGTCATCCATTCATAAGGGCAAAGCCATTGTAAGCTAATGGCCTCTTAAAAGTCCCACATCACAGGTGGGCAAGATGGTTCAGTAGGTAAGGGCACTTGCCGCCAAGCCCTACAACCTGAGTTTGAACTACAGAACCCACATGATGGAATAAGAGAATTAACTCTTGCCAGTTGTCCTCTGAGTTCCACGCATGTGCATTCATGCATTTTATGTGAATACATGCACAGAAAATAAATGGATTTTTAAAAGTGTAAAAAAAAAAAAAAAAAAAAGCCTACATCTCAGTGCACGTACTAGAGATTAGCTCCTAACACAGAAGTTCTGCAGGACACACTTGGCATTTAATGTAAGGAAATGATCTAGAGAAACCATACAGAGAGAGGAAAGACATCTCAGGACAGCATTACAGGGCGTGCTCAGGATGAGACATTGAAACAGATGGGGAAATATGGGGGAATATGATGCACCAACACCAGGTTTAAGACAGAAGGAAGTAAATGGTTTACTAAACCTTACTCAGAGCAACTAAAGGTCACTCTTAGTAAAAGGAAATCACTACCAATGTTGGCCACCAGGCGGCCAGTACTTACCTTGTGAGAACAGGCTCAATGGTAAGAAAGTAAAGGCGGTAGTGAGGGGCTGTGACCACGGAGCCCTTGGTGAATGTCCCTGAGGTTGGCCTGATTGGCTCAAGTGAGGATTCTTTGGGGAAATAGTTTTTAAAGGTCTTGTTTGTGGCAACCTGGATATTATCCTCTTAAAGGCTTGGTGTCCAGCCTGCGATGCTGTCAGGGAGGGGTGGGGCCTAAGGGGAAGTCTTTAGGTTATCTGTAGTGCATTGTCAAAGGGGATGGCGGGGCTCCAGCCAGTCTGATTTGCTTTCTGTTTCAAAGCTGTTGTAGTGAGAGGTCTCCTTCTACCATGCTCTCCCAGCACAGTGTGCTCCCTCAACACAGACCCAAATCAACAGGGTCAAGCAGTTATGGGCTAAGGCCTCACCAGCTGTGAACTGAAATAAACCTTTCTTCATTATAACTTGTTTTGCCTCAGGTATTTATTATCTGACTGTGTCTGGCAAATGTGTTTCTATTTTTTTTAAGATTTATATATATATGAGAGAGAGAGAGAGAGAGAGAGAGAGAGAGAGAGAGAGAGAGAGAGAGAAACACTGCTGCATGTATGCCTGCATGCCAGAAGAGGGCACCAGATCTCATTATACATGGTTCTGAGCCATCATGTGGTTACTGGGAATTGAACTCAGGACTTTTGGTAGAACAGCCAGTGTTCTTAACCTCTGAGCCATCTCTCCAGCCCTGCAAACACATTTTAAAACTGATCAGATTGATTAAGCAGAAAACAATTTTTACAATATGGTAGAGAGAAGAAAGAGATGGCAAAACATCTAGAAGGGGGTGATTTAAAGAGAGTGGGGCTCAACCTTCCATGAGAGAAAAAAAATATCACCCATAGTAAAAGAAGAGAAGGCCAGAAGACCCAAGACAGACATCGGTGGCATGAGACATTGAGGGACTGGGGAAAGGGAATCTTCCAGGATCCCTTTGATTTTCCTGGGGTGTCATGTGACAAGCATACCAGCAGGGAGTTCTCAGCCTGGCCAGAGCCAGTGAGAGCAGCCACACAGAACTGTGTATCAATCAGCTTTATCTATGGATACTAATATTTGAATTTCATGTCCTTTTTGTGTTCGTAAACATTCTTCTTTTAATGTTTTGTTTCAGGCATTTAAAAGTAGAAACACCGTTCACCGTTCATGCCATGTAAAGGCAAGTACACACTAACTTGCCCCAGAGGTCAGAGTCTGCTGGCTCCATATTAGAGCAAAGTGTGCCAGACATTTCTGTGATAGACTGAGAAGTGAGAGAGGGTCTTGGACAGAGCCTGCTCCCTTAGACAGCACGAGGTGAGTGACCTTCTACAGCAGGAGCCAGAGTAGTGCTGGACCTTCGCCTTATTGCCTGCCAGCCGGTGTTTGTTTGTTTCTTCTCCATACTCACATTTTCTAACATGTCTTTAAAGACAATGGGTTAACTCTGACATTACATAGACAGAGGGGAAACAATAGTGTGTTGTCTCCAGTTGACCCAGTCCTTCATGCTGACCCAGGTGCTACATACAAGGGCAGCTTTGTGGAGGAACTGAGGACCGTCTCCCCCTGAGCGTGAAGTCCATTGCAGCCAGGTCGTTGAAATTCCCAGACAGTCGCATACTGTTTGGGATTAAGCAACATTATGAATATATCTTAATGATAGACGTGAAATGCTGAAGTAATAACGTTCTTTGAGGATTCAAATTTACCTTTAGATTTAAAAGTTAAACAGAAAGAACCCGCCCAAATTATTTATTATTGTTATTATTATTATTATTATTATTATTAACATCTTTTGGGGCTTTAAATGAAAGGGAGTAAGTTAGATGCATAAGAATGGATGGAAACTGGAACCACAGGAAATCTCAGAGACAAAACCAGGCAAATCGTGATTTCCTTGAAGAATAAGGAAGTTGATACTGAAGATGAATTCAATTATAAAACCAAATGAAACTAACACACTATCCATCCGTGACCAATCTAGAGAATTCTCAAATGTTTAAGCCAGATTGATTTTGTTTAAAAAGCACTGTAATTTCTCTAGTTCTTTTAAAAGATAAATACTGTTGGTTTTTTTTTTCAGGGTACATTTGCATGTTTTAACTTTTGTCTAGTCAATAATTGAAATTGATTTTATTTACCTAGGCGAATAAAACAGACGAAAGATTTGAAAGATCAATCATCAGGATAGTATAGTGTTCTCCTTAGCTCATTGTCAGATGGGCACATCTGGATTACACTGCTTTCTGGGTTAGATCTGTCTACACTGAGTGTCTGGTTTCTTCCAGTGCCGCCTTTATGCCTGCTTGTATGCACAGCTTTGGAAAGGGCTGCAGGGCAGTGGTGGCACACGCCTTTAATCCCAGCACTCAGGAGGCAGAGGCAGGCGGATTTCTGAGTTCGAGGCCAGCCTGGTCTACAGAATGAGCTCCAGGACAGCCACAGAGAAACCCTGTCTCGATAAACCAAAAAAAAAAAAAAAAAAAAAAAAAGAAAGAAAAAAGAAAAAAAAGAAAAGGGTCGTGTAGGAAGGAACACTGGGAAGAGTGAATGTCTCCGTTTAAGGCATCTTAGGGTACACAGAATCACATGATTTAGTAATGACCATCTGGGAGAGCATCCTTCCTGGCCATTCCACTGACTAGATCAGCAAGCTATCTACCTTCCTGAACCTTCCATCTAAATCCCACAACGGGGAAAACAGTTCCTAACATTCAGGACTGCTTAAGTAGTAACAGGTAGCGTTGAAGAGCTCCTGGATGGTGCCTGGGAGGGTGGGTAAATTTTCCTTATGTAGAGACTCTCATCTAAGTTCCCGACTTAAATAGGCGCATGTCCACAAGGCTCAATGGCCTCTGTACATCACGGTGAAGGGACAAAGCAGGGCACTTGGCACACAGACAGCACTCAGTAAACATATAGAGGTTGATGAGTTAATTAGCTGGCTAATTAATCAATATAACTAAGGCCCTTCTATAAAAGAACAACACACTCACAAAACCTTCCTTCTGTGGAGGTTTCACAGTCTCCCCATTGAGTGAGTCATGTCTAGAGGGCCATGGATTGCACAAGGAGGCGTGAAAACGAAGCAGAGCCCGGGAGCTGTAGGAGGAGGCTGCTCTCTTCCATCTTGGCCCATTTGCCCTTTCCTCCAGTTGGTGTCTCAGCCTTGCTTTATCGGCTGCCCACGGAAGTCTGTATAAAAGGGAACCTAGCATTCCACAGGATTCTCACCAGCGTCCTCCCACCTTTCCCGCTACTCTCCTCCCCACACCCCTGCAGCAAAGTGACTCAGATCGGGCGGTAAATTCACAAGCGTTCCAGAAGCCGGGTACACTGAAACGGGACTGCAGTCACAACGTTGTGAGACGAAGGAAAGAGCATCACACATTTAAGGCCAGCTTGAGCTACACATCCAGCTTCTGTCTAAAACAAACAAATAAAACTTGTCAATCAACACAACTTCCAAAATATTGAACAGTGAGGTACCAATACAACTGGCCAATGTCAGTGAACTCGGTAGCCTTTGGTAAGGTGTGTAGCACTCCTGAGTCATAGTGAGTTGAATGCAAAGCAATTCAGATATTTAAGGGAAAGGAGCATGAGAAGCCACACAGAGAGGCAGAAGGAAAGGGCAGTTGCTTCAGTGTCAAGTTGATCCAGGTCCTGGTATTGGGTCCTAGGCCACAGAGATGCTAGGTGTCTATAGTTGAGAATCTACTCTGCTGGTAGAAACATGAGTGGGTATGATACTGGTTGGGCCAACATGCAGACTGTACTGTGAAGACAACCATTCCCTACCACACCATGGGGCCTACATGAGGCTTCACATTCCTATCTGAGCTGCGTCACTATGCAACTCGGAGAGGAAGCAGAAGTCAAACTGATTCTCCTAACACTCTTGGCCGCTCATTCGCACTGTCTCCTTATCAGTCCAGAACCCAAGCCCTGAGATACTCAGGCCAACGAGGCTGCAATTACAGGCGTCTTTCACTTTCACACAGCCCCGTGGGTATGTTCTGCATACTCGCTGCTCAGTTATAGCTTCTCCCTTCTTGACTTCCTGGTGCCAGTCTGGGACAGCCCAAGCCTGGCTGTTGGTGGCCATGCCTTCTTCTCAGGGTTCTCTCTCTGGTTGGGAACTTGATTCTCATGACCATGATTTGAAATGTACGAGTTATTCATTCAGAGACTGTATAGTACACCAAAATAAAAAAAAATGACAATCTAAAAGTCCAACTTCAAGTGAAAAAAACTTAAGAACAAGTTAGACCTTTAGAAACTCTACAGAGTCCTTTGTTTTCTGGTGAAAGTATGAAGTAAGGCTGTTACAGGTGTTTGCAATCTGGCTTCCTAGCAGCTCTACTCATTCTGGCCAAAAGAAGAAACAACCCAAGGGCCCAGAGACTGATGGATGAACACCAACACGTGCTCTCTTGGGCTATCATTCCTTCTAGAGGAAGACAGTCTGACTTATGTCACAGTGCGATGTACCTTGAAAACATTCTTTAAAAAAACACCCTAACTATTTGCTAAAGATCAAATACTTTATGATTCTGCTTATAAGAAAGAAACCTAAGGAGTCACATCCACAGAGATTGAAACAAATGGCTGGGTTGCTGGGAAGGGGAGAGCAGACTAGGGGGTTTGCGGTTAATAGGTGCACACATAGAGTTTTGTGAGATTCTGAAGGTGGAGAGGCAATGATGAGGCCTTAAGGTGTTGAGTGTGCTGACCATCATCCAGCTGTGTGTTTAATAATGGTGGGATTGGTCAATTCCAGGTTGTAGTCATTTAAACACAATTAAGATCAGACTCGCTGGGCAGCAGAAGCCTCAAGGAGGGTGCTGCGAAACCCTGTGCCTACCCATATTTGTCATTATGACAAGAGGTCTGATTGCTTTAAGTTTATTATTATAGACTAAGACTCAGATACTTAGACCATTTGAGAAGGGCTCGGGACTTGCTGTTCGTTTCTCTGAACACCAGACAACTAGCCAAGGGAGCCACAGTCAGACTCGAATAAGAACAGGATCGGTTCATTTGTTCCTAACACTCAACATTCCTCTTCCTCCGCCTCCTCCTCTCTCTGCTCAGGACTGGTCTGGGGACCAGACCTCTGCCCCAGGGCCTGGGCTGATATCCTTGGCAGGCCTCAGAAAGGAGCTTCCTCCCCCCTGAAGGACTGCTTTGCCTAACTGGCAGGTAGAATGAAAGGAGTTTTGTTTGAGATGTGTACTGTAAAATCCAACTCATGTGTGAAGATTGTCAGGAAGAAAGAGCTTCTACTTGAATGCGCTTGCATCTTGAAATGAAAGGAGGAACGTTCTCACCCCATCACCCAATAAAAGTGCACTTAACAGTTTTAATCATTGCCCTTGCTATTGCTTATATATGCTAGTTGGTTACTAGAAAGGTTTTATCACTTTAAATAGAAACTGTTCCTACATACACCTGCTTCCTTTGTTACCTAAATGCTCTAGGTTATGGTTGTTTTGTTTTGTTTTTTTTTTTTTTTTCTGTCCCTCATCCTGAGTTATTAAATAAAGATTCTCAAGTCAGAGTTTCAGGGAACCGTCTGAGGACCAGCATTCCAATAGTAAGGATGAGGGTCTCTTGGGTCTGCAAGTCTCAGGTGATTTAGCTGTGCTGTGGTGCTTAGGTGCTTAGATACTGGTGCCCCTCTCCACCACATTCCCTAAATGGCTCAGCATTTGGTATGGTGATCAATTCATGCAAGTGTGAAAAGAAGCCCCAAATGGCATAGCAGGCGTCTGGCCATGGAAATTGCTGCCTGGTATTGGCCCTAGATTCAGTTCCCGTGGGAGGTGTCTTAGGTATCATTTCTCTCAGACAAATGCTTTAACCTTCCCTCCTGCAGTCCCCACCCCTTATCTCTAGGGGCGAATGGGAACCTGGGGCTGTGACTGTGATGCAGAGCAGCTTACCTGTGAGGCTACAATGTTTCCATTAAGCAAACACAGTGTGGCAACTAGATTTACGTCAACCTGACACAGTTCGGGATATCTGAAAGCTGGAAGCTTTATTTGAGAAAATGCTTCCTTAAGATCCGGCTGTCAGGCATTTTCTTAATTAGTGACTGATGGAGGAGGACCCAGCCCATTGTGAGTTGCTGCCTAGGCTGGTGGTCCTAGGTTCTAAAAGAAAGTAGACTGAGTAAGCCATGATGAGCAAGCCAGTAAGCAGTACTCCTCCAGGGCCTCTGCATCAGCTCCTGCCTCCAGGTTCAGCTCTGCTTGAGTTCCTGTCCTGACTTCCTTCAATGATGGAACTATGATGTGGAAGTGTCAACCAAATAAACCCTTTCCTTCCCAACTTGCCTTTTGCCAATTGTTTCATCACAGCAATAGAAACACTATCCAGGACACTCAGTAAAAACATTTGCATTATGTGTCCACTCATAGACAGTTGTTCTTCTGACTTCAAGATTTATCCAAATGGCGTCTTCCTGACGATGCTCGTATTGGCCACAGCATCTGAGGTGAAGATCCCATTGTCCCCTTGCTCCTGTACCTCTGGGATGCTTGCTCCAGTCATAGATTACACTCCTTAGACCAAGACTATGAGACAGAGGCCTTCAGGAAGACTTAGGAGTCAGTTCAAGGTCACAGATAGAGAGAAAAAAAATGTTGCTGACTGCCACTGAGGCCTCGGGCACTTATGGGGAGTCCTGGGGCTGAGATGCTATCAGAATTGCCCCAAATCGAGGAAAGTGGCAGAACCCTGTAATCTCAGGTTAGTCAGACATTAATTAGTCATGAGCCTCACCCTAGAAGTGTCTTACTCTGGGCAAGGAACTTGAGAGCAACTCTGAGTGAGAGACACAGTGGTGAGCCAGCAATAGCAAATAATCCCAGCAGCCAGAGATGGGGATGCCTTCTCCCTGAAGAGAGGTCTGGACCAAGCACTATGCTGTCCAGTATGCCTGTGCTCTTTCTTTTGCTGTTAGCATCTGCCACTTCCCATTTCACTATCTAAGTACTGCGATATTACTTGCATCCCTCGCTGTTGTCTATTGGCTGTCCCATGGTAGATGGACAGCTCTATCAGGGCAGAGCTTTTGCTGTTTTGCTGGGGAAATAACACAAACACCAAGAACCATGCCGGGCACTTAAAATGCATCCCATAAGTCTTTGCTCATGAATGAAAGAGTTCACTGTGTCTCTTATAAGACACAACAAACAAAGCAAAAAGAAGGGGGAGGAGGAGGAGGAGGAGGAGGAGGAGGAGGAGGAGGAGGAGGAGGAGGAGGAGGAGGAGGAAGAGGAGGAAGAAGAGGAAGAAGAGAAAGAGGAGGAGAAAAAGGAGGAAAAGGAGGAGACATCATTGACATCATCTTGTGTCCAGTCTATATTTCAATTGTCCCAATTCCTTCAAATGTCCCAGCATTCCCCTCTCCCTCTCACCCCACCTCTCTGTCTCCCATCACCTTCTTTGCTGTTGTAGCTCTGAGCCAGGGTCTGATGAAGCCAAACAGACCAAATCTGATTGCTGAGCCTCTTTAGATTCCAATCTTTTAACATAGAACCATCTCTCTACACAACCCACATTTCCTGCTGTTAGATATTTTTCAAGAGCCCAAAGCATTCATGAGCACTGGGACATGGGGACACATTTCCCATGTTCTGCTTTTGTCTGGTGGTTCCTTCCCACCACTATTTAACTTGTCTCTAGTTTAACTCTTGAGGCCTTATCAGACTCAGGTGAAACATTTTGGAAGGACACTTTGCAGGTGACACTGGGCCCTTGGTGTTGTACCCCATGGGTACAGAGGTATGACTTCTCACAGTGTCATTAGTCACATGGTGGTGGGCAGAACTTTTCATTTTAAAGGTACTTGTTCCCCATGCCAGTAATCTGTAACTTTAGAGACATGGATTGCACATAAGTGTTCTGCCCCGAGAAACCCTTCCACCCCATGGTCTGCCCTAAACAAGTGATACATTCAGCTCATCAATTCTAAAATGCTCAAGGCTAACCTGGGGGGGGGGGAGGCAGAGGGAAGAAACAGAGATGGAGGCAAATAATGAAGTAAGAGCCAGAGCTTTGGCTGGCTCTGGAGTCATTTCTAGAATCGTTGTTAAGGCCCTACTCTTTCCACATCCCATTACTTCCAGAACCACGAGCTCTTTCAGAAACACTAACTTGAAACCATGAGCACAGACAGTCTCCAGCTCAGGGCCAGCATCTCCGTAAAAAGTGAATACATAGCATTACGGTGATCCTAGGAATCTGAACTTGGAGTTCATCTTCACCCTTGACCTGAGGCCAGGAAGACCTAACAAATCAGGTGGCATGCAGCCATGTTCAAAGCCAGTCATTTGGAGAGTGGATTTCCATGTGACAAGGTGAAGTCAGTGTTGGCTAAGGGCACCCTGGCTTGCTCCACGAGGGAAGTTTACAGAATACATCCACCAGCAGGCATTTAACCAGACCACCCAGGTCCAACAGTGACATCTTTCAAACACCCACTTGCCTCACTGTGTAAAAATGCGTTTCTTTGAAAGACACACAATCATTCACCTGACCAGTTCAGCCTGGGCCGTCTCCAGGCAAGGCTGTTCTTTTTTTCAGACTTTTAGGAAATTAAATCGTTCTTTGTGAAATATTTTGGTGAAATCCGTGTCAATACTTATCACCAGATCAAATGTTTAAGTCCCTTTAGGTGATCTCAAAAGCACAAGTCTTTATGTATTTAGTTTTATTTTCTGTGTATAAATCTTTGCCAACACGTATGTACAAGTACAAAGTGTGTGCCTGGTTCCCAAGAAAGTCAGACTAGGACATTGGTTCCTTCAGAACTGGAGTTAGAGAAGGTTGTGACTTGCCGTGTGAGTTCTAGGAACCGAATCTAGCTTCTCTACAAGAATGGTGAGTACCTTCTAAACCACTGGGCCATCTTTCCAGCTCACCCTCTTATAAGAAAAAAAAAATGACATGTCTCTGTAAAGGCACCCGACAACTGAATTCTGTTCTGATTCTGCGCATTCTGATTCAACTAACAAGAAGCAAGAACCTAACTCCTACTGCAGTCTAGATCAAGAGCTAGCAGTAGGCCCTCTAGCAAAGGGTTGAAAGGGCAATGAGCACGTGGGTAATTATCTTCTATAATTGCAGAGAGAGCGGGCTTGGGAATTACAGTAGGAGTGTGTGTGTGTGTGTGTGTGTGTGTGTGTGTGTGTGTGTGTGTGTGAAAGTGTCTCCCGGGGACTCCCTGGAAATGGAAGATGGTTCCCCCCAGTGGGAACGGACTCCTGGGATGGTGGCCAGTGCTGAGTCACCAGGTCATGATGAAGCTCTGAAGGAAAGCCGCCCTCTTTAAGCCATGCTGTCCCTAGAGAGAACTGTGGTTATTTAAGGATGGATCAACTCTGAATTTATAAAGCAAAGTATTCTAAAGTTATGCACATTTGAATTCCCTTGAGTATCATTTTAACGCATGTGTTAGTTCTAAGGAGAGGGAGGAAGAGGACTCACACCGTTAAACAAACAGCCCCTCAGCTCCTAATTAGCTGGAAGTTTGGAATCTCTGCCCCACACAGCAGATGCTGAATAAATGCTGAGTTGACAAATTTTTCAGATTTTTTTTTTCTTTTTATAATTGAGGGACCATCCTGTCTTTTTTCAACAACTCTCCTGGTTCCTATCTCCTGGGCTCCTACTCCCAACATTCCTTCCTTCTCTCTTTTGTGTGGTACCCATTTCCAGCAAACAGCTCTCTTTCCCTCCTGCAGAAGCGTGTATGAATTTGTGAGAGACTACCTTCACCACCACCCAACTCAACAAAATAAACTATTCGAAGGGGAGCTGGCGAGAGCGCTTCATGGAGACATTTACTGCCGTTCTTCTCTATCAGCAGCAGCCGTGGGATACTCCCAGTGCTGGATGCCTGTGCTGGCTTTAGATGTAAAATCCAGAGGTTAAAAAGGCAGCCAGGAACTTCAGGTGCTCCCTGAAGCTACACTGACCAATTCTAACAACACAACCGGAAGTTTGGTCTCTGATAACAAAAGGAAACAGAACCCTTAGAGGCTAGATCTGGAAAATTCTCCTCCGGGGAGGAGTAAGAACTGTTTTTGGGGGGCTCACTCTTGCCCTCTAAGAGTTCCATTTTATCAATAAATAGAGAAGCCAATGTGCATCACCTCTTGGCCGAGTGTGGCACCTGACAAAGGCAGGCGTGTGCTGTCCTATCCGAGCTACTTGTTCATTCTAGTGAGCCAAGCACAGCTTTACAAGTGGACCGCCAGCTCGCGGTAAAGAGCCCCACAACAGGAAGATCATTTCCTTTCTTTGCCTCTGAACACCACAGGGGCTGCCCAGTGAGTAATCACAGAGCTTCACCCACCTACACTGACATACCTGAATGAATGCATTGCCCACTGAAGACACTGTTAACAAAACGATCCAGGGAAAGGACAGTAGCTAGTGGTGCTGTCCGCCCTCACATGGTTTTCTGTTGGTTCTGTCTCTTCTCCATCCTTGTCTCTGCAGTAGCGTGGGCATGTGTAGATTCCAGTGTAGGAATCAGAAATATCATAGCAGATGATGTTGTTCAGTAAAAATTATTCATAGGAGGTCAATATGCTGGACTGAAGTCCTATCCCAGGCTCCAAAAGACCAGTCTAAGCGCAGTGAGGCCTTCTGAGCTGAGGATTCACTCACCAAGCTAAAACCAAGCTGTCATCTGGCCTCTGGGCATCAACAGAGATCGCTGTAGATGGACACTGGAGTGTGGAAGGTACTTGCTGGGATTTCCAGGTTCTTGTGTCTGGAAACTAGGAAGTGGACTAGGGACATATGGTGGAAGTAAAAACAGACACATCTTATTTAAAAAGAGGACACTTCTAGGATGGGATGTGGGCCAGAGAGCTGGGAAAGAAGGTTACACACTCAGTGGTACCATTGCTGGTTTGATAGGGCACACACTTTTGGTGGATGTTGTGTTGTAAATCAACCTTAGTGGATCGAAATTTCCAGTCCATTTCTGTTTTTGGCTTCTAGCATATGCTAATCATGATGTCTCTGCCTCAGCCCCACTCTCTAGCCACAAGACCTAGAAGAAACTCCACAAGAGGTAGCAGGCAACCTGACATTAACCAGTTGGTTACCGTTCTCAACCCATCTCCAGTTTCCACCCAACAAGAGCTGCTCAGTTGACTGGTCTACTTTAGGATTAGTTTTCTGCTTTGTCAGTCCCCTTCTATAACAGCAACCTTCTCTGCTCAACGTGTGACATTTATTCTAGTCTATATCATTCCCTTTGACGATCTCCTATTCTGCATCATTATTCTGTTTTGTATTATTCTGTTTATTTTATTCTATGGCGTGAAGTGTTACCAGAGTCAGTGATCAGAAACAAAGCCAGTTTAGATCTCTACAATAAAAGGCTGTGGTTTTTAATCTTTTGACAAGGCAAATAATCAAACTCTATTATAATCATAACAAGCCATCTGAAGGAAGCATAAAGAAGTAAACACATGTGTAATCTGGTGGCTTCATAAACATGAGCTATCAAATAATTAGTGTTTTATTAAAATATTTTGCATTTTCCTGTCTATTTCTGTTTCTAATTTTTCTATTTACATTAAAGAAATATATCCATACACACACACACACACACACACACACACACACACACACACACACATTGATATATATTGTCTTCTTTTGAGTATACCTTTGGTACCAAGAAATTCCTGGGGCCTGAAAGATGACTCAATAAGTAAAGGCTTTTTCCACAGAGGCTTGCCAACTTTTTATTCCCAGAACTTCCATAAAGGTAGCAGGAGAGAACCAACTCCACATGGTTTTCCTCTGATCTCTCTCTCTCTCTCTCTCTCTCTCTCTCTCTCTCTCTCTCTCACACACACACACACACACACACACGCACATACACACACACACACTCCAGCAGCAGCAACAACAATAAATATATTAATGAAAGAAAGAAATTCCTGAGGGATGGGGCTTGAAGGCATGGTTCTTGCCTATTGTGTGTGACTCCCTCCATTCAGTCCCCAGCACCACAAAATGAGTAAAGGCAAAAACAAAGGGACATTCCTGAAGAGGGGTTTACAACTGGCAAGCTTCCAGGAGCATTCAACGTAATGATGGATCGAGGTGGAGCTCAGTTTCAAGCTATGGGGTTAGACTACTTGGAATTCACTCCTAGCCCTCACCTAAACATGTGCCTCAACTTCTCCACCAGCAAAGTAGAGACAGCAAAGACGCCTAGCTCCCATTGCACAATGTCTTAGGGTTTCTATTGCTGGGAAGAGACACTGTGACCATGGCACCTCTTATAAAGGAAAGCATTTAACTGGGGCAACTTATAGTCCAGAGGTTTGGTCCATTATCATCATGGTAGGAAGCATGGTAGCTTGCAGGCAGACATGGTGCATGAGAGGTAGATGAGAGTTTTACATTCATATCCAAAGAAAACAAGGAGGGAGGGAGAGAGAGAGAGAGAGAGAGAGAGAGAGAGAGAGAGAGAGAGAGAGAGAGAGAGACTTGGGCTTCTGAAATCTCAAAGCCCACCCCCAGTGACACACTTCCTCCAACAAGGCCACACCTAACAATGCTACTCCCTATGAGCCTATGGAGGCCATTTTCATTCAGACCGCCATGCATAGATGAATCAGAGGATGCACTTGGAGTGTTTGACGTTAAGCCTGGGTGTAGACCACAAACACATGTTCTGTTGCTCAAAGAGGCCTCACCTCCCTGCCACTCCTGAGCCAGCCCAGTCCATCACTACTTCTCTGCTTCTCCTGAAGACCTCTGGACCAGTTTAGACCCAAGTTTTTCTACCCCAGAGACATTTAGCTATAAAATAAATAAAATGTTGAAATATAAACAATTAAGTAACAAGTTCCCAAGAAAACATCACCATTCCTGAAAAGGTAGTGTGAGACTGTCTTCTGCTGAGTCTCAGTTTCCCATGAATGTTAGCACTTTATCTAGACAGAAGAGTTCAAAATGAAGTTACTTCATGGTTTCCACGGCATTCAAGCTTTTGATTTTTATTTGTTTGGTTTATTACTATTTTCAAGTAAAATGTTTTAGTTTGTATTTGTAATCTTTACATATTTTTTTTTTAACCACAAATCTGATTTTTGGATTGACTGGTTAATTGATTGATTGGTTGATTGCTTGGGTTTCATGTAGCTGAGGTTGGCCATGGGCTTCGGATCCATTTGCTTCTGTCTTCCAAGTGAGGGGAATACAGGTGTAGGGCATTGTGTCCAGCTAAGATGTGGTTCTTTATCTGGATACCTTCACCAATGACTAGTTGACATTAAGCCAAAGTTGCACTAAACTGAAGAAAATCCCAACAAAACTGAACCCTCTTGACTCAGCGGCACAACTAACTCTGCCCAACACTTGCAGGAAGCTGAGCTGACTGTGACTTTTCATTTGTTCAAACCATGACATCCAGTCTATTCCCATAAGGTCCCTAGGTTTGTCACCTCCCCTGGTGGGGCTCTGTGAGGGACCTTTTTCTTGTTTACAGCTTCCCCAAACTGCAGGGTACTCTGTGAGTTTTTCTTCCTCTATAAAACACAGCCACAAAGAGCCTGGAGTGTGGACAGTTTACTTCAAAAGGCAGAGAAGAAACAGTTGACATGCTAGCCACGGGAGCCTTTCAAGCATCCATTGTATTCTGACCATTCTCCCGCGGGGGCCACCTACAGATTTAGTTTCTCTTATATTGTGATCCTAAGCACCAAGTCTTGCCACTAAGCTTTACTGTGCCTTTCTGACCACCCACTGTGGTCCTAGCACCCCCACTCCGGGTTTCCATGAGCCAATGATTTAAGAATACAAATGATTCACAAAGTCTTAGCTCTTTTCCCAGCAGAAGCATTCTGTCCCTTCGGTTCTTGCTTTTGATCTGCTCCCTAGTGTATAATAGTAACTAACCCACGTGTGTATTCACCCATCACTTGAAAAGGGGAATTCAAACCTTGCATGCCCTTGCTTTCTTAAACAAGAAAAAGAAAGAAAATGCTTTCCCCTAAAGAGAAGCTGACAAGGTTATGGTAAAAAAGACTTGACATTTGGATGTACAGGGACTCAGAGGATAGAAATGGACTTTTGCCACATCTCTTTCTCTGATACAGTGATGTCCAGTGAATAGACCTGTTCAAATCCATCTCAGTGTCACCCCACTGGAAATACACAATGATAGTTTCTAACTCAACTCCATTTTAGCTTTCAGGTGTCAGAGTAATTTAGTGAGTTAGTTTTCCATCTCTATGACAAAATGTCTGAGACAAACAATTTGAAAGGAGGAAAGGTTACTTTTCGATCACAGTTTTGGGAGTTACAATCCTTGGTTACTTGACCCTGCTGCCTGGAGAGAGGTAGTACATCATGCTAGCAGCACATGGTAGAAGTCTCTACCTCGAAATGACCGGGAGGCAAGCGCTTCCTGGACAGCTGCCTGGTTAGGTCAAGGTAAAGGTTAGCTCCTACTCGTGGCAGTCACTGATCACATTGCATGTGGTGTTTGTACAAATGATTGTGTGCTTCCTCAAATGTCAGTGTTAAAAACCACCCCAACACTGGCTGAAATGACAAGGGAGATTTTTTCTTCAAGGCTGTGGTAACAGGGATATTGTAGCAGGAGCAACAGAGTAGACTTAGTTTCAAGGACAATGAAGACAGCTGGAACCAAGAAGCAGGTGAAGAAAGAGTAGCAAGAAAATCACTAGGTAGGGTAAATGTAGCAGGGCTGCGAGATTCTTGCCAGAGCAGATGTTGCAGACATGACTGCAGTGGAGACCAACATCAAGACCTTTCAACAAGGCTCAGAGGAAGCTGGCTGTAGTGTGAGAAGGGAAAAGGGTGTTTATTGCTAGCTGTAGTGAACAGGAAGACGGAGTTGATGTTATCACTGCTGGGTAAAAATCTCTCCTAGCAGATACCAAGGTTGTCTCACAGAAAGCAGGATTGCCCAACGGTTCACAGCGTGGCCTTTGAGACTTCTAAGTAAACAGTGCACATGGACCATTGGAGTCAGAGAGCAAGGGTGAGGCTCTGGGGAACATTAACCCAGATTCCCTAGACAGACAGACATGGTTCACAGTAAGGGTAAATAAAACTGAGGGAACAGAGACAGGCACACAAATCGCAGATAGTTATGTAGGCGTCTCTGCTCCACTCCCTCAACCTGCTGTGAGTATTTTAACAAGCGTGAAAATATGGAGGACCACTCCCTCCCTCTCCTCCTTCCTCATATTAACTGTAGAGAGACAGAAAGTTAGGAAGATCTTGGCCTGTACAGTATCTATCCCTGGACATTCCCTCCCAGTCACATAACATTGTGGTACTTAAAAGATGTAGCAAGAGAATGCTGTGGTTCTACAAGGGGGTGCCAAGCAAAATGAGTCTCTCTCAGCACTGTTTCAGGCGGATGGCAACTTCTCCTGTGTGGCCTCCAGAGCAGAGGGGACTCCAGCCTAACTCAGGAACACTGAGAGCCTTGCTCCATCTGTGAAGAGGTGGGAGTGACAGAGACCTAAATTTGGAGTCCAAGACTAAGAGAAGTGGGCAGTGGGACAGGGACCTACAGCCCATCATGGCAGCTGCTGTCCCCTCTACCTGAGGTCTCTCCTGTGTCCTCTCACAGACATTCAACCATCCAAAGGGCAAGCACATGTTGTTATGGAGTGTGAAGTGTCCCTTCACAGACTTGGGGGATGAGGATAAGTGGCTGGATCCTGAGGTCTCTGAGCTAATCAGTGGATTAACCCCTTGATGGATGTATAATTTGGAAGCATGGCTTGGAAATGCTAAAGAGTAGGGGGCTGCTACCAGCCAGAGTATCAGGTCGCTGTGGGTGACTCCTGGTGTTGTATCTTGCCCTGGTCCTTCCTGAACCCATTTCTCAGCTTCTTCCATGAAGAAGCTTCTTCATCCCATATTCTCGTCATCATGATGTTCTGCCAAGAGAATGGGGCCACAGACTGCCGCCTTCAAATTGTGAGTCAAAGCAAATCTCCCTTAAGTTCTTTATGTGGGGCACTTTGTCATCACTATAAGAATAGCTAATCTACATGCCAGATGCCAGCATAAGCCCTTTCAGCCAGCATTAACTGATTGACTGATATTCCCATCACCCTCCTTCTCTTGCAGGCCTATTTTACAGTGTAATATTGTTCTGTTAGCATTGTACATCCCTCATTAGACAGAAATAATATTATAATCCTTATGTTCCCTGCACATGATCCAAATGAACTCTCCCTCTCTCCTTGCTTCTTACACGAGCTTACACACACACACACACACACACACACACACACACACACACACACACACACACACCTACTACTACACTAGTAGAGACTCTTTGCTCCCCTTCCCAAGAAAGGATATCCACTTTCCAGTGGTGCTCAACAGATCTGATTCTGCAACACAAATATTGTGAATACACTGGGTCAGTCCAGATTCTATTTATGACAAAAGGGAAAACTGTGGATCTATTTCTAAAAACTTCCCAGACACTTCTGAAAATAAAATTTGCATTAAAAAAAAATCAGAGTAGAGAGCTAGACAGATGGCTCAGAAGTTAGATGTGCTCACTGTTCTTGCAGAGGTCCTGGGTCCAGTTCCTAGCACTCATAGGGCAGCTCACAACCATCTGTAACTCCAGTTCCAGGCGATCTGACACCCTCTTCTGACTTCCACAGGCATCAAGTATGCACACGATACACATATACATGCTGCCAAAACATTCTTGTGCATAAACAAGCAAAGCCAAATAAAGCAAATAAAATTAAAAAAAAAATCAAAGTAGGAACAGGAGATATAGCCCAGGAAAGTACATTCTAACACCTTCAGGACCCTAGGCTCAATTCTTAACACTGTAAAAAAATAAATACATTTTAAATATTAAAATGAATCAGAAATCAGGCATGGTGGTACTTGCCTTTAAACTTAGCACTTGGGAGACAGAGACAGACAAATCTCTATGAGTTTGAGGCCATCCTGGTCTACATAGTGAGCACTAGGCTCCTCAAGGCTACATAACAAAATCACATCTCAAAACAAAAAAGGAATCACAGTAATCCCTTTGTGTTTGGGTGTCTTGCTTTATAACTCTATTATCTGCTATGAGCATTTTCACAACTGTAGACAACAGAATGCTGAAAATTAGAGTCATTGGAGAAATAACAGCCACCTAACTCGGTTAACCAGCGAGAACTTGTAACAAGAGCACCAAGTCATCTGGGGCAGGATTGGCTTTCGCCTTCAATGCCACTGAGTGTTCGTCTCTATCACTGGGTAATGAGTTTTGTTTGTTTTGTCGTTTAAACAGCAAACTGGAGGGTCTGGGGAAAAAGTTCGGTGTATAAAGTACTTGCATGGTCCCCAGCACCCCCATAAGAGCTAGGTGCAGTGCTATGTACCTGCAATCCCAGCAGTGGGGATGAAAAGGCCTAGGGATCACTGGGGCTTGTTCACAAGGTAGTCTGTCAAAATGGAGTTCCAGATTCAGTGAGAGGTCCTGTTTCAAAAAAGTAAGGAGGATGGAGCTGAAAGTTTAGATTACTGGCTGCTCATCCAGAGGACCTGGGTTCAATTTCCAACATCTAACATGGATGCTCGCAACCATCTGCAACTCCAGTTCCAGGAGATCCAATGCCCTCTCCCAGCCTTCAGGGTCATCAGCATGCAAAACTCCCACATACATAAAAATAAATGTTTTTTTCTTTTAATGAGGAAAGTGGTTGAGAAAGATGCCCAGTGTCAATCTCAGCCCCCCAGACACTAACACACATATACACAGAAATACACATATCACATACATGTGCTCACACACAGAGAAGATTTGAATATATGAGTGCCCACCAGTGGCCAGTCAGGGATGCTCCAGCCTGCCCTGGACCACCTGTTCACCCAAGGTCTACCGCCACACCTCAGTATAATGATCACAGCATGGGACACTGATGCCACTGGGGTCCACTCTGAAGGACAGCTCTGTTCCCTGCCTCCTGCCAGCCTCTGTGGTCAGGAGAAGCAAGGCAGAAATACAGTGAAGATCAGCTTAACAAAGACCCCAGTGTGGGTGAAACTTAACACCACAGGAGAGAGACTGTGGGAGGAAGAGGAGCCCAGAGCCCCGGGCTCTGTGGAAGAAACAGGGAAGGGTCAGAGAGGGAACTGGAAAGAAGCCTGACCCCATTGCAACTGTAGAGCCAGACTGCTGGAGACTTCCGAAAATGAGGCACACCAGGCACAGACAGTGGTGAGTGCTTGCCATTCTAGTTACTTGGTAGCCTGAGTCAAGAGGAAAAGGACAAGTCCAGTGTTTAGAGTTTGGGACCAGCCTACTTTGTTTTACACAGTGAAAAAAAAAGTCTCTTTAAAAATGTACATGGATGCACGTGCAGCACACACATACAGAGAGAGAGAGAGAGAGAGGGAGAGAAAGAGAGAAAGGCAGAGGGGGAGGGGGAGGGGAGGAGACAGAGACAACGGAGACGACAGAGACAAAGACGACAGAGACAACGGAGACAGAGACGAAGACGACGGAGACGGAGACAATGGAGATGGAGACGACAGAGACGGAGACAGAGACTGAGACAGAGATGGAGACGATGGAGACGGAGACAGAGACTGAGACAGAGACGACGGAGACAGAGACAGAGACAGAGACGATGGAGACGGAGACGAAGATGATGGAGACGACAGAGACGGAGACGACAGAGATGGAGACGGAGACGACAGAGATGGAGACAGAGACTGAGACAGAGATGGAGACAATGGAGACGGAAACGACGGAGATGACGGAGACAGAGACGACGGAGACAGAGACGATGGAGACAGAGACGGAGACGGAGACGATGGAGACGGAGACGATGGAGACGGAGACAATGGAGACGGAGACAGAGACGGAGACGGAGAGGGAGAGGAAGCTAAGGCAACTTCTATTTGGGTGTAATGATTGATTCAGGAATTATCATTTCCAATTTGCTCTTGCCTCAGTTTATCATCTGAAAACTACCCATTCTCTGTCCCGGGGTATTAAAGGGTGTTGGGGTGACAAGGACAGCCCACGTCGTTAGCATGCATGCCTACATAAAGACAGAAGTGACCCACAGTGTTTCTTCCCTCTGGCCACATCACCTTTCATTCCTCCCACTCCCTGCTCACCTCAGTCTTCCTCCCTTGCTGTGTATACACCTATCCCCAGCGCCTCATCGCATCCGCAGGGTACCAGCCCCATGTACACAGGTACAGCATTTGGCTTTCAGACATGTCAATGCTGGCACTCACACACTGTTGGGCTCCTTAGCCTGGCACCTGACTCCTCTGAACAGGGAGCTAACAGATGTGGCATGTGTTCCTCAGAGTTGACAAGTCCCCATGAGCTGGTGTCAGAGCAGTTGTGGTTCAATGCCTGCTCAAATTGCCCCTTTCATTCTTGAGCACTAAAAGTGGAGGAGGAATGTTGTTCTTCAATTGAAATAAGACAGAGAGAGAGAGAGAGAGAGAGAGAGAGAGAGAGAGAGAGAGAGAGAGAGAGAAACAGAGAGAGAGACACACACACAGAGAAAGGCTAACGTATGGGAGAAGTGGCAGTGAAGAAATGAGAATTTTGACTAAGGCATCTATTCACTGAGGGGCATGAGGACACACCTGCTTGGAGCCAGCCTTGCAGGTAGCTCTTCAGTGGCCTGGAAATGAACATGAGCTAAGACATGGTAAGCTTCCTCTCTCTTCATGCCACAGCCATGAGGCTCCCTGAAGGATCTGAGGAGCAGGTGACACAGAAGGCTGGGGGACAGCGAACAGCTGAGAGGAGTGTGGGCCAAGTTAGTACCCTGACTTAGCCCAGCATCTAGTGTAACACCCATAAGAAGAAAAGGCCCTTCAGACTGTCCCCGCTCCCTGGATCCTGCAGGCGCCCCAGGGCCCCACCAGGATGGACCGCAGAGGAAGCTTTGTTTTACCATTGCTGTCAAATAGCAGAGGAAGGCAGCTGCCAGGGATTGCTCATCACAGAGGAGGTGAAAGCAAGCCACCTGGCCCACTGGGAACCAGGGGAAACCACAAGCTAGTTGGGGGTGGGGGGAATCACAGGACCCCTGATAAGCAGGGTATCTTTCAAGCATGCTCTCTTCATCTGTCCTATAACCAAGTCAGGCTACAGCTTGATGGCATTTTCCAGATTCAAATACTCAGACCCAGGAAAGCTGACTTGCACTAGGTTGCAGTGACTGAGGAAGGCAGCATTTGAACCCAAGACCTCCAGGCCCCTCCTTGCACAACTCACCCATCCCTCCAGAGGAAGCCTTGGGCAGCCCTACTGGGATCCAGCATCTACAGGTCAGCCAGTCCCTTCCCTTTCCAACACCCACTGCCTTAGGGGAGGGACACCTGGCAACACAGTAGGTCCTTTCCAATGAGTGACATTTCCTTGACTTGTCTGGGCTGACAGATGTTCTGTCACAGAACCTGACAATAGAGCAGACTCCTCCTCTGAGGAGTGATGCCCTGGCAACGGGTGGTTTTGGCTCTCACAGGTCTGAGGAAAAACACAGGCTAGTTTCTGTTCTGTTCAGGCCACCGCTAGGTGGAGAGGGTGGCTCTCTTCCTGGCTTCTTCAGCCCCAGGACGTGTTGTCACATGAGAAGCTTAGAGCCAGGAGAGGGGCTATCTATCCCTTGGTTCTGAATGTTCTGCAGACTGGAGAGGTTTTAATTTATATTTCTTCTACCCTTACTCCCAAGAAGCTTTTCTGGAGCAAGTAAGGCAGAGTCAGTGTGCTGGGAGCCACCCAACATCCTGAGGAGGAGCCATGCAGATTACTGTGTATCCAGACCATAGAACCCTCCAGGCATGTGGGTTCTGGGAGGGTGGGAGGAGCAGTTGGGGAGGCAGAAGATGGGCAACGGAGGAATGTTGGCAGGCTGGGTGGGAGGGCATGTTAAGGGTGAAGGGAGCATGAGGTCAGCCCTGGCTGACAGAGGCTGCTGGCAAGAATCGCTCTTCCACTCACCCTCATCAGTTGCCGGCAGAGGGTGGGAGGTTTTGATGAACTCCATGAGCAGGTGGAGCAATCTTATGGCTCCCGCCTTCTGGGAGTTGCCTTCATCTCTCCATCCTTCCCTGCATCCTGGCTTCCTCTTCTCCCACCTTTGCCTATGTGTACCCTCTCCCCACTCTCTTTCCTTAGCCTCTGCATCCTTGTGAAATAGGATCAGGATCACACTGGTGGTTGAGTGCACCCTGCAGCTGGCTCAGGGCTCCCCACCCTAATGGAGGACAAGCTACCTGTTTACCCCTATATCCTGATCTAACTTTCTGATACTTTGTTAGCTGGGCGTGAGGGCACCCAGAATAAAGTGAAACGTCACGTATGTCATACCCAGTTTTTCCGAAGCAACTATAAGTGGAGAAATGCCTTTCCTTTCTACCATTTTGGTTGTTGACCCGGCCGCTGCTGTTAGCAGGAATGTGGGCATAATGGCTGCGGCTCGTGCAATCATTTTGACCTATGAAGTATATGTCCGAGGCTATTTGCATAGCCCCGCCCCCATCAGTTCAAGCCACTCATGAAGCTTTGAGAGAATGTTTTACCGCAACCGTAGTCTTTGGTCAGGGGAGAACTTCAATCTCACTGAGTTTCACACCATCTTGCTGCAGAGGTTACAGTGCCCTGACATTTTACCCGCTTGGCTAGGCCGGGCCCATTGTACCGATGTTCCTGCTTCCAGTTGCTTGCAGGCACAGCCCACAGCAGCACGTTGCTCTGTGCCTTGCATCACTAGCCTCTCACTGCCTGCCCTGGGGCTTCCCTGCTGTTGAAGATCAAGGCACCGTGGGACCCACTACCTAAGCACTGAGTTCAGGTCAGACATGTGGAGCCATGAGCAGGTGGACAGAGAAGGAGGCTGGCTGCTTCATGGGTGGCGGAGCACAGCACAGCTGCCTCTATTTCCTGGTCTGGCCTCCTCTCTCAGGAGAGAGCTGACTAAGTGTGCAGGCAGGCTCTGCCTATCATAAAGCCAACTTGAGAGAGACTTGAGCAGACAGACAAATTCTCCTTCTCTGTACTACTGTGGCAAGCCCCAGGGATTTTTTTTTCCTGGTGGTACCACGTGAAGCAAAGCAATTAGCTTTACCATGAGAAGCTGGGGTTAGCCCAGTTATCACCCCCTTTTTATCCGGCACCCTGGACCCTCCTACTAATTTTCAGAGCTCTGAGGTTTCTAGAACCTTAAGACAGGGAGACATATGGAGAACTGAGGGAAGCCCAGAGACTACTACATCCCTGGGGTTTCTTCCCCCAAGGGAGCAATCAATATTCGCTGTTGAGCTGCAGCCACTGCTCTTTAGGGCTCTCTTACCTGAAGTCTTATCCCGCTGCAGATACAAACCTCTTGGCTGTGAATCCCAGGGTGCTCTCTACCCTGTTATTAAAATGCTTCTCTTCCCTTTAATTCCAATTTCACTTTTCCTGGCTTGGCTGTATATGGATCCATACACCATTCCTCCCAGGAAAGTCTAAGGGGCATAATTACCCCTCTGCTCGCCACCCCTGCCTCCCGCACTTGTAGACATGAATAAAGGAACAGAATCTGGGGTAGGTTAGATAATGCACCCGTGGGCAAGCACTAACAAGAGAAAACCTCCAGCCTCATGGCTTCCCGATCATTCTGCCAAACTGCACCATCATCTCACTCCCCACGCGTACAATTTGGAAGTCATCAGATCTCTTCCTAGGCACTCCATCATGGGATGGGCAGAGCTGAGAATGGTGCCTCCTCATCCTGGTCCTGAAATGAGATTAAAGTAGAGAAAGGCATCATCCATATGGGCGTGCAGTGGGAAGAGGTAGCGCACTAGGCTCCATGGACTCACTGGTACCTTTTAAGAACTGGAACCCAAGTCATCCTTTCACCTGGGGCGCCCGTGTTGTATTTGCTACCCTTCCCTTAGCCACTTAGTAGCCATCTCACTTGTCAGGCAGATGGTTATGATTTCACAGTGCTTGAGTTGTTAACATTAATTTTCTTAGTAACAGCGAGAAGGCACAGGAGTAGTGGCGCAAAACAGACACAAAGGCATTTAATAGTTTATCTCTGGTACTATGTGGCAAACTCTAGGGCATATAGGGAAACACATAGTGTACCTAGGGTTCAGTCCTATACTAGTCACCTTCTCATTGCTCTGACCAGATACCTGACTTGGATCAATTTAAAGGAAGATGCACTTATTCTGGCTCATGGCTGGAGGCTAGAACCCATAATTGCAGATGCAGCACGGTGACAAGAGAGCTAGCAGGAGTAGGTGGCCACTTAGTCTCATCTGAGTAGAGCAGGAGGCAGAGATGAGACAGAAAGTGGGACCAGACAATAACCCCAACCAATGCCTGCCTCACAAAGATCCACTCCTTTTAGCTGGGTCCCACCACCCAAAGGTTCCATAATCTTCCAAAACAGGACCATGAGGCCATGTATTCAAACACATGAGCCTGTAGGGTACACTTCAACCATAACAAATGCTGTCTAGGGTTTCAGACAACTGCTGGAGGCCTTTAGAATGTATATCCTACAGATGTGAGGTCTATTATAAATCTTTGAGTGTTAAGCTACTTATGGGGATGCTTGTCTATCACAGCATCACACAGCCCCAACTGACTGATACACACTTGAAATAAGTAGATCTTATTCAAAGATTCTAACCCATTTTGATTCGTTTTTAAAGGGGACAGATATCAAAGCTAGCTTTATTAAAACATCAAAAATGTTCACAAATTCCAACAGCCCCCGAGAGCTTTGGAAGGGTGTACTGTGTTACGTGGAACATTCACATCGAGGGTTCTGAGATCCTCGGAGATGGAAGCCAGGGAGTGTACTTTTGTTTTGGGGTTCACAGATCTGTGTCACATCATGGTGTTTCTAGGACTCCACTATCAAACTTTTCCATATATCCAACTGAGAGGTTAAGCCTCAAAAATTGTTTTGTTTTATTAAAAAGAAGCTTTTTCAACATGGAAGCAATATATAGTTTTATCCTAGGGACAAATGACCCACAAGTACCCACTCTCCTTAACTGTCCAAGGGATGCCACCACATACAATCCCATCAGCCCTTGGGCTAGTCTATCCCCTGGGTGCTGATTTCCAGTTAGCATTATGTTGGGGGGGGGGCAGGAGTTAAATAAAGACATCTGTACTGGCTGGTTTTGTGTCAACTTGACAGAAGCTGGAGTTATCATAGAGAAAGGAGTTTCAGTTGAGAAAATGCCTCCATGAGATCCAGCTGTAAGGTATTTTCTCAATTAGTGATCAAGGGGGGAGGGCCCCTTGTGGGTGGTACCATCTATGGGCTGGTAGTCTTGGGCTCTATAAGAAAGCAGGCTGAGCAAGCCAGGAGAAGCAAGCCAGCAAGCCAGTAAGCAGTATACCTCCATGGCCTCTGCATCAGCTCCTGCTTCCTGACCTGCTTGAGTTCCAGTCCTGACGTCCTTTCATGATGAATGGCGATGTGGAAGAGTAAGATGAATAAACCCTTTCCTCCCCAACTTGCTTCTTGGTTATGATGTTTGTGCAGGAATAGAAACCCTGACTAATACACCATCCCTCCACCTATCTAGATGTAGCTGAGTTCCTAGGGAAGGGACACCAGATAGATCCTGGTTTAACTTCTCTTGCTATAATAACCACAATGGCAGAGAGCATGGTCTATGGTTTATAAGCTTGGCAATTAATATGTTCATATAAAATTTGTCTTTTGAACATGCTTGGTTTGTTCACACAAACATACCTTATAATGTCACACTATAATGAAAGTTGAACAGACACCTCACCAAGCAGGAAACAGTCATTTGGGCAAAAATGCCATTAAAGGTCTCAACTGGGGAATTTTCTCCAGTGAGGATGCGTCAGAAGCTTGCAGACTCGGTCCACATTCACCATGAAGTCCTTCAGCGGGAACATGCTGGGAGGATGGCACACATGGAGATCCAAAAAGTCCTCAAGAGTGCTGGCCAGCAGCGAGGCTGATAAGCAGGCCTGCATGAGCCTAGCAACAGTGCCAGAAGTTCAATGGTCACAGAGGCCAGGGGCAGGCATAGAGTCTCCAGTCCTCTTGCAGATAACAACACAGCGGCTAGACAACTATTCCCAAAGTTCCAATTTTTGTATCATTTCATTGGGTGGTAGCTTTGAACTATCAAGGCTCATAGTTGTTTCACTAGAATATCAAGGCTTGTTGTCCTGGGCTGGGCTAAATCTGAGCTGCTCAGTGGCCTGCCAGGGGCTTGCTTGAGAACCAGCTCTTGTCAGAGGTGCTTGGTGGCGAGTTCAGGCATCATATTATTTCAAGGCACATAAAATGGTGTTTAAGTTACACAGTGGTTTATGAGTTACACAAAATGTTTCTTTTAAGTTATGTTCCTAACAATGACCAAAACCAACTTGGAGAGAAAAGGGTTTATTTCACCTTCCAGGTCATTACCAAGGGAAGCCAAAGCAGGAACTGAAGCAGAGGCCACAGAGGAGCTCTATTTACTGGTTATTCTCCCTGGCTTGTTCAGCCTGCTTTTTTTAAAATACAATCCAGAACTACCTGCCCAGAGTTGGCACCGCCCACAGGCTGGGCCCTCCCACATCAATCATTAATCAAGAAAATGCCCTTTAGTCTTCCCTAAAGGCCAATCTGATGGAGGCAATTCCTCAGCTGAGGGTCCCTCTTCCAAATTGACTCTGCTTTCTGTCAAGCTGACAAAAACTAACCAGCACAGGATTTATCTTAAGGGATGTTTTAGTCAGCATTCTGTCACTCAAACAAATACCAGAGGCAATCAACTTATAAAGAGAAAAGGTTCTTTGGCTCACAGTTGTGAGGAGTTTCTGCCTAGAATCAGCTTCCTTGTTCTGAAGAGGCCATTCAGCATGGAGGGAATGCCAGCAGAGTGAAACCACAACCTCACGGCCGGAAGTGGGAAGAGAGGGGAAGCAGAGGGATGAGGGTGAGAGGCTCAGTGTCCTCAGGAGGAAGCAGGGAGTTGACAGTGGAAACAGTGGCTTGAATCCAGCTCTCTAGCACACTGCCAGGGTCTGTCCCTCATGTGAACTGAACCGAACCTGGGGAAGCAAGGTGTTCACACTGGAGCAGTGTGGGAGTACGTTCCTGGGCTCCACTTGATGCAGGTGCAGGTAACACTGGACGCCCGGCATAGTTGTAGCCCAAAAGGGAGTAAGTCTAGAGAGAAGCTCTGAGGGAGGCTGAGGGACTCAGTTTATAACAGAAAGGAGATGCTAACCCAGGTGCTAAACATGGATGGTCTGTTCCCTGCCAATCAGAGACCTGACCTGGCCATTGTAAACTCAAGCATACTTGGTTTCCACCCGGAAGCTCCAATGATGACTCAATGGGGAACAAAAAAAATCATACCATTGTGATTCAGTCTTTCTTGCCACAGGAAGGTAGAGTGTTAAGGAAGAAATACTTTGCTTTGGAAACAAACCCTACAATCAACCCCCTAGGAAAATGATCTGGGCCAGGAGGAAGACAAGGAGAGAGCCATGTGGTTTGGAGGCTGGGTGTGGTCTAGAATGTTCCAGTTAAATGGTCCTTTGCGGCCAGAGGGACAGGTGAGGTCAGAGTGAGCCTTTTCTTAGTCTGCTCCGCCCTGGAAATGATTCTGTCCCACTGGGCTCCTTCTATCTTGAGACTTTGCTCCAGCCAGGGCTGCTTTTGAAACAGCATCTTACAAAGTGGAGAGAGGATTGGCTTCTATATAGGACTCGTGGGCCTGCAGGTTACAAGGACTTTAGAAGGGGAAGAGGAAACAGGGGATGGGGGATTGAAAAGGGAGGGGGAGAGGAGGCAAAGGAGAGACAGAACAAGGAGGAGCGAGAGAAAGGGGAGGAAAAGGAAGTAGAGGGGAGGGGTCAAAGGAAGGGGAGGGGAGGCATTTCTAGCTGGAAGACGGAAGCTGTGCAGCCTTATCACAGGACTGCTAAGCCTGGGGATCCAATAACGGGGAAAAGGGAGGTGTCCTGAGGGGATAGGACAATGGCTCAGTTGTTGATGTGTAAGACACACCCTCTTTACCATAGTCATTTCTTCCTTTGAGCCAGAAGCCACCCTCAAAAGTACCGTGCTGTCATTAACTGGAGCCCAGCATATCCTGAGAACCCAAGGTAGCCTCAGGCTTCCAAGGACAAGTTCCCCTTCTCAACACTCAACAAGGATGTGTGTCTTTGTTTAAAATGAGTAGACTTTATCAGCCTCACTGGCCATCTTTCCCTCCACTGCTGGAGAGTTCCTAAGAAGATAGTTTACAAAGTCTGTGACCTTGTTTGCTGTCCTGTCTCCCTCCAACACACTCAATCCTGTGCTCAGAAATTAAAGAGTAAGCATAGAGTGCTGTCTTTTATATTTAGGGCAGATGATAAGCCAGGCACCTGGACTCACAGCAGAACAAGACCATCCCATGAGGAGGCCTCAGGAACCTGATTGGTCAAGTCTACCCAGAGAGCAAGGCTGGAAGTCACTTGAACAGGACTCGTATTGCTCCTGCACCCCACAGGCTGAGTTCCAAGGGAACTGGTCATCTCCTGTCCTGAGTGGTCATCTCCTGCCCTGGGTGGTCATCTCCTGTCCTGGGTGGTCATCTCCTGCCCTGCTCACCTACTCTGTGGCTCACTAAGGCAAGAGAGACTTCATTGGTCAGTTACCTGCTAAGTCTTAAACCTGAGACAAGCAATTGAGGTGCATGTTTAACATATCAAAGTGGGCCTGGCTGCCTTGTTCTCCCAGCATCCCTCAGTCCCTACCTGTTAACAGGATGTAGCTGGCATACTCTTCAGCCCAGGGACTGGGCTGCCCTTCCTCCAGAGGCTCTTCCCTATACAATCCAGCCATTTTGGTACCTGCCCCTTTTGTACCTGTGCCCTCTTAGATGCTGTGCCTGGCTCCTCTCTCACCTCCCCCACCCCAGCCTCTCCCCTTCCCCTTACAATGCTCAGGGTCATGACCACTCTGGTCCCTCCCAGATGTGTCTGCCTCTGGCTATGTTCTCCCTTTTATCACAATAAACTTTCTCCTCCACCATACCTGGGAGCAGTCATGTACTTTCCCTTTCTCTCTCTCTCTCTCTTTCTTTCTTTCTCTCTCTCTCTCTCTCTCTCTCTCTCTCTCTCTCTCTCTCTCTCTCTCTGTTTCTTTCTTTCCTTTTCTCTTTTTTCTCTTTCATTCGTTACCTTCTTGGGCTTGATGTCAGGTTTGAATTGAGTCTGACTGAGGTTGGCTCTGAGCCTCAGTTTCTTTTGTTATAAAATTACAACTGGTGTCACAACTCTTAGGCACAATGAACCTGAAAGCTCACTGTTGTAGAGGCATGTGTCACCCATTTTGATGCTACAGAGGGGTAAACCGAGCTACAAATCTCAGTTTGTTGTCAGCTCTCAAACCCTGGCTGTTGGCTAATAGGATAGCAAGTCTGGGATTTTTTTTAAAAAGTTAATGCATCGATTGAAAGCTTCAAAAGAGCATGATGACGGTGATCGGTATTATTATCATGGGGTTTGTAAAACAGGATGTGAGCACCAAATGGCTCATACCACCTGCCAAAGCATCATTGGCCTCACCAGGTTGGGAGCCTCTAGAGGAAGGCTGTGTGGTCATGGTGTAGATGCAGCACTGAGCTCCCTGTCCTGAGCTTCACATGGCATCCTACCAGGAAGAAAACATTAATGGCCCTGGGGCTCACTAAGACTGCAAAGCCAGGCCATCTGCCTAAGATCACGTGATGAGTATGTACCACTGCTCTTTACTCTGGACTGTGATCCCCTTTCCTGTATGTCATAGTACGTGTGGGAAGGAAAAGTGGAAAGCAGAAGGATAAAGTCAGAAGCAAAGGGAAAGACTCATAATGAGCAGAGATTTCAATATCAGTAGGTCTAGCCAGGTACATCCAGGCTCAATTATGGGATTATCCTACTCCTAATAGACATAGGCTTATGGGTGATAACGAATCAAAGGGGAAATAAGAGGGATGGCTCAGCAGCTAAGAGCACTTGTTGCTCCTGCAGAGGACCAGCACCCACATCAGATGGCTCGTGGTAGCCTGTAACTATAGCTCCGGGAGATCTGACACCATCTTTTGACCTGTGCGGGCACCCACATACATGTGCACATACACTCACAGACACATAAACATAAATAAAATATATCTTTAGAAAATCAGAAAGGGAATAGTTGTTCTTGTTAAGGGGGGGTGAACCATGTTTGTCACACACAAATGTGTTAGCTTTGTTGCTGCAACAAACGCCTGAGATAGTCAGCTTGAAAAGAGTTGGAAGGTTGGTCTGCCTCACAATTTTAGAGTGTTCAGCCCCTGGAAAGCTGTCCCTGTTGCTTTGGAGCCTGTGTGGAAGTCACTCGTGGTTTCGGGGAGCATTTGGTGAAGCTACAACTGCAGAGAGTCAGAGAGGGGAGGTCTTTTCCTCCAGGGCGCACTGCCAAGGACCCAAAGTCATCACACCTGGACCTTCCTCCTAATGTTCCCACCACCTCCCAGTGGTGCTATTGGCTGGTAACCGAGCCTCAACACATGGGCTTTTGGGGGAACGGTCCGAATTCAAACTATCTCACCAGACAAGTTCCAAAAGTCCTGAACAATCATGTGATTCATTGACACAGATGAGAGAGAAAGAGACCAGCCAAGGTGATGGGGGAGCGTATATCCCCGAAGAGCTCTCTCTACATATCTGTGAATATTTGCTTCCAGATTCATACTCAGATGCTCAAGACCTTGTATGCAACTGCAGAGTATCTATACAGAACTTGCTCACAACCTTTTACCTACTTCAGATCATCTCTAGATTTCTCAAAATAGCCACTAGAAAGGGCATTTCGATCATTTGACACCACACTGTGTAGGCAACAGTGGCAAGGATCAGTCTGAGCCTGTTCAGTTCCAATGCGATTTTCCTTTTCAAATGTTTCTGATCTGTACTTAGATACGGAACCCATGGGTGCACAGGACCTGCTGTACTTGGGAGGAATGGATTCAGTGGTAAGGAAAGAACAGAGATGACGCTCTGTTCTGCCAACTCAAAGTCTTCTCCATCCTCCCTCCATCCCTCCCTTGTTCCTTCCTTCTTTCAGTGGCTATGAATCAGTCATGTATGCAATCCACAAGTGCTGTGCCCTCTGGTCAGGTTTCCAAGTGTCAGGAGCATAGCAGAGCAAAGGGGTTTCCATCCTCTCTGAAGTGGTTGTCCAGTTGATAATCTCTTACACACACACACACACACACACACACACACACACACACACTATTTGTAGTAGTTGCAGCTGGGGAAATAGTTATTTTGCAATCACTGCCATTTCCATGCCAGAAATATTCCCACTCTCACAGGCATTTCTCCAACGATACTTATATGTCTCTGTCTTCCTCTGGGGAGACCAGGGCACAGCAAAGTCAAAGATACAGAACAGAGCAAGCCGGTGACAGAATAGGGATGACCATCACCAGGGCTCCAGACAACAAATGTGGCAGGAAGAAGCCAAGGTCCCATTAGCGTCACACGTGAGAAAGAAAGCACAGAAGGAACCTAGCTTCACATCATTGAATCTCTAGCACAAAGCTACCCTGTGGAGAGTTTCAAGGGTTGTATCTGCATGAGAAAATTGTCGCCGTAACACTGGACAACGGTGTTTTAAAACATGACAAGCCTGTTGACTGATTTTTCTAGAAGTAACTTTCGTGCAATGTGAGATCAGTCAGGCACGAGACTCCTCCCTTCTCTGCATACTTTTGGGTCATGAGAATTCATGGCTTTCAAGATGCTAGTAGGCCAGAGGGTAGTGAGGGTCTCTGCTTCATACAGTCTGACACCAGGCAGCCTATGTAGGAACTTCAAAAGTTCAGTGAAGATTGTTCCTAAGGACTGTTGATACTTTTCAAGATTAGGTAATACCCCCCTCCCAGAGCACACTCCCTTCACTCTTGTCCCATACGACATCATGTGCTCCCTGCCCCAGCGTAATCAGAGAAGATGGAAAAGTCTAAAGTCTCTGCATACGCGAGACTGGGTCTGATGGAGAATTTCCCCATGGCTGTGTAGCATCGTTCTACTCTAGGCTTCCTCCTCATTCCATCCTCAACTCTTACAGCCTCACAGAAAAGCCATCTGTGCTGGGAAGGAAGGAAAGCGTACACCCAGGGCCTTGTGCTAATGGCCCTCTGGATGCTTACTGTGTATGACTCTGTTAATAATTCAGAAAAGGCTGTGTGAATGAAGCCTGTTCTACTCTATTGAATTCTTCATAATTCTTCACTTTCTAGACTGACTTGATCACAGAAATCTTTCTCTCACATCCATTCAGATTGTTTGGAATCTTTGAAATGCTGTCTAGAAAAACACTGAGTTTAAGCCTCTTGCTGTCTTTTTCTTTATCATGAAACTGGGTAGATGAATGTACTATAAATTAAGGAGTGAACGTAAACCTAGACTCCAGATTTTCCATGAAGCCCTCACACACTCCTATAAAAGACTTGTCCACAATGAGTCGACCACTTGTCACTCATGCTTTCTCTCGAATGTGGCCAGAAATGCATGGAATACTCAGGAAAGAGCATCGGGAAGCTCACCTCTGGGTCCAGGCTCTCTGATAGAAAGTGTATGTGGCTGATGTTCTGACTCTGACAGAGGACAGGCAGAAGCATGGAACTCTGGGATTCAATGTGGCCTCATTACTTCTATGACTGTCTGTTTGTTTGGACTGGCTTTCATTATGTAGCCCAGGCTGGCCTTATGCCACAGCCTCCTCAGGGCTGGGTTTCTAGGTACACATACTACATCGCACCTTTGACTTTATCAGTTATAAAGGACTGAGACCACCTGACAAGCTGAGCCATCTGGTTGCAAGCCATCTTCCAAACCCACCTCTTACCCTACTTCCCCCTACCCAAGAAAAGCGATGTTAATGCAGCAGGGTATAATAAGGGGTTGTGTGTTTCAGGTCCACAATCCCTTCGGCAAACTCTTGGGACAAGTGTATCATCAAATTCTTCCCTTTAAAGAAAGACAATAAGGTGTGTATGCCATGACTGTGTTGTTCCCCTCCCAAACTCACAGGTTAATAAATATTCCTGCCGGGAAACATGAATGTACCCAGTAAGCGTAAGAATACAATCCATAGATAATTTGCAGGCAGTTCATGTTGAACTTTGCTAGAACCATGGGCTCTAGAACCCAATTCATTTTAGAGTCTCATACTGTCTGGGCTGTGGAGCGGACCATGCAAGCCTCTGCTTGCCATCTAGTGAGAACGCTTGCTGCATGGGAATAGCTGAGCTGAGTCTCTGCAATAGATCCAGGAGCTTCTCATTGGGACGAGGAAAACTCACATCTCCAGCATGCCACCATAGGTGTTCTTACCTCAAACAATGTTAGTTCCCCATGTGAGTTAGGACCGAGGTCCCTTGGATATGACAGTAAGGACACAGGACAAGTGCATCTTTCACCCCACTGGCCTAAAAGAGGGAGTTTCCAAAGTAGACCATAGAAGAACAAAAGCTCACTGCAATGTTCAGCACCAAATTTGCCACAGAGGCCTGCCATGCTGTGTCCGCATGGCTCTAGTCCATCCACACTGGCACAGTGGCAGGTTTCTCTTCTCTGTCTGTGAACTTAAGCGGCATTGTGTTTGAGTGATGTGTTTGTGTGTCAAGTTGACAAGGGGTCAACTGTACTGACTAAGACACTAACCTTAAAAAAAAGTCAAATGCAGACTCTCATCTTCCAATTTTCAAGGGGCCAGCACCATTTTAGGGCAATTCTCATAGCACAATCATCATTTGCATTAGTGAGCAAGGTATACACATGACACGGTATGCAATACTTGACCACAGAATTAATCACACAGTGACCGGTGTTTCCCACTCCCACAGTAGGACTTGTGACTATCCAGTCTAGTGTATATAGTTGAATATTGTAATATAATACTGGAGGGTTTTGCTTATAAAATAGCTGTGGTTTATTCATTAGTGTTGAGGCCAAGTTGAAACACTAGGACTCTAACTTCTCCCCACAAGGCCATAGACACAGTGACATACGCCGACACAATATCCTCCTCCAGGTGACAATGTGCCTCGCTCATCAAACTGATCATCTTCCTGAGTGTTTTCCCGAGACCTGCAGACTTAACAGCTCACTGGTGCCTGAATCATCCCTGTCTGTGTTTAAGCCCTTCAGAGCCAGGTCATGGCAATTCGGCCCAGACTTCTCAGATAATAGGCCAATTATATTATGTCACCCGAGACCTAAGCTCACCAGATCATTGGGCCTATTAATCTCAAAGGGGAATTTCCTGAACCTCATACCCAGTTGGGGATTTAGGACAATGAGTTCCTCTCCATTCATCTGTAGTTCCTGAAAATGCTAAGGGGCCGATTATGGCTCTGTCTATTTCCTCTCCAAGTCTTCCATGGTGAACACCGGAGAGAGCTGTGGTTGCCAGGCAAGGAGATGCCAATGGTAAGGGCAACTCGCATTCAGCAACACAGGCGGTACTGGCTTCTGGGAAAGAGTGCGTACCGAGAGAAACGCAAGGAGCATTTTCAGGATGTATCAGTCAGCTTCTAGTTACTGTAACTAATGCAATGTGCAGAGAATATAGAATTCATGTCGATGGCAGTGAAGGAGAACCGCCAAGGAAGAAGGAATTTCTAAAACAGCATATGTAGGTCTATCTAGATCACAGCCAGAGCCTCATAACATACCACCCTGGCTTTCTGGCTCTCCCATCAGCTTCTTCAGCTTGCTATTCTCTGGGTATCCTCTAGCCCAAGTACCTTATCTTGGAATGCTTGTCTAGAAATCCTTAAAAATTAGAACTAAATAATAAAATAACTAATAAAAATGATTGCTAGATCTCTGAGGCTCTTCCTTTGAAAATAAAGATGGAACAATGATCGAGCAGAAGGGTTGTAGCCATCGGTGGCCTACCAGCTGCGTGAGCTGCAGCTGATGCTTGCCCAAGCACAAGGCCATCAAGAAGCATCACAATATTCCACAAGGAATGTTCTAGAATCAGATGCCTTTGATGCCTCTCTGTGCTTCCCAAGGCTGTCAAGTTCTCCACTATAAGCTTTCTGCCACTTATAGGAATGTGGCCAAGAATGACCTTATAAAGACAGGGCACAACCTCTAACCCCAGTTTAGATCTTGGGTACCAAAGACCTTGTAAGGAGCTGAGCCGTAAGGACTGAACAGTGAGTCTATCCTCTTCTTAAATAGAAAGAACAACAGGGGCTATACTTTAAATGACTGGTTGTTCAGAAAAAGATGAATTTCCATCTATACAACACTTTCAAAAATGACAAAATTACAGACCTTGAGGACAGATTAGTAGTTACAGGGGCTCATCTAAGGAGGAGTAAGGAGGGGGTGGTGGACAGCCCTGTGGTGATGGGTAGTATTGTATCAGAATTACAAAAATGTACTACCAGTTCCTGTGATAAAGCTTCTCAGGCTTAGAGATGTTCCCATAACTTCTCAGATGTATGCTGGTGGAAGAGCTATATTGAGAACAGGACTTGGAATTTTCACAGGTGATCAGTCTCTGTTTGTCTCTGTCTCTGTCTCTCTGTCTCTGTCTCTGTCTGTCTCTCTGTCTCTGTCTCTGTCTCTGTCTCTCTCTCTCTCTCTCTCTCTCTCTCTCACACACACACACACACACACACACACACACACACACACACACAAGTTCCTATCTAGAATATCCCACAAAGGCTCACAGGTTTGAAACCTGGTCCCTGCCATGAGATCTTATTTGAAGGTGAAGAAACTCTAAGGAATGGGGCCTCATGGGAGGAAGTGAGGTCATTGGGGGTGTGCACTTGAAGGATACTGGGACTTGCATCTCTTCTTGCTTTTGTTTTTCTGGGGACCATGAAGTGAACAAAGTTTGCTCCACCACACATGCCCCGCCATGAGTGCTCCATCACTACAGGCTCCAAAGCAGTGAGGCCAAGGTTTCAGTGAAACCTGTGAGAAGCTGAGTCGCACCTACCCCATCTGCTGGGCAGTGGCAGTGGGATGCAGCTCCCAGGAAGAATGCTATCCATGAGAAGAAGCACGCTAGCATGTGCAGTGGGATTAGGTGGCTGAAGGCATTCTCAACACAAGATTCTGATTCTGATAGTTCATCTGTGAATCAGTCCATCCCACTTTAAGGAACGCCTGTACACATGGACGAGTTGGTGTGAAGGTATGAGATCTGACTGGCCTCTGAAAGGCACCAATGCCAGCTTCTGGGTTTTGATATCACTCTAATTCTCTAAGACATTACCTGAGGAAACTGGGTAAAGGGCTATAAGATCTTGTCCACCACTCTACAACTTCCTGTGAATCTATAATTATCTCTAATGAACATTTTAAGATGGCTGAATCATGATTGAGTTGTATAAATGATTTGTCCAGCAGTCATAGTAAGCACAGGTATATGGACAAACTACCAACACTATTAATATCAACCATTTATTTTGTTCTGTGAGTTATTCTCCATCTCATGTATTTCACTGTGTATTAGGCAGACTCTTAAACACAGTCATCCCTTTGTGAAACTCCAGAGTTACCCTGCGGGTTGTTTCTACAAAGAGCACTTCTGGAGCTGCGCAGTGTGTAACCTATGCAACAGCACATATCAGCCCGCCCTCTGGCCAGCTACTGCAAAGGAATAAATCTCAGTTATTGTTTTGTGGTTGAGTTTCTTATCGTCCTAGCTTCAGGATTTATTCTGCTTCTCAAACTGCCCCACCTTCAAGCTAGCCTGGTTTGGCAAATACTGGCATTGCTATCTTGATTACAGAGAACTCTAGGGTTCTCAGTCAGCAACTGCTTGGTGTTCAGACACAAAACAGAATTTTTCTTCATTAAGTGACCCTCTATTGCACACTTACTACTGGCTGTAAGGACTTGCCTGTAACCTCAGCACTAGGAAGCCCATGACAGGAAGATTTAAGAGAGGTACAAAGGCCGTGTGTGTGTTGAGGCAGCGGGGGCTACGAGAGGACATCTAGTCTCAAGTAAATAAATAATGATTAATTTCTGCCTTAGAGTTACTCTAACTGCAATCAACCCTAAGTCACACGTGCTTTTGTCCCTTGGTAACTTTAGGGCAGTGGTTCTAAACCTGTGGGTCATGACCTTTTGGGGGGATCAAATGATCTTTTTACAGGGGTCCCATATCAGATATTCTGCATATCAAATATTTACATTATGATTCATAACAGTAGCAAAATTATAGTTATGAAGTAGCAATGAAAATAATTCTATGGTTGGGGTCACCACAACAAGGTCACAGCATTAGGAAGGTTGAGAGCCACTGCTTTAGGAGTTGGTCTCCCACACTCCCACAGTCTCCAAGATCTGAGGTGGTCCATATCTTCTGTAAGCAGTGCGTTATTTGTGTATAAACTATGCACATTCTCAAAAATACTTTAAACCACCTCTAGGTGGCTCATAATAAATAACTCAGGAAGATGTTACGGAATTCTTGTTCTGGTATATCTTTTGGGAAATAATACCAAGGAGAAGGAGTCTGTACAGGATCAGTACAAGTGCAGCCTTTGTTTGGGATATTTTCCATGTGCTGTTGGTAGACTCTAAGAGCCAGTGCAGAGCACCCAGCCATCGTCCTTGGCTCCTGGGGACATATATTGTTCAGTACGTTAGTGTGTAGGCCACTTGTGACTGTACAAGTCACAGTGGAGCCAATCACAAGTTAATATGGTCCAGCAAGGAAGTCCAGATTCATTCTGAGACCAGTGAGCAATGAACAGGATGAGGAAGAGGTGTCGAGGGCAGACAGAAAAAGAACTGGACAGGTAAGGCGGGCTTGAGGCCACGACTCACACGGGGCTCCCTTTTGTCAGGAGGGTGGGGCAGGTAGAGCATGCTCATGGCCGAGAAAGCCACACCCAACACCAGCTCTGCTCTGCTCTGCTCTGTTCTGCTCCTCCCACCCCCAATTCCCATCAGACCCAGGTGTAAGGGATGCACAAAGCTGCTTCTTCAGCAGCAAGTTGGCACGATGCCTCAGGTGAGCTCAGGCTTGGCGCTTTCTCCACACTCATAACAGAAGCTTAGCCATGAAAGGTTTGAGAATGAATAGGAGACGGTAGGGCAGGGTGACCTTTGAGGGCTAGGATCTAAAGGCTTTCCTAGAGCAACTTTCATCTCAACACATTCACACACACACACACACACACACACACACACACACACCCCATAAATACATACCTGCATGCTATTCATATACACACCCCATACATACACACATATACATATACACATCACTCATGCGCCATATACTGTGCGCATATATATATATATATATATATATATATATATATATATATATATATATATATACCACACACACACACACACACCCCACAACCACCACCACTATCACCACCACTCAAAGATGCTCACACACTCCTACGATTTTCTGTTGACTTCATCCCTCTAGACTCCCCTGATATGGCCTTGAAGATAAAGGCACACACTTAAGAGACAAAACAGGAAGGGGAACTGGAGGAGAAGTAGGAGGAGAATCCTCTTTAACCTTCTAAAACTCCAGGATGAGTTTGCATCCCAGGTGCACACTCCCCAGCTGTGTGACCTTGTCATTGTCTCTCTGTGCCTCACTGGTCTCCTTTGTAAAGTGGAGCTTATGAGAGCAAGGCTGAGGAGGAGGAGGAAGAAGAGGAGGAAGAGGAGGAGGATATGATATGATGATCTCATCAGAGGAGGCTTGAAGGTGTGGGTGTGCATGAGAACACAAAGGAGGGCAGACCACATGGGTTCAGTACTCCAGAGACTCCTATAAACTCTGGTTGGAAACCCCTGTACCCTCCCCAGAAGCTCGGCTTCCCTCTTGTTGGCTTCCTTCTCCCTCCCACCCAGCACCTTTGCACTTGTCTTCCCATGCCCTTTCCAGTCAGGAGGCATCCTGGCTCAGGATTGAACAGAGGGCTCCAGTGTTTGGCTGCTATGGTTTATGTGTCCCCTACAAAGGCCATGTGTTAAGAACCAGTCCCCAGGATGCTGCTGGGAGATGGTAGAATCTTTGGGAGGTGGAGCCTGATAGGCAGAAGTTGAGTCTTTGGAGGAACGACCTTGAAGGGACTACTGAGATTCCATCCCTTACCCCTCCTTCTTTCCCTCCTCCTCTTCCTTCACCTCCCCCCCACCCCCACCCCATACCTCTGTTTTTGGCTGCTATGAAGTGGGCAGTCTCCTCTGTCACATACTCCCTTCATGATGTATTGGTTCACCACAGGTTCCAAAGCAATGGCCCAAATTATCTTGAACTGAAAACTTCCAGTGCAGTGACCAAAACAAACCTTTCTTATAAGCTGACTTCTCTCAGGTATCTGTTACAGTGGTGAAAAGCTGACCAACACACGCACCACGATGAGATCAAATCTTAGATGCACCCCAGTCTTGCTGGGCCAAGCACCTATTCTCCCAGGCCCATGTCTTCTATCCTCCCTCCCAGTCCCAGCCACAAGGACCCAGAAGCCGGTAGGAATGCTTGTTCTGAAACCAGTGTATAGGAGCAGCACACTGGGTACCAGAGTCCAACACACTGGCTTGCCGGATTCTGTAATCATTCAAATCCACCCTCCTTCCTCTCTCCTCCTCCCTGATAGGCTATAAGACCTGGTAGGAAATGGGCATTCCTGGTCTCCCAGCCCTGTGCTCAGAGCCTTCTCCCATCAACCTCCTGACAACCCCATGACTTGTCATCTTCTCCTTGACCCTCAGATTTCCATCTGCCTTTCCCAGGAACATGACTCAAGTAACAGCGTGTTGCTGTGAAGATCAAAGGCAGTAGATCCACAAGGATGGAGGAAGAGGAAGAAAGGAGGAGCATTTGGTGGGGTGGTCCTCCTTCCTGTCTAGCCAAAGCCAAGGGGCAATTCGGACAGCCGGTGACTCGAACAATTCTAGATCTATAATGCCCAGTGTCTCCAGAAAATAATCTGCTGCTGCTGATCATTAAGGAAGAGTTAAATTTTCTAGGTCTCCATTTCTTCTCTGGTAAAGCAGGCTTCTCACAGGGCTGTGGTAGAGATAGGAAAGCCTAGAAGGGGTCTGGCATCTCCCAGGGCACCTGTCTCTCAAGGTGAGCTCTCTGTGGGAATCAGCACTGAGGGCTGGAAAGGCCAGGCCGTGTCGACCTACAGCCACTGACCAGGTCTGCTTCCTGGACCTTTCCAAAGCAAACTACCTCAAGAAGCGGGTGCTGAGCAGAGGTAAAGTGAGTCACAGGAAACTTGTCTTCCACCCCTAACTATCAGAACATCAGGAGACTCTGGTCAAGAGGAAAGATGACTGCAGATGCCCTTTGCTGAGGTCCCCTGTGCAGGCCTGTGGGTAAAGACAAGGCTGTGTCATTTTTTTCTTTGCTTCTCACTCCACCTCCCCTGCTCCACCATCCTCACAAGAAGGAAGAGAAGAAAGGCCACAGTGCAGACAGGCAGGAAAGCCCCAGTCCCTCCACACTAACTGCCAGTCTGGGAAGTCTCAGCTGAACAGTCTTAGAACTCATCCTGCAAAGACAAGGAAGAGAGGGTGACAGAACTCTACTCCCTGCCCCCAGCCATATGCCCTACAGGCTCCACTCTCCAGAGGACAGACATATCTCCATCTAGACTGAGAACTTGCCTGCTCACAAGAGAAGAAAATGGAGCATCCAGAGCCATTTTTCTGTTTGAAAAAATGGCAAATATCCTAGACATGTGTGTCCAAACACCCCAGCCTTGTCCATTTCACTGTGACCTCAGCATATGAGCCAGGTACAGAGCCAACCCACACCTGGCTTGGTTTCTCTCTAGAGTCTCTGGCTCAGCCAATCACATGACAGGAGCACCAGAGTCATAGGCTCCAATGGTACTATTTTTTAACATCTGCTAAATGCCATGGCATGCTGAGTCCATGGGGGGAAGCAAGGGTGAGTAGCTTTGGGGGGCTGCCACAGTAGGAGATAAACAGATGCACGCCATTCCAGAGCTCTGAGGGAAGAAGCCCCTCCTAGCCAGGGCTCTGCTTTCGTGCCTGCTGTCACTTCAGGCACTGTTCTCAGAACTTTCCACCCAGCACTTGGCAATAGGATAAATCAGAGTCTGACGACTTCTTGGCTACAGCAACACTGCCAGGAGCGTCAGCACTGCCAGGCACTCCCTGGTGACATGGTTGGCTCCTTCCATCCAAGCACACAGTAATAAAAAGACAGCTGGATGCAGGGGCATGGCTGGGGGTTCTTCCCCATCACTAACTCTAACCTTCCCCCCAGGGTAAAGTCAGTGAAGGTTTTACACTGGCCCAGAAGGAAAAGCCAGTGGTGTTGGAAGGAACCAGGGTGGTATTGTATGAGGACCTGATAGATAGGGCAGGAGGGTGGAGGGGACAGAGCCAGAGAGGTAATGTTCCTGGGTTTTGCATCTTCTCATCACCTACTGCTCCTCATGCCCTGTCCCAGCACATGCTCACATTGCCCACCCCTACTCCAGGTACAATGTGGAGCTGCAAGGGTCTGAAGCTGTGCACCCTGAGAATATGGAAGGAGCCAGTCTCAAGCTCTGCTTCTGCTTCTCCTCTGGCTTTAGGTTCCTCGTGTGGAAAATATAAAGTTTGGGCTTAGTAGGTCCTCAAGATGTTCCACAAACTCTCTGGAATAACTGTGTAAGCAGGCTAGCTATGTGTCTGCCTAAATGCAGTAGGGGATGTCTCCTGCACCTACTGTGTGCAATGAGACACCCTGCAGGCAACACAACACACACTGCCTGCCATGAAACAAGATACCCCATCTCAACACAGTGCCCTCTGAACGGGCCAGTGCCCCTTTATGCAAAGCAGTAGCTCCCAAATGCATTGCAATGGCCACTGATTTTAGGGTGATGCCCACTGGAGACAAAGTCAGCTCCTTTCTGAGGTTATGATCTATAGAGACAGCGGGGCTGTCCGTGATTCTCCCCTGAACAGGGTTCATACCCACCCCATCCTCGCCCACAGGGTCCTGCCATGTTCCCTGGGTTTGGCACCGAAGATACCCCCTCCCCTATGCTCACCCAGGGCACATTCTTGCTCACCTTTCAAATGACTCATAGCAGCTAGGGACAGGGTGCCCCAGAGCAGGCTGGCAAGTCAGTGCCCATCCATCCACCCCTTCCTTCCCCAGGTGCCACCACTAGGAGCTGTCTGGCTGTCAGCTGTTCCCAAGCTCAGGGGTTCCTTAAGTTACAGAAGCCAGAGGACATGGAAATTGAAACAGGAGACGCCACTGGTGGGGGCCAGAGAGTCCCCGGGGCAGCTATGGAAAGACAGCCCTGCCGGAATGGCCACATTATTTATTGGTTCTCTTGGGGGAGATATATATGGTTATAAAAAGAGCTCTTCAAATCAAATGCTACTCAACCAGCTTATTCACGGCTCTCCAAAGTACACCCCACCACCACCATCACCCCAGTTTAATCAAAGGCCACAGCCAGGGTGGGAAGTACCTAACAACAGCCTGTCAGCGTCACAGCTATTGTTTCCTACTGGGTTCACAAGACAGGGAGCTTAGCAGGGAGGGACAGACTCTGCGGAAGTGCCTTTCTGGGCCCACCCAGCTAGCCCAGGCCCCACAAGCTGCTGCTTTGCTGTCTTTAACCAACGGAGAGTTAGAGACCTGGTGATGTTCAAAGGCTCATGGCATTTCTACCTCTCTGCAAACCACTGCCAGGCTGCAGGGGAGAAGGAGGGCTAGCCGACTGAGACTGACAACGCTGTCATGTGGCCCTGCTGTTGAGTGCTGGGTTGCAAACGCCAGAGCCATGGCTGGGCTGCGAATGGGTTTCACCAGACTGGATCAGGTGGCTGCTTTCCTGGAAACTGGCCTTCTCGTTGCTAGGCTGATAAGGCAGGGAAATTGCTACCCTTGGCGCACATGGGAAAAACATGTTGACGCTGAAGAAGAGCTGGGATCTGTTAACGGTTGAGACAAAGCAGAGGGCCCTGCAGCTACTCCACCCCAGAATAGCTCAGATCACCAAGGCAGGTGTGCGTTGAGAGAGCCAATGACTTGGACCTTCAGTAAGTGTTCTGGAGAGAGAGAGAGAGAGAGAGAGAGAGAGAGAGAGAGAGAGAGAGAGAGAGAGAGAGAGAGAGAGAGAGAGAGCAGCCGCAACCAGATACAACTTGCAACTTTGGGACATCCTATCTTCTCCATGTACCTCCAGATTTTAGCTTCCACCCTGGATAACTGTGGACTCTGTAACACACATGTGCTAACCACTCCAAAGCAGCTGCGTCAGGAGGATGCTGCTGAGCACCACAAGGTACAGGAAGCTGCCTCCTGGGGACAGATCTATATACTAGCAGGTGTGGCTGGGAAGGCGCTGGCCCGGGAGCCTCACTGTTTATAACTGTAACGGGGGCGGGGCATGCGGACTTCAAAGGGTTTAGTGGTCAGGAAATGAAGCCTTTTGGCGGAGCGCCAGGGACAAGTAACTTACACTGATTTCTGCGCCCCCCACCAACCATGATGTAACAAGGCACCTTTATGTTGTAACCTACAGCACTTGCACCTTGCCTGCAAAGTACCCTCTCCTGGACTGTTCAAACACCCCTTATCTCCGCCCCCGCCCCCCCCCCCCCCCAGTCTGCTGTCCATCAGGCAGCCACCAGCCCTTACATAACCGGTCACTTGAATTTTTCCCAACATTCCCTGCAAGTAGCCGTCAGCTCTCAGAAGTGAATGGCGACTTGAAATGAGAAGCCCCTACGCCCCCCTAAAATGCTCCCTTTCACAGCCCTGCCTCATAGCTGCTCCCGGTGTGTGTGTGTGGAGGGGGTCAGGATGTACTGTGTGACCGGCCTTCCCCACCTGGAGCATCTTATTTCTGTTCCCAAAGTGAAGGAAAAGGCAATGAGTCCCAAACTCTGCTTCCCATAGATCCTTCATGGAGAACGGATTGTATTCCAGAAGGAAAAGGGAATAATGGAGAAAGAAGAGGAAAAAGGAAAGGAAGAGAGGCCTGCAGCCAGCAGGTCATTGAGATGTCAATACAGAAATAGAGATGAAGACCACAAATGGGGTTCTCCACTATTGGCTTACAGAGGATCCCGCTAGGCTCCACCCAACAGTTACCTAGCAACAGCTTGCCTCGCTGCTGGGCTACCCCAGCTCTATCTATGTATCTATGTATCTATGTATGTATCTATGTATCTATGTACGTATGTATGTATGTCTGTATGTATCTATGTATCTATCTATCTATCTATGCTCCCTCCCACCGCATTAAAAAACCACAACACTCACCAGGAAGGATAACTTGGAAATGAGCACAAACTGTATTGTGGGTAATTCTGAACTGTGGGTAAGTCTTTATTGTTGTGCGATGTGAGTTTACATTGGAAAAAGAGAATGAAAGGAAAGGCTAGGAAATGGAAAAAGGAAAAAAAAAAAAAAAACTGACCAGAGCTGGGTGTGGTGGCACACACTTGCAGTCCATCACTGGGAAAGCTGAGGCAGGAGGATTTTAAGTTCAAGGTTAGATTGGGTTACATACCATGATCCTGTCTTAAGTACTACTACTACTACCACCACCAATAATAATAATAATAATAATAATAATAACCCAGTAACAAAAATGGACAAGTTAAAAGTAATGCTATACATGATGATGAGCTTGAAATGGGGTGGGGTGGGTTAAAGAGAGAAAAAAATCAAATGCATATTAAACATACACCATCAAACACACACACACACACACACACACACACACACACACACACGTATCTAATATATATACATTTAGTTATAGAAATCCTATTTATGCCAGAAAGAAAAAAAAATACAGTTGGGAAACTTAAAGTCTTTTAATGAAAGAAAAGTATCATACAAATGCTGCGTTTATAGAACTGAGTAGTGGCCTCCAAATATTTCAGAGAAAAAAAGGACTTGGGGGGGGGGGGAGTTAGAGAGATGACAGAGTGGTTAAGGGCACTTGCTGCTCTTGCAGGCTTTGTTCCCAGCACCCACAGGGCAGCTCACAGCCATCTGTAACTCCACTTCCAGGGGATCTGATGCCTACCTCTGGCCTCCACAGGCACCAGGCATCACAGGGCGCACATACGTACACACATGCAGACAAAACACTCATAAACATATGGTAAAATAATCTTTAAAAAACAGAGGACAATATTAATCCATCCATGTTATAACAACCAAGCTCAATTTATTTCACAGTTTTAAAAAGCTAGAGAGGCTGGGGTAGTGGCTCAGTGGCAGAGCACATGCTTAGCGTGAATGAGACCTTAGGCTGCCTCCCCAGCACCAGAGAGAAAGTACACTGAAACTGAAATTATAAACATTTCCATTTGTGAGACTGGACAGCTGTTGTCCACGTGAGCAGAGTTGTCACCATGTCAGCCTTGGTTCAAATCTCGCCTAAACGTTTATTGCTGTATAGCTGTAGAAATATGAACTCTGTGCTTTGCTTTCCCCATCTGCAAAAGGAGAAGATAAAAGTGTCTGTTCAAAGGTAGGTTCGACAATTCAACAGCGAACCATGGAAAGTTACTAGACCATCTCCTAGTTTACCATTACAGACTTGACAATGTTAACTGTTTGATTATCACTGAAGATAATTTTACGGCTTTTTATTACACGGAAGTATGTGGAAGCTGACAAACCAGTTAGAGGGTGGCTTCTGTCACACATGTGAGAGATGATGGGGCAAAAACTAAGGCTGTGGCCGTGAGTATAGAGAGGGAGGACCAAAAAGGGAGAAAAAATGGGTGAGAAACCTAAGCAACAGACTGGAATGGATAAGATACAAAGAGAAAAATGTGCTCAAGGGTGATCTAGAATTTTCCAGCACGTACAATCAAGAACTAACTGACAAAAGGAACTAGGAAAATGGCGAGAGTCAATGGAAAATGGCAATCATTGAGTACTTACTGTGAGCCAGGCAATATCATCTTATGGTAACGCATTTAATCCTTATGATAGCCCTGGCAGATAAGGCCATCCCCACTTTACAGATAATAAGACTAAGTCACAGAAAGACTATAATATATAAAGACTGCAGTTAATAGACAGATGCGCTGGCTTTGTGAATGGTGAGAGGGAGCAGGAAGCAAGGTCTCACTATGCTGCCCAGCATGACATTCACTGTGTTGTCCTGGTTGACCTCCCAAGTGCTGAGATTAGTGGGTTGTACCATCATTCCCGGCTGTTCCTGATCTTGTAGCCCAGGCTACCCAGCTCAGATGGCCACACATTTAATCTTTTAAAAGGTTTTAGGATTCAGGAGACTAACATGACCTCTGGCTGCTGTATGAAAACACCAGCATGCAATTGCATGTCCACATGCTCATGCACACACACACACACACACACACACACACACACACACACATACATACACACACATCATACATGAATAGTTCAGTAGTATATAAGGGTCAATAGATTAAATACAACAGTCTGAAACTTAGAAGACAGGGAGAGATGACAAAAGAGCTAAAGACTCCAGATTTGTGGGATTAATATCAGGGAAAGGAGAGGAACTTTGAGATACCCTGGACATGAATGCTCTTAACAGAGTCACAAGGATATCAGTGTTGGCCACTTTTTCTTACAGATGATGCAGATCTAGATGGCTTTCTGAGAAAGGTTTTTGATGGCTCATATTATGAACTCCTTTACCATATGTGAGGGATCTGCCATTTCCTGTGGGTCTTATCCCTTGCCCTAGAGTAGCCAGGTATCTACTGTCTCATATTCCAGATTGAGCAAAGATGTACAGGCCAACATGATGGACATTGGGTCATAGTACATGACACAAAAGCAACACAGAGCATCTGATGAGTTCTACCTATCTTGGTTTGACTTTTATTGTGTGTGATAAAATCCTGGGCAAGATCAACTTGAAGAGGAAAGTTTATGTTAGCTTACAGGTTATAATAGTCCATCACTGAGAGAGGCCAAGGTGAGAACCTGGAGGCAGGAACTGAAGCAGGGACCACAGAGGACCCTTACTGGCTTGCTTCATTTAGCTTGCTCAGCTATGTTTCTTACACAACCCAGGTTCACTTGCATGGGGATGGCACCACCCATAGTGGGCTGGACTCCCCTACTTCAATTAGCAATCAAGAAAATGCCTCAGAAACTTGCCACAGGCCAGACTGATCGGTTCAATTCTTCAACTGAGGTTCCCTTTTCCTATGTGACTCTAGGTTTTTATCAAGGTGACAGCTGGAGCTAACAACGACACCATTTGTGACAATGTGATGATATCCAGTGGAGTTGGAGTAGCCAGTGGATTCTGTGTCCCCCTAAACTGAGCTTGACCTTGGATAGACTCTTCATTTCCGGCCTTCTTCTTTAGTCTTTCTTTCTGTTCGGTGAATGTCCTAATATCCCTTTTGCTGGGGTCATTTCTTTTGTTTAATCTGCTCTCCTGTCCAGTCCAATACAAATGCAGTTTTTCTTAATTTTAGTTTTCTTGCTTTCTTTTCTTTTCTGTATAAAAGAGGAGGGAAATACATATTTTCAGCATACAGCATCCTCAAAGCTGATTACCTTTGGGTACAATGCCTCCATAGGGATGCTTCCCCTTGAGCCTGACATTTTTCTAAATATACATAAGATGGGATGTTTATATATATCCAAAAATATATATGTTGGGAGGATGTTTGCATAGAACCGACTCATTTCCTCCTGCACCCTTTGAGATCACCTCTAGATGATGCAGACCCTTATTCCCTGATGCCTGAGGTCTAACAAGCATCTTATTCAACTTTCTTAATTAGCTTCAATCCCAGTTCTAGCCCTAACTCGATAAGGTTGATTAAAACAACCAGTGTTAGTGTTTACAACCCATTATCCCAGAGCTCAGAGACGTTCCCTTACTACAGACATCCCTTGGAAGAGAATACCCAAATCAGTGGATGCTCATGGCTCTTATATCAGATGGGATGCTATTTACAGCAAACCGACACACATCCTCCTGTATCCTTTGGTACACCTCTTGATGACTTATAGTACCCAATGAAAGGTAGATGTTGTATAACAAATTTAGCTGCAATGCCCTGGGAACAAGAAGAAGAAAAGTCTGTACACACTTGGTACTGATTTTTAAGAATACTTTCGTCTGGTGCTTGATTGAACTTGGGAGGTCAAACCCTTAGATGTGGGTGTTTAGGTCTCAAACCCAGGACAAAAGACTAAAGTGCCTAGTTACCATTTCAAGGTGGACTGGGCTGCCAGGTTCTCCCAGCATCCCTCAGTCCCTACCTGTTACAGGGCATGGCTGGCATACCTTGCCTCCTACACTACTCCTCCAGCCCAGGGCCTGGGCTGGGCTTCCCTCAGCGACATAATCCAACCATTTTGGTTACTTGGCTTTTCATCTACCCTTTACCCTCCTGGCCTCTTGGTCTGGCTCTCCTCTCACCCCTCTTCCTCTCCTCTAACATGGCTTAGGGCCATGTCACTCTGGACTCTCTCAGATGTCCCTGCCTCTCGCTATGTCCCTCATATCTACAGTAAACCTTCCCCTCCACCATACCTAGGAGTGGTCATGCCCTCTCCTTGTATTTTTTTTCACTCAGTGGAATGAATATGGATGGCCACCCGTATTTCTTCTTTGTTGCTCAGAGCCTCTGCCAAGATAGTCTCAGTGTCATTTATGCCTATCACCTGGGACAGGCTGCAGAGGGGTTCCCCACAGTCATCCTCCCACAAACTACAAATGGAGTCAGACATGACTCTTTCCCAAGACCATAAGATCAAGCTCATTGTCTGACCCACACCAGAACTCAAGATCCTGGCCAAGGGGGACCTGATCGAGGTAACCTGTGGTTCCTCTTTTGCAGGTGGCATTTCTGGCATCCCAGGCCCGCAACCCATAGTTCCTCAGAAACACAGCCTCAGACCCTTCTGTGAGGTGTCAGGGTGTGAGAGGGCCTTCTCTTTCAAAACCCAAAGAGCACAGAACATGGGAGCTTCTCCAAAGAGGGCCCTGGTTTTTCTTACAGAGGGCAGGAATCACTCTGTTCCTTTGCTGATGTGTCTCCTATGGAAGAGATGAACGAATATAAAATAGGATATCATTGTCCCAGACTGGGCCCAGCAAAGGTTCCAAGGCTATCGTTTCTTTTTCATGGGACTGCATGTGAGCGAAAAGCAGCATTGACTGTTGCACTGGCTGCTCACTCTAGAGGAAATTGAAATTAGATGATTTTTAAAGACGTGTGTGTGTTGTCTACGTGGAAAGAGAGTCGGACCCTCTGAGAAGAGCCAAACTAGAAGGCAGGTCCCAGCAGTGGGTTTCACAGCCACCCTGAACTCTTACTAAGCTTTTTCTCTCCACAACATTTGAGCTACTGTAGTCCCCGGGATAGATTGTGAAATAGCCCCTCCCCCACCCCCACTTCCCCATCAAGCCTCCACTGGAACAGGTGATGGAATGGTTAGCCATTTTTAAAAGGTGATGATGTGGAAAACTCAAGTTATCCTAGGAAGGCTCAAGGCTGAAGTCCTGCATGTTTTCCTGGAATAGTCGCACCAGGGCTACAGATGGGACTGTAACTGAGCAGTAAGAAAACCACTGCTAAGGGCTGCCCCGCCCAGCCATTGCATGGGTAGGTTTTTGTTTTTATTTTTAGTTTAGTTTCTGCAGTTAAGTGGGTTGAAAGCATTCTTTACCACTAAACTACTCATCCCCTGGCCCCTTTTGGCGGTTTTAAAATTTGAGACAAGTTCTCACTATGTTGCCTCAGCTGGCCTGGAACTTTCACTCCTCCCTCAACTTCTCAAATAGCTGGGTCTACAAGCCTAAGCCACCAGGAGTCCCAACTCTTTGTCTTACTGGTCTTCCTGCTAGCTAACCAAGGTGAAGGGGTGGTCATGTGACCCAGGCTCAACCAATAAGAATCTCCCTCTTGAAAAAAGGGCCAGTACTATGAGCACGGAAAATCATTAAGGCTGAAGCCAGATTATGTACCCTCTGCCTCCCGCCAGGGCTCAGCCTTGACGTCCCTTAAGCAGACTGAAAATGCTATGAAGCAAGTAGGAACTCTGAGGAACCAGGGAAGGGACCCCGAGAAGGACTGCTTAGGAAGGCAACACCAAAGGCAGGAATGGGCTGGGCACACAGACCGGAAATAGAATAATGGATTGTGTGGCGCAAAGTAGCTGGAAGGGAAGATCTCGAAAGCCTCACTGAAAAGAAAAGATGCATGCTTGAGGTGATGAATCTATCCCTTGCCCTGACTTCATTCCTGTGAAATGCATACATTTATCCAAACAACACACCATAACACAAAATCTATACACTTAGAGGAAGAGAAGCGGAGTCAGAGGAGGAGAGAGTCAAGAGGGAGGGAGGAGAGAATGCCTTCTTCATGCGTTCTGCTCTCAGTCAGCCTTTTCAGACTCTCCATGTTCACACACCACCTCTGCCAGGGAAATGAAGCCCAGAGAAAGAAAGAACCTGACTGCAGACTACAGCCCCAACCCCCTTAGGATCCCCAAAGTACAGAGAGGATGGATAAACTCCCCATTCTCTGTGTTTCCATCTTTCAAGACCCCTGAATCCCATTTCAAGCATCAGGTTGCCCGAACCCAGGAGGATAAAAAAATGGACCTCCCAGGCAAGACTATAGCAGCTGCCATCTGAGGCTCTCCCTGTCCTGGAGGGTCCCCCAGTTCAATCTGGTCATTTCCACTCTCCCTCAAACCCCATAGTACTTTGTCTCTCAGCTCTGGGAATGGCACCATCTGGGAATTGAGAGACTGTCCCTTTGCCGAGATTCATGATATATCCTAGGGACTTGATAGCCTAAGGCAGTGGCTCTCAACCTTCCTAATGCTGTGACCCTTTAATGTTATAGTTGGTGACTCCCACCCAGAAAATTATTTCTGTTGCTACTTCATAATTGAAATTTTGCTTCTGTTATGAATTGTAATGTAAATATCTGATATGCAGGATATCTGATATATAATCTGTAAAAGGGTCTGTCAATCCCAAAGAGGACATGGCCCACAGGTTGAGAACCGCTATCCTGAGAGACCATGAACAGAGAGCAGGAAATAAAACAGGGAAAACAGGGTGAGCAATGGTAGATGGAGTCACAATAATAAAATGGGAACAAGAATTTAAAAATAACTGTCAACCTTTACCTTAAGAGAAAAGAAAGGAGAATTCAGTTACAAAGAGTTGATAGTCATAAGTGAAAACCAGTTTGATATTGGGCATTAAAAACAAAGAGTTGGTAGAGAGAATGGGGAGCCAAGGACTGGACATGTAACTTGGTGATACAGCACTTGCCTAGAAGGTGAGATGCTCTCAGGCTCCAACCCAAGGACCACAAGACAAGACAAAAAAAAAAAAAAAAAAAAAAAGAGATAGGTGGACTACCCATTCAGAAAGTAAATCTTGGTGTTTAATGTCACCAAGGCCACCTATCTGAATCCTTAACCCAGCTCTGATTCAGGTGTGGATGCTGAAGGTAATTCTTTCCCCAGATTCACTTGATCATAAGAAGCATCACATGAAACCTATCTGACCCCAGGACTCACTTCTGTCTAATGCATTAGAATCTACAGAAGGGCTGTGGGGTACACATGCCTGATAAGTACCCCTCATTCCTTTTCCCTCCCCATCCTCAGAGTGACGGTGAAAGACTCCTGTTGAGGAAAATTCCCACCCAGAACAATAGGATTGCATGAGGCTGTGTTATTAACCTATTAACCTTTGTAGCCAGAACTGAAGACAGAGTAAGGTGACCATCTCCAGGGAAATGGGTCTAAAGACTACTGTTGATAATTGCATACAAGGGTATAAACACTGTGGTAACTCATAGCCACTAAGCTAAGTGTCCACACACCACCACAGAGAGAGCTTTAGATACATTTGATAGTCTGAAAAGAAGTGTATAAGCATTAAATGCAAACACATGCTTTCTATCCATGGGTATGGATTTAAATCAAAGGCATAAATCAAATGCATTTAAAGTGGTTGTCTTTGAGGATTGAAGAAAGGAAGCAAAATAAGATGTGCCTTGCCCAGGCCTATGAGGACAGGGCCCACAAACTGAGAGGTAGACCTGATTCACTTTCTTACACGTATCTGAGTTGAGGGGGTGGGGGGAGCCGAAGTTAATTCACTTCTATAGTGAAGTTCTAGAGACTTGGCTTGCTTCTGCCTGGGTTGTCCAAGCTTGCCTGAGGTCTGTCTCCTTCAGTTCTGTCACCCCCTGTATTCTCCCAATAAATATCCATTCTACACTCCACCCTATCCTCACGAGGTGGGACAATCTGCTTCTACTTTCTGCCACTAGCAACCCAGTGTGCCCTCCATGAACCCATTTCTGGGCAATGAAGGGCTCTACTTGGTGAACTGCCTTTTGGATAAAGAGATAAAATGGCCATTGATCTCCCCGACCCAGGCTCCAGGGCCATGGCTACTGTTGGACTTTGAAGTCCTGAGTTTCATAAGAAAGCAAGCTTTGGTTCCTACCTCCAGGTTTCTATCTTAGATTTCCTTGATGTAAGCTAAAAGAAACCCTTTCTTCCCCAGGTTGTTGTTGGTCATTGTTTTATCACAGCAACAGTGAAAAAAAATAGGGCGCCATATCCCAGCAGCCCTATTTCCCATCGGTTCAACAGCTTCCCAAAAGAGCACCACCATCTGGAGACCAACTTTTCAAACTCAGGAGCCAGTGGGGGACATTTCACAGTTGTATCATAAGGAAGTCTTTAGGTTGTATAGGACATGATGCCAACTGGCACTGTGGGACCTCACCCCTTCTCACAACCCTCTGCTTCTGGGCCAGGAAGTGTCTTTACTTCAACTCTTGCTTCTACCTTGGTGTGCTGTGTTGTCAGTAACCAACGCCGCTGTTCCAGATTAGCTGCCAAATGACCCTTTATTTAACTCCCATCTCAAGAGACAGCTCTTTCAGGGCAACCTGATTTGGTGCCATTCTCTGATACTCAGAATGTTCCTGAACCCATTCTCAAGCAACCCCTAAGCCTCTTAGCACACGATACTCTGAGATCAAATCTCCCTTCCCTGGGACATTCTCTAATCCCACTTCTAATTTAAGAACTTTCCTGATTTCCTTAATTACTCTCTGTGCTTGCTGAGTTCATATCCTAATTGCTCCCAATCAGTATACATCGTATCTTCCCCACCGGTATGGCCCCTACAATCCCCTAATCCCATCCCCTTCCTTAATGAGACCTCAGCTCTCCTGGGTAGCCAGCAGACATATTTCCATTTCCAGGCCTCCCTGACCCCTGGGGACAAACACTAGCATAGAATATTTTGATAAGCGGGGCTATATGGTGATAGACTCTGCAGTCATCCGAGTTGCAGGGGGCAGGGCAGAAAGAAGCTTGGCTTTCTATAGGATCAACATACCTCCGTTGTGAGTTCCTGCTTGGCCTTGACATAAGGCCTATCACATAGTCACATTCCCTTAGCTAAGGACAGGAATCTCAGTCTCCACACACCTCCCAGGGTTCAGGGAACAATCAACAAATTGTTATTAGTGAATGGTGCTCTTTTTATTATGTATTAGCCATTCTGGGATAAACCAGTTATTCTATCATGGACAGCCTCTTTCAAGCAAAAAGGAAAAAAAAAAAAAAAAAAAAGAAAGAAAGAAAGAAAGAAATAGGAGGGAGAACAAGGAAGGGCAAATAATGAGGAATTTCAATACCAGGAAAAGAAAAGATTAAATTTGTACCCAGCTTAAAATTTCATTTATCTTTCATGAAAATGAAATTCACACCATTCCAACAGATATGAAAAGCCTTAGAACAGTGCAGTCAATGAAAAAAAAGAGAGAGAGAGAGATTGGTGACGCTTAAGTAGGTAAATTCTCAAAGTATGTTTTCTGCACGGTTCAGATCTGACCCTGGAATGCTACCTCTGAGCACTCAGATGTTGGTACTGGGAAAGCCCAAAGCAACTTGCCAGCTGTAGGGCAGCACAGATCCGTCTGGAAATGACTCTGTGTTATGAGTCAATTGTTCAGTGTCCCCTCTAAAAGAAATTCCACGCTGTTCGGCTTTCTGTTTTCTGCAGCTAAATGCTAGCAGCTGTTTTGTTGACTAAGCATATCTTTAATGAACCAGGCAAGTTAGGCTGGGCCTAAAAGAAAGGAAACACCCAGACTGGCTAGCTGCTAGATTGTTCCTTCTGTTTTCTGTCCCCATCGATTTTATCTTGTGGGTATCTATTCAAGTATCTAGATAGAGGAATAAGAGGTGTAAACTGCAAGGTGGTTCCAGGCAGATGAAGTAGGAGCAGTAGTACATCACCCCACCATGGCCTACAAGACCACCCCAATGCTCCTTCATTTCATAGGAACGGTTCTCTGTACTGTTTAGCAAAACTGCCTGTTCCTGTCATGTGCCTGATGCCACCTGAGAAATCCAGCTAAGGACAGGAAAGGGAAGCAAGTCTCAGTAAGCCCTATTTGTGGAATTCTCTGTGCTGCCTGACTTTTTCTGGAGAGACAGCAACAGATGTCTCCTCATCCCAGAAAGGGCATCCCAGATAGGACAGTCCAAAGAAACAACTCCACCCCAGTCTAACTTGGTGAAGCAAGGAACATATTGTGGTTACCAGGCAACGGCTTATGATAGAAATACAGATGACTTGCCAGGCAGTGGTGGCGCACGCCTTTAATCCCAGCACTTGGGAGGCAGAGGCAGGTGGATTTCTGAGTTCGAGGCCAGCCTGGTCTACAGAGTGAGTTCCAGGACAGCCAGGGCTACACAGAGAAACCCTGTCTCAAAAAAACAAAAAAAAAAAAAAAAAGAAAGAAAGAAAAGAAAAGAAAAGAAAAAAGAAATACAGATCACTCAAGGGAACTGCCTCACTAAAAAAGCCCACCCCAGCATGGGTGAGGACTGAGCAAAGCCTCATTGCTGGATCCTGCACAACCTGCAGGGAGCACCACTGAGGAAAATCTCTCTCCCAGAAACTGTTTACTGCTTGTCCAGTCTTGGGGAGAGGCCAGGCTGCCTGCATCTTCTAATACTGGGTTTGTGGAGACTTGTAAGTTTTTGTGAGTCTTTTAGCTTTAAGAGCCTCTTTCCTCCCTCAGGAGGGAATGTTGGGGTTTGGAGGAAACAGCTACACAGACACCCTACCTTCCCATCCCCCTCCCCCAAGCTACACAGACACCCTACCTTCC
>CM052714.1:23783708-23810205 GCA_028551405.1 Uromys caudimaculatus | reverse complement strand
GAAGAAATCAGCTGTGATTAACAAGATACCAGAACTACTAAAGCAAAACCATTGCATTACTGGGACTATTGATGCTGGTTAGCTGGAGCTGAGAAATTGGCTGTGATTGGGAAGAGACCGGCATCATTGGGGTGAAATCTTCCGAGAAGTGTTTTCTGAGAGCACAGAGGCTGTGTTCCAGAGATAGCCAAGGTTGTACCTTGTGCAGTGGCTGGACTTGGTAATGTGTAAGAGTCACCCAGTTGGTACTAGTTTTGAAGGCATGAAGGACTCATGAAGAGCAGCTGAGGCCTGGGCACTGTGAGAGGCTGCAGAAGGCCATTGGTGAAGGTGCAGCCTCAGTTGCAATTGACAGCCCAGGATTGATGGGGTTATGCAAAGGAGTTGAGGCTCGGTACTGCAGGAGTCCACAGAAGGCCATTGGTGAAGGTGCAGCCTCAGTTGCAATTGATGGCCCAGGAATGAAGGGGTCATGCAAAGGAGGTGAGGTTTGGCACCATGGTAAAGCCTAGTTGCAGTGGAAGACAGCAGTGTTTTGGAGATACCAGTACTATGAGATGACCACCAAGAACAGCAGCACCAGTGGAGTACAGGCATCTGGAGCCATGTGTGCTACAAAGGGTAGAGCTGGATAAATGACTCAAGACCTTGAATGAATCCAGAAGATCGTGAGTAGATCCTAGATGTACTGGCTAGTTTTGTGTGTCAACTTGACACAAGCTGAAGTTATCACAGAGAAAGGAGTTTCAGTTGAGAAAATGCCTCCATGAGATCCAGCTGTAAGGCATTTTCTCAATTAGTGATCAAGGGGGGAGGGCCCCTTGTGAGTGGTACCATCTTGGGCTGGTAGTCTTGGGGTCTATAAGAAAGCAGGCTGAGCAAGCCAGGAGAAGCAAGCCAGTAAGCAGTATTCCTCCATGGCCTCTGCATCAGTTCCTGCTTCTTGACCTGCTTGAGTTCCAGTCCTGACTTCCTTTTGTGATGAACAGCAGCATGGAAGTGTAAGCTGAATAAACCCTTTCCTCCCCATCTTGCTTCTTGGTCATGATGTTTGTGCAGGAATAGAAACCCTGACTAAGACCCTAGACATTGGACGGTTGGAATTTGATTTTGCTTTTGATTGTGATTGTAGCCTGATATTTTTCCCTCTTGAAGAAAGAAGGTATTTTAGTGGAGCCCACAGTTCAAAGACTTTGAATTTTAAGAGGTTGGATGTTTAAAAGGGACTGAAATGTTAATATGTAAGAATTTGCAAAGACTGTGGGACTTTTAAAGTTATTTAGATCTTGGAGATGAATAAGAAAGTAAGGGTCGAGGCTTTTTGGTGATGTGTTTGTGTGTCAAGTTGACAAGGGGTCAATTGTACTGGCTAGTTTTGTGTGTCAACTTGACACAAGCTGAAGTTATCTCAGAGAAAGGGGTTTCAGTTGAGAAAATGCCTCCATGAGATCCAGCAGTAAGGCATTTTCTCAATTAGTGATGGGGGGGGTCCCTTGTGAGTGGTACCATCTGTGGGCTGGTAGTCTTGGGTTCTATAAGAAAGCAAGCAAGCCAGCCAGTAAATGACATCCTTCCATGGCCTCTGCATCAGCTCCTGCTTCCCAACCTGCTTGAGTTCCAGTCCTGACTTCCTTTGGTGATGAACAGTGATGTGGAAGTGTAAGCTCAATAAACCCTTTCCTCCCCAACTTGTTTCTTGGTCATGATGTTTGTGCAGGAATAGAAACCCTGACTAAGGCATTCCTCTACAACTCACAAAACCAAGAAATTATTCAATTCGCTTGATTTTTCTTTGCATTCTAGGACTTTTAAACATTTCTGACATTCATAAGTCATGATCCAGAATCCCTCTGTCTCTCTCTGTCTCTGTCTCTATCTCTCTGTTTGTCTCTGTCTGTCTGTCTCTCTCTCTCTCTCTCTCTCTCACACACACACACACACACACACACACACACACACACTCAACCATAAACATCGAAACAAGCTTTATAGAATGATACTTGCATTATGCAGAGCACTGCTACTTCCCGTTTTACCCCATTTGATTGAGTCTAAAGTGTTGGCTATCCATAGTCCTCTAAATGCTTCTCTGGCTGCCCATGGAACTACAGCTCCCAGCATCCATCATGTTTCATGCTCTGCGGTGAAGATAGATCCGTGGCTGGTTTTTGCATCCACCTCTTTGTAGGGTCTGTGGCCCTCTCAGAGATCTCAGGGCAAGAGAAGCTTAGAACTTCACTTTCTCAGTCACTGTTCCATTTGGTTCCTGCCTACCTGAGAAAGTCTTGATGCAGGCTCAAGGCAGCATACCACTGAAGTCCACCCCCACCCCCACCCCCACCCCCACTTCTAGTACAGTGGTTCTCAATGTTCCTAACGCTGCTACCCTTTAATACAGTTCCTCACATTCAAGTAATAACATTCAGAGGCCCTTTACTCAGAATACCAACAAGATGTAGTCAGCCAGGAAATGGAAGAGGGGCCCACAGAATTCTGCAAAGAGGGCAAACTATCCTGACTGAAGTCCTATGATTTAGGTCAAAGCCCATCTTTATGTTCCCTTAGTTGGATTCCTTTCACACCATGGTACTTTGACTTGATGGACAGTTTTTACAGAAATGCAAATCCTTTTGTGAAGTGAGCTGGTGTTTAGCACGTCCATATATGCCTGCCCTGCACACAAGTCAAGGTATGGAAGATGTTTACTGTCATTTGGGGTAGAGTTCAGACTAGCTCCTAACTTCGGGGTCAATGTCAGGCCATTCGCATCAGCCTCACCTGGGAACCTGCCAGGCATACACTCTCAGGCCCCACCCAAACTGCATTGGAAACTGTGGTAGAGGTGGGCAGGTACCTGGGTGCATGCCAAAGCTGCAAGGACCTTAGTTTTAGATGTTTGAATCAAACCAGAACTACCTTTCCATCCTAAACCCACAGTTACTTTATCCACCACCCTAAAGCATATAAAGCAAGGAACACATCAGAATTAGACAGAAAGGGGTTGGGCTCATCACCATCATGTCTGAATTGTCCTCAATCAATGGCAGCTCCCATGGCTTTCTGAGTACTGCCCTGCCTGCCCACACACATATGGAGGTGTGTGCTGATCTACAACTGTGGTACTTGCTTTTTCCCTCCATGAGAGAGAGCTATAGTCCGTTGAAACTGACAGGCAAGTGAAGAAAAATGCAGTCAGCACAAAGTGACCACACAGAAAGGAAAACTGAGTGCAGGAGTGGGGAGACAGGGGTGGTCAGAGAGTGGCAGAGCATCTCTGAAGAGCAAAGGGTGGACAGGAAAAGGAACAAGCTGCTCTGGAGACTGGGTTCAGATAGCAGATGGGAGGAGAGCAGAGCCTGGGGACTTAGCTCAGACAATAAGTGCTTCCTTTGCAGGCACAAGGACCTGAGTTCTGATCCACAGCACCCAACTTCGAGTTCAGTAGGAGATTTTGTCTCAACAAATAAGGCGAAAGCCAAGCATGGTGGCCCAACCTTTAATCCCAGCACTCAGGAAGCAGAGGCAGGTGGATCTCTGAGTTTGACGCCAGCCTGGTCTATATTGTGAGTAGCAGGCTAGCTGTGGCTAAATAGTGAGACACCCCTCTTAAAATAATAAAATAAGGCGGAAGGCTAGAGAGGTGGCTCAGTGGTTAAAGCCTTGCCACACAAGCACGAGGAGCATGGTTCACATCTCAAGAAACCCATAAATACTTGGGTTGGTGTAGCCTCCCGCCTATAATTCTAGTCTCTGAAGGAAGAGCCAGGGATCCTCAAAGCAAGCTGCTAGCCATATTGATGAGCTCTGTGTTTGATTGAGAGAGCCTGCCTCAGTGAATAAGGTGCAATAAGTGTCCACAGAAGATGATTCCCAACTTCAACCTTGGGCTTCCACGTGCATGTACACACACATGTGCACATGCACTCATGTACACGGGCATCCACACACAGGCAGAAGCATACCTACACATGCATGCACACTGCACACACACATGGAAAAGGAACCAATAGTAAGGTAGAAAAGCGACTGAGGAAAAACACTGTCCTTCACATGTGCGTGCATGCACACGCAAGAAGATGCACCCGTATACACTGCAAAGGAAGGAAGAAAGGACAGAAAAAATAAAAGGCAAAGGAGGGAAATAGACAAACTGGAGCAGAAGAGAGGATGCAGGCAGGGAGGGATTAGAGCCTTCAGCCAGGAGACAGCTTTCCTCTCAGCATGGGACTTCATCTAATTGCCCTGTTCTTGAGCTGGCCTGGGCCTGGGCTTGGAAAAGGCCATAAGCATCTTATAGGCTAGGCGTATGCTCCATCTAATCCCCGACAGTGTGGCTTGTGTGCCTGCTGCAGACAGCAGGCTCATGCCAGCTGCCAGGTGCTGGGGCAGACACAATGGATTCCAGACGGCCAGGAGCCAGACAGAGGCGGGGAGAGACAACCGATTCCCCCTCCCCAGACCCCAGACCCTGGGCAGAAGCAGGGCAAGCCTTCCCCCTCATCCCGTTTAAAGGCTGCATGGAAGCCTGTCCAGATTCTGGCTGATTCCCGGCATCTCACATTGCTTTGCTCCAAGCTTTTCCTCAGAGGTCGTTTTGCCAGGATGAACAAATGTTCAATTCTGGTCAGCTGGAAAATGAGAGGGAGAGAGAGGAGGAAGGAGGGGGAGAGCAAGAGAATGAGGAAGGGTTGTGATGAGAAGATTCTTTCTCACACTCTAACTCTTCCGAACTGTAGAAAAGCACTTTGGCCACGGGGACTTGATCTGCATGCTCGGGTTTTTGTTTGTTTGGTTGGTTGGTTGTTTGTTTAGTTGGTTAGTTGGGTTTGTTTTTGTTTTGTTTTTCACACTTTCTGTTTTCCTTTCTTTCTTTTTAATATCCCCTTTCAAAGCAGGAATTAGTTTAATCTAAGAGCATCACAAGCGAAGGTAAGTCAGCCATCCAGGGGGAGGGCTGTCATGCCTGGAAATTACTGGAGGGAATTAGAAAAAACCACAACTTCGCCCGACTCACACTGTGACATGAGACATGTTAGCACTTGGGGAAAGACAGGTGTGGAGAGAGGAGGGCCTTTAAAAAGGACTCATCGGTTTCTGGTTGCCAGCCCAGATCTGCCAACCCTGGAGGGCGTGCACCCTCTCTGTTTTCTCCTGGGACACCCCCCTGACTCCACCCATCATGTCAGACAGCGCCACAAAATGACAGTTCTTGAAACCACCCACCCCTTGAACTTAGAGAGAAAAGATCTTAAAGAATCAGGAAGAGGAAGGGAGAAGAAAGTCAACAGTGTAACTATCAAATAGACCATAGATCCAAAACATTACATAAGGGCAGCCCTAAGGGAAGGGTGAGAAAGAAAAGTAAGGCTGAATGATCCACTGGTGGAGTCTGGAGTGATTCACTCACTCACATCTCAGTTAGACAGCTAAGAAGGCCCCTGAAAGGTCAGAGTTTAAAAATGGCGGAAATATTATAGGATATGATGGGTGGAATGTCGTGACTTGGGTTAGCATGGGATGGCATGGGATGAGAAGGGTAGGGTGGGCTGATGGGGAAATGTTGAGCTCTGGGAAGGAAGGATCTGTACGAAAGAGGTTGTCCTATAAAGCAGAGGTTTTATTTATACTGAGGAGCAGCAGGACATTCTTCACCATTTCCTATCCACCTGACCTTCCTGGCCAAAGTGATAGTCTTAAGTCTACACTCCAATGACACCGGAAGCCAGCATTCTTTTGCACTACACAGTTTAACTACTAACATGTGTTGGAGGCCCAGACTTTCCAGGCATCTGTTCTAAGTTTCCCCAGGGAAGATATTTACAAACACACCGGAATCAAAGGAGTCACATGACAAAGGAGAGACGGAACTCCCCACATTTCCAGGGAGCTCTTTGCACTGAGTACACTGCCCACTCCTATTTGCAGAAGACAGCACATGAGTCTCTTCAGTAAATCTGAGTTCAGTGTTACCAGGCATGGGTATCCATAGGCCCAGCAGTTAGAAGGCTGAGGCAGGAGGATAGTAAGTTTGAGTCACATAGAGAGAGACTTTGTCTCAAAGAAGAAAGAAAAAGGCAGGGCATTATGGAAGGTTAGAGGACTAAGGAACTGTCCCCAGCAGTATCTTGGTGATAACTCGACTTCCAAATGTGAGTCCTGTCCTTCAGCCCCACATCACACCACACCCCCAGGATCCAGGGACCAAGTACTAAAATCTTTATGGCATGTTTGTTGGTAAAATCTCATCACGGACATTTCACTTGAAAAAAAAATCAAAGTCAAAGTATGATTTAATAATTGTACAAATTGCTCTGTCTGCTTGCAGACAAAGACATAGCTCCTAGCTGTCGCTCCAGCACCACACTCCGGGTTACATACACTTTCTGTTGTGATAATGGCTAAGCTGGACACTGCTGGGCAGGCTCTTAGAAAGTTTCTCCTGCTCTTTGACAGAGAATTGGTTGAAAGGAGAGTAGCCAAAACTGTAACCAAAGGAGGCGTTGTGCTTCCAGAAAAGTCTCAAGGACAGGCGTTTCAAGAAACATTCGTAGCTGTGGGATCAGGTGAGAAATGAGAGGATGTGTGGATTCAGCCAGTTAGTATGAGAGATGGAGACAAAGTTCTCCCAGAATATGGAGGCACCAAAGTCGCTCTAGACAACAAGGATTATTTCTGATTTACAGATGGCGAGGTTTTTGGAAAGTATGTGGACTGAAATCACAGCTGAAAGAGCGTCACGTGAACTGCCCATTCCACCGACACTGTGGACTATTTCATCATGTAAATAATTCCCATGCCTTCTTTTATATTAAACTGACGACACTCCGACTAAAAAAGGGGGGAAAAATTGTATAAGTTGATAGATCTTGAACCAAGAGTCTGTGTGTGTTAGCGGGTTGGTCCATGGCATAGTGATATTGGGGTGTGCTGGGACCCTTGAGATAGGACAATTAGTACAAAATAATTAGAACATTAGGAATGCTGTCCCAGGAAGAGGATTCACGGCTCCAGTCTCCTGCTCTGTCCAGCCATCTGATCTCTTCCCTCCTGCATGATGCCTGTCATGGTGGGAGACAGCAAGAAAGCACACCCTCCAGAGGCAGATACATTGTAATTTCTAACCCCGGGCTTTTGATCTCCCAAACAGCGAGCTAAGATAAAAGTTTTCATTATAAAGTTCCCAGGCTTCGGGATTTTGTTATTGCAACATAGAATTAATGAATGCACACTTTATTAATAGAATATTTCTCAGAAGCTTTGTATTAATGGGAAAATTGAGGATAGTACATAGCTCCCACAGACTTTAATATCCTACACCCTTTTATGAATGTCTTAGACTAGTATGTTTCATTAGTTGTGATTCATGGGCCAGTATTGATATGTTTTTATTCAATGAATGCTTCATTTAGCTCCCAAGTTTCAGCCTTAGTTTTTTGTTACTTGGGTTTTTTCCTTGTTTGTTTATTTCTTTGGTTTTTTGTTTGTTTGTTTCATTTTTCTTTCTGGATACCACATTACAATGAGTGATTACATATCTGTAGCCTCCTCCCGGGTGTGACAGCTCCTTAGACGATGCTCCTTGTTTTTGATGACCTTGATGACTTTAAGGAACATTAGGGATTTTGTAGACTGTTCTGAAGCCCGGCTTGGTTGATGTTCTTCTCGTGTCAAGTATCTGAGCTAGGATTCTTAGTTGGGAGACCTCTGAGGTGAAGTGCCACTCCAGTCCCGACTATCAACATGACTTGCTCTGCTGATGCTTTGCTAGCAAAGCCATCTTTATGTTGAAACTCCTCTGCTACCCCTTTCTCCATGTCTCTCCTGGAAGTTATCACTTGCAGCCCACACTAGAGAAGTGGGGAGTTGAATATGAGAGTTTGTTTTATTTTTATTTGTTTTGTTTTTTGAAACACACTCTCAATATTCAGCCCAGGCTGACCTTGAACTCAGTTATCCTCCTGCCTTGATCTTATAGGCATGCGCCACCCCTCCTATCTGCTATTTTACTTAATGGCCTTAAAAAAAAACAAAACAAAACAACAAAAAAAAAAAAGCACGTCGTTTTAGAGTGAAACGGAAGTACAGACAGCTCCCATGTACGTTCTTCCGCCTTGTGTGCACAGGTGTGTTTCCTATATGCAGTCCTCACCAGAGCAGAGCATCTGCTACAATTGGTAAACTGTTCTAAACATCACAGTCACCCAAGGTCCACAGTAAACACCAGGACTTACTTTAGGTTTGCACACACTTGTCCAATGGTAGACACAGGGGTGTACCATTGTAGGGGTGCACAGAGCGTGAGCCTGAGACAGCCTGTCTATCTCACCACACTGCTCATCCCCTGCAGCATCCATCTCCCCTTTTGTCTACAATGACATCTACTTAGGATCATTGGCTTTTTTTTTTTTTTTCAGACTAATCTCTGTGCTCAATCGGCCTCCACCCTCTTGTGTGCCTCACCTGTTCCTCAGTTGATTGGCAATGGGGCAGGTAAGCAGCCCTGATCTAGCCATTCTAATTTTCTTCCTCAATCCAAGGGTCCCATCATTTCCCTAGATCTGAAGGCAGACATCATCCCTTTCAGGACCTCCCTGGCCACCCTGGGGTACCACTGCAGACTCAGGCCTTTCCTCCTTCCTGGCTTTGTTCTTAGCACTTTCTGGACAGCTGCGTTTTAATTTGTTTTCTTTAATGCCCATCTCCGAGTGGGCAAAGACCCCTGCTGCATTAGATGGTTTTCAGCATCTGGTTTACTGCCGACTCACAGGAGTAAATATCGAGTGTTTAAAGGCAATAAACCTAACCACTACCACTATAACACACACAGAGAGAGAGAGAGAGAGAGAGAGAGAGACTTTATGCAAATATGTACATCTGACAATCCACCTGGCTTGCCCCTCACCTCCGGAGGACAGTGGCAGTTCATGGTGGGAAGAGTGACACTTGGGGATGCAGTAGCCACAACCAGCTCTTTTCTCCTCTCCTACAGTGTGCTTGCTATAGTGCCTGTATTTTCCATTTGAGATGAATTTATCTGGGGATGTTTTTCCTACTAAATTTTTAGTTTTCAGTTTGAAATCTTTAATTTAAAAAATTGACTGTTTTTGAGCGAGTCAGATAATTTTGAGAACTATAAGACTAGTTCGTTAGCCACCTTCCCTGATTCTCTACACCCCACCCAGAGCTGAGCAACTGCCCTGTGTGAGACAGACCCCTCAGGTTCTTCAAGGCCAAGGAGGCATGCCCACTGGGCTCTGTGACTCTCTAAGACCACATTCCCAAGCACCAGGCTGACAAAGTCTATCTCCCAGTAGCTTCAAGCTCTCTTCTAAGGACATCTGTGGGAACCTGTCCTCCTAAGGGCAAACCCCTCCAGGAAGAGTGCTCCTCTAACAGGAAGGATGCCCTCTAAACCCTAGAACAGTGGTTCTCAATCTCTGGGTTGTGACCCCTTTGGAGAATCAAACGACCCTTTCATAGGAGTCGCCTAAGACAATCAGAAAGCAGATATTTATATTATGATTCATAGCAGTAGCAAAATTACAGTTATGAAATAGCAATGAAAGTGATTTTATGGTTGGGGGCTCACCACAACATGAGGAGCTGTATTAAAGGGTCGCAGCTTGAGAAAGGTTGAGAACCACTGCTCTAGAGCCTCGAGGACAGGGCGAGCAGAGGTGCAGGGGGCAGCAGAGTGTGAGTGTGAGGTGCACAGGGAACCTAAGCTAGTGGGCCGCTTAATTTGTCCTCTGAGCCTGGATGTCACCAGCAGGCCACCTCCCTTGCTGTGATCCTGTTCTCCTGGCTAACAATGAGAATGCTACTTTCACACTCGTCTCTGTGTGTCCATAAACGACAGAAGAGTCCACATGTGTGAGGCAGGTCTTCTTTCCTTTTCTCCGTCGTTTTAGCCTGCAGTAGAATGTTGTCCATAGCCTCTCTCTTTCCAGAGCTTGGGTCTTCTCTTTCTGAGCCCATGATATCAGTGCAGATTTCCTCAGGATTTCACAGGGCTTCCATCTTGTCCCCAGCTTCAAACAAACCTACAGCTCATAGACCTACACCATGTTTATTTTCTAAACTAGAGCCTGGATTCCTAGAGATAGGGTTAGTATTTTTGAGGAAGAGTGTAGTAATATCATTTTATAGTTGTGTCCAAACATTTCTGGACAACATGCCCAGCTCACCAGCCTCCCAGCCCTGGATGCTATGGATAGTTTTAAATTTTGAAAACTGATCTGCTAAAATCTGAATGTCTGATTAATTTTTCTATTGTTCATCTGACTCACAGGGGGGACTGGGGAACCAACATCAATCCAAACCTCTAGCGATGAACACTTCCTTCTCTCTAATTCACTTAGTTTTACCCTCCCCACTTCACTGAGACAGGTGTTAGCTCCTCTTATCAAGGTATGAGCATTTACCTACATAGTTACATTCATCACCCACTTTCCCTTGCTAGCTATCAAAGTATATTTCTCATGTAGCTATTGGATAATCAAATACTTTGTTTTTTGGTAACATTTTCTGTTTTCTGTATGATTTAAAAAGAAATCTCCACCCATCCTAAATCCTACTCTACTCTTTTTATTGCCATTTGCTTCTCTCCTCCCTTTGTGGAGGAGCCAAGTCAGGAAACAACGGCGCTCTCAGAAACAGAGAGGCCTTGAAGTCTGTTCTCTGGGCCGTTTCTTCCGCTCCTGCTCCCTATTAGGACTTTAAAACGTCTTGTCTTCCAGCAGCCTCTCTTAAAATGTCACCACAGCTGCACTAGTAACACTTCAAGGTTGTGTCAGGAAACAGGGCTGGACTTCAAGAGAACTTTACAAGGATGGACAGCTTGGAAAGAGGACAGAGAAAGAAGGCAAACGGAAGAGGAGGAAGGGGAAGAGGGGGAGGAAGAGGAGGAAGAAAAGGAAGAGGAGGAGGAAGACAAGGAGAAGGAAAAAGGGGAGGGGAGGAAAAGGAAGAAGAGGAGGAGGAAGAGGAGGAGGAAGAAGAGGAGGAAAAAGAAAAGAAAGAGGAAGAGGAGGAAAGTGGAGGAAGAGGATAAGAAGGAGCAAGAGGAGAGGAAGGAAAAGGAAGAAGAGGAGGAGAAAGAGGAGAAGGAGGGGGAGGAAGAGGAGGACAAGGAGAGGATAGTGGGTAGGGAATGATCCATGCACCTAGCAAGTGAATTAAGCCACACCTCTGTGTAAGTCAGGGTGGTAGATGGAGGCTGAGGAGAAGCAAGATGCAAGGACAGACAGCACAGTCCCTGACACTTAGGGGTGGGTACTTTTAAGAGGGAAAGCTAGACATAAAGAGAAGCCCTTCCATGTAAGGTTGAAGAGCAGAGAAGGAGGGAAGTCAGCGAAGGCTTCAAAGAGGGCAGGAGTAGCATGAGGATGAGGCTTCAGTCCTGGCTAAGTGGCAACAGACACAAGAGGCCTTTCTGAAGAAAACAGCAGGAGCCAGGACAGAAGTGGGAGGAGCCAGGACGGAAGTGGGAGGAGCTAGGACAGAAGCGGGAGGAGCCAGGACATAAGTGGGAGGAGCCAGGACAGAAGTAGGAGGAACGTTTTAGGGAAAACTGCTCTCCAGATAGACCAACGAAAAGTGTGTGCAGAAGAAAGGTGCCGGCAAAGCAGGAAAGAGGACTGCAGTTGACAGATGGAGTAGTGGTCTGGCCGTAGTCCTGTAGGCAATGGAGTCCAAGCTGCAGAGTCAGACAGGTGGTCCTGTGCCTATGCCACAGTAGAAATCCATCAGAATTCTCAGGTCCATTTGATCTTCCAATTCATGGTGGGTGGATCTTAAAAACTGATCACCTCATGCTGTGGGGCCCCTCTCCTAAACCTACTGAACCCAACTGTGATTCCGATGATCAGACGTATTGAGTTTGCTGCTTCCTAACTGTGCCCCCAAAGGCAGTGTGGGGAGTGTCTGTAAGGTTCCTTAGCTTTTACGTCTGTCCACCATTTCTTCTCATCAAGTTTCTCTATGAGATTGGAAATGGGCAGGAGAGAATTCTGCATTTACCAGGGTCTTTCTCTTGGCTAACTGTTTACAGAATGGACACAGAGTACCCAAGTCCCCAGAGCAGCTGATCTGCTTTAAGGAAAGTGACCTGACACCTAATCAAAGAATGTGTGACCCAAATGTAAACCAATCAATATCTTATAAGCCTCTGGCCAAGAACAGGCTCTTGATCCACTCAAAGTTGGTGAAATGCAGTAAGTCTTTGCCTGGAAATGTTCAAATATCTTCCTCCTCTTCCTCCTCCTCCTCCTCCTCTCCCTCCTCCTCCTCCTCTTCTCCCTCCTCCTCTTCCTCCTCTTCTCCCTCCTCCTCTCCCTCCTCCTGTCCCTCCTCTTCTTCTTCCTCCTCCTCTTCCTCTTCTTCTTCCTCTTCCTCTTCTTCCTACTCCTCTTCCTGTTCCTCCTCCTCCTCCTTCTCCTCCTCCTCCAATCCCTTCTTCTCCAACACCTCCTCCTCCTCCAACTCCAACTCCTCTTCCCCTCCCCCTCGGTTGAACTTAGAAATCCCTCACCTTGAGATTATTCCAATTATCCTGCAAAGGGGAAGCTTGCTTCGTAGCAGGGTCTGAGTTACATAATTTTAGACCGGGCTAAAGTCACATGTGAATCACGCCAGGCAGCCCTGTGCTGCCTGCTCACCAGCCAGCAAATCCCCTCTTTTGATTTGCTTGTTAGAGTTGGATTTCTTGTCCACTTGCAACTGAAGGAATTATCACTGTGCTGGGTACAAAGTCCTTCTAATAAGGTCTGCTCCCTCCAGCACAGAGAAAGCAAGAACCTTTAGTCTGCTTTATAAGAAAAATGAGCGACATCCAGACAAAATGATTCAAGGACTGTTGGTGCAGCTCCTCCCTTAGCTTCCAGTGTACTCCCACACCTGCACCCTGTCCCAACTCACCAAAGGCAATAGGCATAGCAATTGTGAGGCTTTGTGCCACTAGATAGGGTAACATTTGTTGCCAGCTGCTCAGTAACCAAGCCAAGGGTTCTTGTTTGTTGGGACCACTTCTGCTACCAGCTGTCTTATATAGGTCTAAATACTGGCTGCGGCTGCCTGTGACTCACTACAAACTTAGTCTCTTTGAAAAGTAACGGTCAGTTTAGCACACAATTGTGTAGGTTCGCTGCCTTGTTTAATCATGTTGTGTTTCTTTTTTTCAGAGTACACAGCTGGAGGAGAGTTCTTTAATTTCATCTAAACTCATCTCTTAGACCCGAGAAAACCAAGTCTGAAGAATAACAATCAAGGTGCCCTGTTACCTTTGGAACCAACCCCCACCCCCACCTGGCTTTATAAATAAAGTTTTATTGGCATAGAGTCATGCCTGTTGATTTCTGTAGTGTCTATGACCACCTTCATGTAACAAGGGCTGACACATGGTAGTTTCTAGACTACATAGTCTACAAAGCTGAAAATATATACTGTGGTCCTTTACAGAAAATGTTGTCCCCTCCTTCTCTTGAATATAGTCTCCCAGAATCTCTGTGTGTTGAGTTTATTTAAGACAGTGTTTCAAGTACTTGATGTGAACAGAGCTCTAGACAAATAAAGATCTATAAAGATATAATAAGCCCCCTGCCCACACTATTTGAACCCGACTGGCATCTTTTCTAGTCTGCCATCTACTCTTCCACTAGAAATGGGAATTTAAAACCAGAAGTCCCACCTTTTTTTTTTTTTTTTTTTTTTTTTAAAGATTTATTTTATTTATATAAGTGCACGGTAGCTGTCTTCAGACACACCAGAAGAGGGCACCAGATCCCATTACAGATGGTTGTGAGCCACCATGTGGTTGCTGGGAATTGAACTCAGGACCTTTGCAAGAGCAGTCAGTGCTCTTAGCTGCTGAGCCATCTCTCCAGCCCTAGAAGTCCACTTATTTAAAGTACCTTCTATATTCTGGGCACTGCCCTGGGCCTTGGGATTCTATCACTAAGTCAAAAGCATATGAACCCAAGTGTCTGTGAAATATACACTCCCCCTGGGCAGAGGTGGATGAAGATAGCATTTTTCACTTCTGTCCCCAAGACGAATTATAGCCCAAGCTGACAGAGCTTTTGAGGGCAGAGTTGGGTCTCAAATGCAGGTGGAAGTCACTAAATGCAAGTGCTTCTGGGTGTGCTTTTGTGTCATCACAGACGATCACATAGTTTCAATGGCTCTCCTTCTCCTTCAGTTCCAAATCTCTATTTCTTACAAAAACCAGGCCAGTTCATCAGAGAGCCAGCAGGGCTCCATCAGGGTGGGAAAGTCCACCTCTGCCCTTTCTCCCGTGTGTCCTCTTAAGAGCAGACACCAAGGCCAGAACTGAGAAGTCAGGTCCCAGCTCCGTGGGCCCAAGGGATATCTAGTTATTTAAGCAAATTTTGTCAGGCTTAAAATGTGCAAATTACACACAAATGTGTACTTTCCTACGAGACCATGAAGCAGCAGCACTTGAGAAAAAAAAAAATTTTTTTTTTTTTATTTCTATGGCCTAGGGCTAGAGAGATGGCTCAGCGGTTAAGAGCACTGACTGCTCTTCCAGAGGTCCTGAGTTCAATTCCCAGCAACCACATGGTGGCTCACAACACATCTGTAATGGGATCCCATGCCCTCTTCTGGTGTGTCTGAAGAGAGCAACGGTGTACTCACATAAAATAAATAAATCTTTAAAAAAAAATTTTTTCCCCTATGGCCTAGGTGAGGAAGAGTAATAGGAAGGAAGAGAAAGACATGAAAAAGAGAAGGGGTCACAACAGGCAAGACCAATCCAGGTCGTAAGCAGACAGGAGAGCCTTGGGGATTATCCTTTCTGCTCTGCTTTCAGGCAGAGGCCCCTCTTCTCTCTGCAGATCCCCCTCTTCTCTATGAAGACCCCCTTCTTCAGACCCCTCTCTTCTCTGCAGACCCCCTCTTTTCTCTTCAGATCTGCCTCTTCTCTTTGCAGACTCCCTCTTCTCTCTGGAGACCCCCCCTTCTCTCTACAGAGCCCCCTCAAGGAGAGTTAGGCAAGGAGCAGGTGTCTGTGAACTCAGAACTCTTCGAGAAGTCTCCTGTTAAGCCAGTGTCTGTAATCTCAGCCTGTGAAGGCTGAGACAGATCAATGCCAGCCCAGGACACAGTGACATTCTGTCTCAACACTCTAGACAACGGAGGGGTGGGGCGGGGAGACTTTATATTTGTACTACAATTTTAAGATTATGAAGGTTGTTCTAAAAAGCTTTCCTACCCAAACTCTTGCTTTCTTCCGTAGTTCTGCACTATGGAAACCATTTTCTGGAGACCTAAAATGACTCTGTTCTGTGTGCTATGAGGGCTTTAATGAATCCTGTAAATCCCCTTAAAGTAGTATCTGAACTGAAGGAAAATTACCTGTGAGTGTTTACTATTCTCAGCCTAAACTAAATAGCAAATGACCTTAGAGAACTTTATGACTGGGCTCTTTCCTGATACATTGAAGGACTTCTCTGACACCTGGCAAACATCACTAGGACTCAGCCACTGCGATCTTCAGGGATCGTTGGGGCTGAGAGTCACATCCGTGGAGTGTCAGACATTTCAAAAGCTTCTGTCCTTGTTTAGGAGCAAGAGAAGAATGATTTGATCACAGGACCAGAATCTCGCGAGAGTCTATGAACTCTAAAGTCTATTTTGTGTCATCATTCAACCAATGCTGGAGTTTCTCATGAGAGCCACAGTCTAGATGATCAAAACTGAAGGGGCCAATCAAGTCCCTGTCACCACGGAACTCCTAAAGCTTGGAAACAAGTCCACTGAGGCATTTACAACTCAAACATAGATAATAAATATATTATTTATTTATTATATTTATTATGTATACTATACATTAATATATAATTTTAGAAAATGATAAATGCTACTAAGACTAAACAATTAAAGTGAGCAGAGTGTGGGAAGAGAGGTAGATGGGGGGTGTTATTGGGGAGCTGGGATGAGCACCCTCAAGGAAGACCCCAGTAGGAATGGATCTGGGGACTTGTGGGATAAAGAGAAGAAAAGGTCAGAGCAACAGGGACCCTTGGAATGTGCACAGTGTGGGGCGAGGGGCTTACATGCCATAAAAGGGGTGTTGATTCTATTTTAAACAAGCCAGGGAGTAGAGGAATCTGAGCAGAGACTAACTGTGACTCTAACTGCTCTCTGGAGAAATTCTTAGAAACAGATCAGGAGGGAGAGCAGAAGGAAGAGAAACAGTGGTCAGAGAGGCATGGGTCTGGAACAGAGGCTGCAACTACGGCCCTGTCGGCCTTGTGAGCCTCTGTCCACAGCCCCTAAGCAAAGTGGGGCCCCCACAGTGGGTACTTGGTAAACAGTGAGTGAGCAGAAGAATACGGTCCTGACCCGGGGCACTCACAGCTTCCAACTGTGACTAAAATGGGTGGTGATCTGGGTGGATGTTTGCCGGAGGATTGATTGATGTGAAAGGTGTCTTTTTCTGGCAGAGCCCTGGAGGAAACCAGGTACTGCAGCCGGGACTTGCAGAGACTCTCAGGTGTCTGAAGGGAAAGAGTTGTTGAGAGACAGAAAGAGACAATCTGGCAGAGCACTCTGATTACTGAACTGACATCCCGGGAGCTGAGATGTCCCACCTTTATTTGAGACTCAGGACTTCCGCTTGTCTCTAACAAAATGCCTGCAGAACATTCTTTTTGGTTCCCTTCAAGCATACTCAGAAATTCCTTTCGGTTCCCTTTTCTGTTGGCTGTGCTGTAGACAGGGATGGGCCGGCTACTCTCCACACCCTGGGACTATCCACCGGGAAGTACTGAGTCAACAGCCCTTGCTCAGAATCTACCTCAGTCCCTTCCCACACCTCAAAGAAACTGTTCCCAGGAATGAGGTGGGGCAGCAGGAGGAGAGGGCTAGGTGTGTGCCTGCAGATCTCAGGGGTGGGAGGGAACTAGGATCAGGAGCCTGGGCCTTTTACTTGCACAGGGAGGCCTAGAGAGCCTGCGGCACACCTTAGTGGATTCCATCCCGAGAGTCTAACTGTGAAGGTCTGAGGTAGGGAGAATCGGGATGCAGAGCCGTCCAGGATCACCTTCAGGAATACTATTCTGTATGAACCCACAAGAGGTTTGCAGGAGGAAAAGGATAAATTTAGCCATGGTTTATAGAATGCCCAGTCCTGGGCTAAGGGAGTTGTGTTGAATAATCTCTTTTAATCCTCACATAGCCCTGGACTGTATTTAAACAGACAAGACTTAGGAAGACTAGAAGACTTGCTTAAAGTATGTAACTCAAAAGTAATCCTCAGCCTACCAGTCTGACTCTACTACCTGAACTATAAAGAGAATTTTCAAGGGGGTAAATTTGGAAGGTCTCATTATGAGGCATTATAAGTGACAGCTGGTGAAAGAATCAAGAACATTCTAGCACAGCTGAGTACCCAAATACTCAGCAGCAAAGGATGTGCCGACAGTCATTACTAGGTCCAGTGAAATCACAGGGTCCTTCAACTTCTACAGATCAAGAATAATCTTAGAAAAAAATTAAAGGGCAAAGTGAAGCACATGTCCAGCTTGAGGGAAACCTTGGATTCAGCCTCCAATACCCCAAAAAAGTATGTGCATATGTGTGTGTACACATTACAGTGACCCACACCTAGCCAGAATACACACACACACACACACACACACAAACACACACACACACACACACACACACACACACACTGTACATCTCCCCTAAAGGCTCAGAGATCATTCTGGAAGGGGAAGTAGAAAGAGTTAAGAGCCCAAGGTGGCAGATGATTAAATGACAACTGTCTTCTGGACACAGCAAGAACAGCTGTACAAATGCGCTCACAGTGCTGGTTGTGACTGCACACACAAAACCCATGCAAGCCCAAGCCCAACCAAATCCTAATACAGAGAGGAGAAGTGGGCATCTGATTCCACCCCAAGCCAGGAGGCCACTGGTAATTGTTATCTGCTAGGAGAAGGAGAGATGGTTGCCTCTAGGAGCACAGACAGACCTTGGTTAGTCAGCCATACTCCAGTGGAAGACACCCAAGAATATCTTGGGTAGCACAAATTGGTCCTTACAGGTTGTCTATGTTTTTAAGGACACAAAATTGGGTAGATGGCAAAGGAAGGTGGAACAGGGGAGTAAATGTGATCAAAACACATTGTACGAAACTAAAAACTTTCAAAGAACTCATAAAAAAAATTTAATTAAAAAGTAGCAGCTAATTTGCCTAAATATTCTTTATTATTATTATTATTGAAGTATAATAACAAGAACCAAGGTAAAGTAGGAGACACTGAAATGGGGCTTGGGGGTTGCAATGTGGTGTCAGAGCAGAGAGAAAATGGGCTGAGAATTCTGCCTGTGAGATATTATATACAACAAAAGAAGCAGGGTGCGTTAACTTTGTATTATCACTGTTACAGCAGAGGCAGAGTAACAGTTTGACTTAACACCCCTGCCAGAGGGAAGTCCCAGAGGAGGATCCTAACTCAAACTCTTCTGGGAAGAAAGTCCCCGAATGTCACATAGAGTTAAAGTTTGACCCACAGTTTCCGTCCCAACTGCTGACTTCCTCAATTTTAGAGTCTCCTCTTTGCAGATGTCACAGCAGATCACAAAGACTGTTGAATTGCTTAAATAATTTGCTGTCTAGCAAAACGAACCCCAGGGGAAGGAACTGTTTCCCTGAAGGATGCCCTAGCTCAGAGTCTAGGGATCCTTCAAACCTGTGCCCTGGATACTGTTCATTATGTGCCTCACCCCTGCATAGGGAGCAAAGACTCCTTCACTCTGGGCTCCGGGAAAGGTGCTCACCTTAGGCGGTCATTTGAGTTCCACTTCAGCCTGTGCAGAGGCACAGCAGCCTTTGGAGCTAATGACCAGCCTTTCTTTGCTTATTTTTACTTTCTAAGCATCCTTTCTAAACTTCTTTGAGCTCCTGACCCTTAGGATCTTACGGGCCATTATATTCAGAAAATTCTGTTTTTAATTATGAACCTGAATTAAAATACATTCATTTGCACTTTGTTTCTCAGATCTTGGAGATCAGTCCCAAGACATTGCAGTTTAGAGCAGGGTTTTCTTTTTTTCTCTGCTCTTCCTTGAAGTGGCAGAAGGGAGTTAAGACAGGATTCCTTACTGCCCCTTCCTGCAGACACTGGGCATCTTTCTCCTTCTTCTCTGGGGATATCTGACCCACAATCCCACTGACTCCCTCTTCAGGTCCCATGAAGATGGGTCCCTCAGTTAAACTGGTACTTTTAGAGACTAGCATGGTGGGGACTATCTGCAACCAGGACCTGGGAGGTTGAGGTGGGAGGATTATGAGTTTTTGGTCAGCCTGGGCTACATAGCAAGATCTGGGCCATAAAATAAAATAAGCACCCACTGAGACAAAAGAAATTCTAGCTTTTCCAAAAACAAACAAAAAAAAAAACAATAACAACAGCAACAACAACCAAAAAAAAACCCAAAAACCCCAAACCTCCATAAATTGAGAAACTATTTAAAGTGTCCTCGGCTATAGTAGCTGTGTTCACACTGAATATATAAACAGTTTGTGTATTTAAAGTTTCCACAAAAAGTTGGTGGGAATTTATGCTGATATTCAATTCAGCCCAATGGAAAGCCAAAGTAGCCAGCCTTCACATCTGAAAGGAATTGTTTCTTATGGCCACGGATGCCCAAGTCTACTGTATAAAACGTTGTAGTATTTGCATATAAGATATACACAGCCTCCTCTAAACTTCAAATCATCCCAAGATGCCTTCTGACAGTGAATGTAATGTAAAAGCAGTTGCTGCACTGCTGTGTTGAAGGAATAAAGACACACAGAAAAGTCTGGGTGTGTTCCATACAGACAACTTTGTTTCCCTGCATCTTTTTTATCAGTAAGTGGTGGAATCCCTGGATGCCCACATGTTAGAGAGCTAACTGTATGAGTCACATATGCTTGTGATTATAAATTTGCTGGTAGCTATATTAAAAGTAGAAAGTAACAGATGAAATCAATTTTAGAAACGTATTTTATTTACCCAATATAACATAAACATCATCATCTGAACATACAGTGAATATTAAAAAGTTATTAGTTTCCAGTTTCTTTTTTAAAAGAGTTATTATTAGAGTCTCTGTGTCTGTGTGCCTGTGCCTGTGCCTGTGCCTGTGCCTGTGCCTGTGCCTGTGCCTGTGCCTGTGCCTGTGCCTGTGCCTGTGCCTGTGCCTGTGCCTGTGCCTGTGCCTGTGCCTGTGTCTGTGTGTGGAGCTGTGAACATGAGTACCAGTGATTGTAAAATCCATCCAGAAGAAGGCATCAGCTCCTCTGGAGCTTGAGTTACAGGCATTTGTGAGCTGCCTGTCATCGTTGTTGAGAACTAAACCCTGGTCTGTTCAAGAACAGTACACTGCTATTAACTGCTGAGCCATTTCTCCAGATCGCCATATCATTTTTGTGCTAAGTCTCTGGACTCTTGCATGCTTGTTAGAATAACAGTGCATCTCAGTTTGGGTAGAGCACTCCTCATGTGCAGCAAGGGGAGGGCCATGATGGAAGGAAACACTCTAGCTATCACACGACAGTCGGAAGAATCCCCTAAAGAACACAGCTCTTGCCTGCTCCTTCAACATTTGCTTTCCTGAAGACCTGTCGCTGGCTTTGTACTGGAGAGCTGCATAGACATTCCAATGAATAACTAATTTGTGATGTCCTTTCATTCTCTTTAAATCATTCCATAAAAATATACCATTTCTAACATAAAAGCCCATCAGCATCAACAGACAGTTTCTTTTAAATCTAAGAAATGAGCTTTTAAAAAAGAAACCGAAAGAAGCCTAAGGGTTGAATTTGTGAGCGATGTTTGTGTAACCTTGGTCCCACTGGATCCACTGAAAGATAGCACCATAAACTCATAATACTTTGACTGCTCAAAGTAAATGTGTCACTAAACATTCTCTGCAGACTCAGCCCAGTTGTTCAGTAACATCTGAAACCCAAACTCTATGCCATACTAAACCAGCCCATTCCTTTGAGAAAGCCAGAGAAGCAGGCAATCCATGACCCTTAAGAAGTAAGGAAGGGACTGATTGCCTGGCAGTTTAGGAGCCGTCGCTCATGGCACAGTTCTGAGGTGTGCCTCTTCCTTTTGTTCCATCCTCTGCAGAGAGCAAGGGGTCCAGCTCGGTCAAAACTTGGCCCCTACCCAGTGCACTCACCAGCCTCTAAGATGGACTCATACTTCCACTTTCCAGAAACTTCTCTGCTAGGGGCCGTGGAGGCCACACATTTGAGTCCTGTCCCTTGAGAAGCCAGTCAGTCCTGATGACACACTGATACCCTCACCCCCAGCCTAACTTTGCCTCAGCAACCAGCTTCTGGGTCCCAGACTCTACTGTCAAATCAACTCCATCTCTTAGGTATTGCTCCTTTAAGTAGTTCTTGGCTAGTGGAGTCTTCTAGAATTTTCCTCTTTTTTTCCTCATTCATTTCCTCTTTTCTCCCCCTTTCTCTCTCTCTCCTTCCTTTCTGTGCATTTCTCCTTTCTTCTAAGTATAATGTCTCCTGACCCAGTCCCAAGGCTTGAGCTGGATAATCGCCCACAGAACACGTGGCTCCCACCATGCTCCTGGCATTTACACGAATCTTTGCTATCCGCCTTGCTTATTCAGTCCACTAAAAGCAAGCTAAGTCCCTCCCAAGCTAGACAGCTACTCCCTCTTCCAAAATCAGCCGTGGAGGGAGCACAGTGCAAAGTTTTCAGTCCCAAGGCCTCCAGGGGCAACTAGAACCTAGTGATCTTGTTCACTTTACTGTCTTTCAGTTCACTTCTTCAGGCATGCATTCTAAGCTGCCCTCAGAGGCCCTCACTTTGGAAAAGCTTGTGAAGATGTTAGGAATGAATGATGTAACAAGACAAATCACGTCAGCAGAGTTGTCACTTGCCCCGGCTCTCTAACTTTGGGAGTTGTGAGAAGAGTAACTTTGGAGTCATTCATTCGGTGCCGAAAGCAAGAATTGATAAAGAAGTGAAAAGAACGGGGGATGATGGCACATACCTGTCATCTCAACACCCGGGAGGCCGAGAGTGATGAGTTCAAGGTCAGCTAGCCTGGTTACACACACACACACACACACACACACATCACACATATACACCCACACACACACACACATACACCCCACACACGCCCTAAAAGTAAAGTAAAATAGCTCTGTCAAAAAGAGGATACATCAAGCTGGAGAAATGGCTCAGCAGTTAAAAGTGCTTGCTACTCTCCCAGAGGCTCAAGTTCAATTCCAGCATTTACATGTCAGCTTACAACCTCTATAACTCCAGTCTTAGAGAATACAATGGCCTTAATTGGCCTCCAAAGGTCCCAAACAGATACCCATACAGACAAAATGCCCATACATATAAAATTAAAAATTCATATTTTTAAAAGAGTAAATCGGAGAGAATAAGTGTATTACTTTGAAATAAATTGCCACAAAACCACAATAATAAGTATAAAATACAGTTTGAACAAACTGCCTGCCTGCAGAAGTGCTTGTTCATAGAAGCAGAAACGCTCAGACAGAATCCTGCAAGGCTACCCCAATGCCCTCAAGTCCAAATTGTCAGTCATTAGGAAACAGGCCTGTCTCAGCATCCCTGCCATGCAGCTGGTTAAGGGTAGCCCATGGGAAGCCTGGCTTCACTCTCCCTGTACTCCATGATAGACTCCAGAGTGCAGGAGCCAGGGCAGATTAGCTTTACTTCTTATACTTGGAGATATGACAGATACATCTTCTTGCACAGCATTGTGATCCCTTGTGTCATGTGTGAGTGTACCAAGCTGCTGTAGCAAAGGCTGAGAGACTGACACGCCAGAGCTCTCTGTTTTCAAGGCAGAAAGAGGTCATGGCGGTAAGTTTACTATGTGTGTAGTCAGTCTCCAGAGCCTGTCTGTCTTCTCTCTGTCTCCTCTGTATCTCGTTCTGCTCATTTTACAAGATTCATACATGCTCTGTGATGGCTCTGGGTGTTGTCAACCTGACACTCCAGGGAAGAGGAGCTCACAACTGAGGAACTGTCTCCCTCAGACTGGCCTGTGGGTAAGTCTCTGGGGTCATTTTCTTGATCAATTAATTATTGATGTGTGAGGGCTCAGCTCACTGTAGACAGTGACATCCCTGGGCAGATGGTCCTGGATTATATAAGAAAGGTAGTTAACCTGCTGGGCAATGGTGGCACACTCCTTTAATCCCAGCACTTGGGAGGCGGGGGCAGGTGGATTTCTGAGTTCGAGGCCAGCCTGGTCTACAGAGTGAGTTCCAGGACAGACAGGGCTACATAGAGAAACCCTGTTTCGACAAACCAAAAAAAGAAAGAAAGAAAGAAAGAAAGAAAGAAAGAAAGAAAGAAAGAAAGAAAGAAAGAAAGAAAGAAAGGTAGTTAACCAAGCCATGGAGAGTGAGCTAGTATGAAGTACCCCTCCATGGACATTGCTACAATTCCTGCCTCCAGGTTCCTGTCTTGAGTTCCTGCTCTGACTTCTTCCCCTAGTGATAATAAGAAAAAACAAAAGCAAAAACAAAACAAAACAAAACAGAAATCCTCTTTCCTTCTCTACCTTGTTTTTTGTCAGTGTTTCATCAAAACTCTGGAGGAGCAAACCTGGATGTGACCCCAACCTAAGGATGTTATTTTAACTTAATCTCTTTAAAAGGCTTATCTCAGGGCTGAGAAGATGACCAGTGCTTAAGAGTACTGGTTGCTCTTCCAGAGGACCCTGGTTTGATTAGTAGCACCCACACAGTATCCGTAACTTTATAGGAAGAGGTGACACCAGATATATACTTGCATTCTCTGTCTCTTGCCTCAGTAACATGTGCTACCTCAGAACTCTTGTCAACAGGAAGGCCACCACCAAATGTGACGTCTTGGCCTTCAACTTCCTGAAGAGACACCAAAATAAGCCTATTTTGCTAAAAGTTACCCTGTTTGTGATCTCTAGCTATTAGGTAGAGAAAAAAGATTAATGCATGCCTGTTAGAGAACCCTGCTATTAAGATAAAATTCACATTCAGACAGCTCTCCGAGCTCGGCACAAAATGGAGGACTCTTTCTCAGCGGGGCTTCCCTTTCTCTTCCTGGCCTCGGTTGTAGAGCATCTCTGAGCACAGATGTCTGACCTTGCTTGTGCAGTGCTCTCTGCAAGTGCTGCATGACCCAGCACACAAGTCCCACTCTACCTTCCTGCCTGCACGATAATTAGGTACTATGTTATGACCAATCAACTCTTTCTGCTCATAGATAATTAGGTATTGCGTTATGGCCAATCAGCCCTTTCCACCTGTATGGTAATTAGGTACTATGTTATGGCCAATCAGCCTTCTCCACCCATACCCTTAACAGCCCTTATATACCCTACCCCCTGGAACAATAACCTAAAGGTATCTCACTAAAGCTGTCTCCTGGACATCATACTCACTGCCAACCAAACTCTGATCCCTCCACTTTTGAGGGCCAGTGGTCAACAGCTCCCAAATTAAACCTCCTAATTAAAAAAATAAAATAAGGAAAAGATTAAAGATTGGACCTTTGAAGAGTTCAATTCAATAGCCTCATCCATTCGAAGGGTTCCCACTCATCTTTAATCAATACATAACACGTGTACTGTATGTAGCTCATGGTTATAGAACAGAGCTTTCTAATGTGTGCACTCCTGTTGCCCATTAACTGCTTCCACCTTTCAAAAAGAAGAAAAACTGACTACTCAGTTAATGACGATGTGTGTGAGCCTCAGAGTCAGAATGCTTATTTTCCTGTCTTTCCTAGTTATTATCCCTACTGCAAAAGGGGTTCAAGACCAGGGTTTGATCCTCAGTGGCAAAAACAAATTTGGAGCGAGATAATAAGGAAGCCAAGGCTGTGGCATATCCACTTTCTTGGAGTTTGAACAAACTGAGAACAGATGAAAAGGTCAGACATCTTGTTATGTCATCAGACCTCTGCAGAAAAGTCCTGCAATCTCATCAGGGACATACAAGAGGATGGTAAATGACCAGTGATTGGATATCTCAGTGATTGGATACCCACTGCTCGTGCAGCACTTTCCGACTTTTGTAGTATAACAAACACCTGCTAATAGTTCATGAGAATTCAATCAACTTTGACCTCATGGAGACCCCTCCCCCATGAAATGACTCTTCCACCTATCTGCACACCACGGTACCATTAGCCTTATGTTCAGCTTAAAGTGACAGAAAATCAAAGAGGGTGGTGGCTTGACACCACAGTTCATTTCTCTCTATGAAAAAGGGATCCACAGACAAGTTGGGTATTCTTGTGATCATTCTGTAGTTGCTAAAACTCTGCCATTCTCCTAATGCCTGGCTCTGCCCTCCCTGGGAGATAGCAGCCCTTCTCTTCAGGCTCTGAAGTGGCAGTAGACAGAGTGGGGAATTTATAAAGAACAGAGATTTATTTGGCTTGTCCCTGGAGTCTGGGCAGTGCAAGAGATGGTGCTGACACATGACAAGGACCTCGTGCAGCCTTTCCCAAGTCTGAAGGACAGGCAAACACATGCAGGACAGAAGAAAATCCTTTTATCAGGAGCCCACTCCTGTGACGATGGAAAGAGCCCTCTTGACACTGTCACACTAGCATAAAACAATGTCAAATGAGTGTTGGGAAACAGAGTTAAACCGAGGCTGGGCTTCTTAGAAATCTCACCAAACATTTGGTTTGTCCTATAACAAATATAGCTCAAACATAATTATCAGGCTAGAAAGATGGCTCAGTGGTTAAGAGCACTGGCTGATCTTCTAAAGGACCCAAGTTCCATTTCCAGTACCCGCTGTGGCTAGCAACTGTCTGTAACCCCAGTTCCAGGAGGTCCAGTGCTCTTTTCTGGCCTCCATGATCACCACACAAACTCAGCTGCACAGATATACATGCAGGTGAAACACATACACATAAAAAAATAAAAATAAACATAATTATCTGGTTCTCCCCAGCTGCAAGGCATGCTGGGGGATGCCTTCTTGTTGTTGTTATTGTATACCCAGGTTCAGGAGACTCACAGCTGCTGACTACTCCAAATCCAAGCAATCTAACCCCTTACCCATTTTTGTCTTCATGTGCACACAAACACACATTCAGGTACACTTTCATGCAAGCATGCATACACACATACATAATAAAAATAAAATATTTCTAAAGTATTTAAGAAGACTACTGCAATTCATGATATGTAAGCAAAATTCATATCAACTATGTGCTTCATAGAAATTTCGCTCAGGTTTATGCTAAGGCAGAAAGCACTATTTCTGTTGGAAAGTGAGGAAAATAATATAGAGGAGAAAAGGATGTGGCAAATATTAAAATGGTAATTCCAGATTCGTGAGGTGAGGAACAATGGCATTTGGCTTAATGACCCTCTTCCTAGAGAAAATCCAGGCCCATGGAGGAGACCCAACTTGGCTACATCCTCATATAATTGCATTGTTAGGCTGATAACA